>OY997274.1:37082206-37509706 GCA_963921465.1 Triticum timopheevii | reverse complement strand
AGAATTACAATGTTTTTTTAACCAACCATCGAGATTGTAGGTTGACTTTTTTTTGGTTTGACTGCAAGTATAGTCGGTTTTTAAACCATGGGTGTAGCTGAGATACCCTCCCCTTATTCTCTATCGCCATGGAGGTGGAAGGAAGGAGGAAACTAGATTGATGTGCCAGCCTCTCAGATTTGCCGTTAGAACACTGTCGGTGGTCGGTCGTACCTGTCGCATCTCGTCGTGGCCACTTTGTACTACCACCGCATGTGGTCTCAGCACCAATCAGAAGTTTCCGACCTTGCTGGTCACAACATGCTCCCGGGTCGGTCGCAGCTTCTATCATTGACAGTTGTAGCTTTCTCCCACACCGGTCGAAGCTTCCCTGGGCAGTCATGTGAGAATGACGCGATCTTGGTTGAGGCTATCGATCAGGAGCGAGATCAGTCGGTCGAATTACAATGTGTTTCTTTAACCAACCATCGAGGTCACAGGTTTCCTTTTTCTGGTACGACTGCGAGTATGGTCGGGTTTTAAACCCTAGGTGTAGTTGGGATACCCTCCCCTTATTCTCTGTCGTCATGGAGGTGGAAGGAAGGAAGAAACTAGATTAATGTGCCAGCCTCTCGGATATGTTGTTACAACACCGTCGGCAGTTGGTTGCAGCTGACGCATATTGCCGTCGTCACTTTGTAGCACCACTGTCTGCGCCCTTAGTACCGATCACAAGTCGCCGGCCTCGCTGGTCATAACATGTTCCGGGCCGGTCGCAGCTTCTAGCATTGTCGGTCGCAGTTTTCTCCCACGTCGGGCGTACCTTCCATGGGAAGTCGTGTGGGAATGACGTGATCTTGGTCGAGGTGACCGATCAGAAGCGAGATCTATCAACTGATCGTCGATGTTCATGCACCAGCACGTCCATTGTCCCAACATCGGGGATCTCCCGATCACAACATCCTCCAAGGCCCGTCGAAGCTTCAAGCTCAATGATTTTTTTTATATCAACTAGTTAGCCTAGGAAAACCGTGTTACAGGTTATTTAGCACATGTTATGTGAATCAATTTTATAAAGTCCTTACTATTTAGATGTATCCAACTTCCCTTTCAACCATTAATAAATAAAATATAAAATATGCTCTAATTTTCCATGCCAAAAACACTTTTTTAGAAAATTTCCATGCCAAACAAATAAATATATGTAACAATGTCACAGTTCTTCCAAAACAATTTCCGTCCAGTTTTTTTGGATAAAAAAATAGATCCAAATTTCCCTCTAGTTCTCCATGGTGAAAAATTAATTCTGGCGCAAAAACTCTAATTTTCGCGCTTACTTTTCCCTCCGGTTAACCAGAAAACGCTAAATAAATTGGGTCTCAAACGCATCTACATCCAGCCCAGCCCCCATTCGGCGGCTACCTCACCGCGCTCCAACGCCCAGCACGCCGCCCCTCCAACGCCCCCCACCTCCACCCCGTATCGATCTGCCGCTTCCACCACCTACCTTGGTGCCGCTTCCTCGATCTGCCACGCCGCCGCTTCGTTGATCTGCCTCGCCGCCGTTTGGATCGTTGCGGCGATGGCTTCATGGGTCTTCAGCTCCGGCACCTACATCCTCAAGGAGTACGATCTCTTGGCTGGTATGGATCTGAACGCCCACCCCTTCCCTGATCTGACTGCTACGAACACCACTATACAGATGCACGGGCGGAGACGAAGGGGCGACCATGGGTCAGACCCCTGCCACTCGTTAGCCCCCCTAACGATTCGTAGCAGACAGTGTGTACTGTATATGCTAATGGCCGCAGCTAATTGCATAATTAGCCCATACGTAGACAGGTAATTAAACCTTCACTGATGTAGAAAAGCCCATAAACCATGTACGGTTATGGCTGTCTATAATTTTGTGTTGGGCCAGTGCTTAATCCACAATCAGATCTATCCATTGATATGTAGGTGCATGTTCTACACTTCTGCTAGGGCGTTCTAGGTGAAACTTGTTTAAATTTGATCAAATTATAGAGAAATATGGCAAGATCTGTAAAATAAACTATACATAGTGTGAATATTTTCTAAAGATTCTAATAAAAGTATAAAACTAATCTAGTGTTCCAAATAGTGATATATTTTTTACAAACTCAAACGTGAAGAAGTTTGACTTAGAATAAACCTTGGCTGCTGCTTCTTGACTTATTTGGATGGCACATGAGGCAACATGTTGCTGCTCTATTATCACATACTCCCTCTGTCCTAAAATATAAGAACGTTTTTGACACTAGTGTAGTGTCAAAAACGTTCTTATATTATGGGATGGAGGGAGTAGTTCTTAACAGAATCTTATTCGTCGCTTGAATACTGCTCAGTTTGCATAATCTGTACAGTTTTCAACTTAAACCTGTCCTGAATCCATATGTCGACAGCGTTATATCTGAGTGTGGGTTATGATAAGCTGATAGTGCATGGTCTTGTACCTCCTCTCTCTATTTTGAGTTATGATAAGCTGATAGTGCATTGACATGCTACTGTGTACTTCTCTGACCTCTACATTCACATGTTTCTTTTGGTAGGTTTCATCGGTTTTGGGACCCAAATTGCCGAGGGGACTTCCACAACTTGTATTGCTTTATTTCCCTGTCCGAGACTACAATCTTGTCCTAGGTGGATTCTCCTTTCTCCTTCCCTCATTTATCTGCTACGAATTCATGTCTATTGGCAAATAAAATTGTCCCTGTTATGTCATTAGTTAATTTGTCTTCATTTGTAATTGTTCAATTGACATATATATATATGTAGGTGATGGACATGCTGACCATATACCTGCACTATGAAGATGCAAATCAGGAAGCCAAAATTTTACAAAGATCCATGATGAGGTTATGCCTATAGTTACTCTTACTCATGTCGCAATGATAGAATATAAAATGGTTGCTTGCTTACCATTGTTGTGTCATGTAACTAGGTTGGCGACCATGATGTCAACCAATTACAAATTCAACAAAATTCATCCTCGCCACAAGACCTTGTTATTAATTCTGTGCCAGAGGTAATTTTTGTGTGCTTTTTGGTTTTGAAGTTGTAGCTTTCTGTATCTTCAAGATATGAATATCATTCCATCTAATATTATTGTCTCTTGGTAGGTGAGGGAAACGAGGGATCTTATAGGTGAATCTGTTTCAACATAGAACCAGCAGGGGAATAGAACTGAACACCCACACCCAGCTATCTCAAAAAGAAGGTGTACTTCTTCCATCAAGGTAAAGAATCACCAAGGGGCATGGTTTACTGCACCCAAATTCCCAACCCAGACCACATTATCATGCCTGCTCGAAAAATGGATTTTGTTACAAATTTTGCTCAATCTGCTGTATGCAAGTAAAGGATATATTTAACCAAGCATGAGCAACCGAGGTGACCTTGGGTATTAGACATTGATGTCAGGTCCAGTTTATTTAGTTTTTGGGGGCACCTTACTGGGCTGAAATTCTAAAGATCTCATATTGTTCATGCCAATTACAAATTATATTATCATTTTTGTTGAATGCTAATATTGATCGTAATATAGGCTGCTTCCAAAGTAGTTTTAAAGACTTCAACATATCCCAACAAGCGAAATGTTGAGTATGGTACTATTTGGAGTACCGATCAAAGAACTAAGGCTGGTGCCATTGAATTAGGTGTTGAATTTTCCATTTGCGCATATATCAACCTATTCTTGATAATGAGGAGTTGGTAAGGGATTGAGTTGCAAGACAATTGGTGAGGCTTTCACTTTAGGATACTTAATTGCATGGCCTTCAGCTTTTGTAAGTTAAAATCTTCTCTTCCACATTCTGAAATCATATTTGTGTACATTTAATCACATATATCTAAGGTGCAATTTTCTTTTACAGATACGAGAGAAGGATAATTGAGTTGAAGCTGAATTCTTGGATCAAGAAGCAAATAAATTTGAAGATTTTAGCTACCAATAGTCGTATTTTACATTGATAGATTGAAAAATGTAATATCATCCACAAGATTTTTTTTCTTTTGTCGAATTGATGCAAATGCTATGGTGTAATATTCTCGATAGTTGTCTTTTTCTCTGCTCAAAATGATATGACTGATATATTTATTGTAATGCATATGTATCATACACTCTTGTGTATTCGTAATAAATATCTTCATATGAATTTCTAGATGTGTTGTGCTTCAGTTTCAATATCATTTTGATGCTGCCAAGCATAATAATAAAATGATTAACTATTTACGCAATTGCATCTATTTTATGAAATAAATTTATATTCCATAAAATGGGTTCAAATTTTGTGGGTAATAATAAAAAACAAATACATTAATTATGTTACCATATTGATATAGTAGTGTTACCGATGGTGTTACTATAGTTACAAAATTTGTTACTAGAGTAGTTGACAACTAATTATAGTATTACGATATTTGGATATTATGTTACTGGTTGCGTTCCCATGCTAGAAAAATGTGTTACCAGTTGTGTTACTATTGTTGCAGAAACATGTTACCACCAATGTTCTGCGTCTATGCAAATATGTTACTAATTGTGTTACTATAAGTACAAAAATGTGTTACCATCGTGTTTGGTAACACATAATACAGATGTTACTGCAATGTAATTGTAACACCCTTTTTGATATATGGTAAC
The DNA here is from genome assembly GCA_963921465.1 of Triticum timopheevii. Taxonomy (NCBI): domain Eukaryota; kingdom Viridiplantae; phylum Streptophyta; class Magnoliopsida; order Poales; family Poaceae; genus Triticum; species Triticum timopheevii. The sequence goes on along the minus strand of OY997274.1, from coordinate 37,505,064 downwards.
AATTATTATGTGTGACGGTTGACACCGTGTAGTAACACGGTCTAATGGAACACATTTCAAATTGTGTTACTATATGGCCTAGTAACATAGTAGTTTGGGCCTGTAGTAAGACAAGACGGTGTTACAAAAGCTCTGTCCTCTTGTAGTGTCGTCGGGCAGCCGGTGCGCGATGTCGCTGGAAAGGTATCCGGCGCCGCGCAGCTTTTCGATGTGCCCCTCCATAACGGAAGAGACCAACCACTTGCCTCCCGCTCCGGACATGGCTGGAGAAGGTTGAGGCGAGATGTGCGAGCTTGGGCGCTGGAGCTCAAGTGCGCGGAGATGGATAAGCAAAGGAGGAAGAAGGCGTAGGTAAAAAAGGTGGATCCTTATCCCCTTATATATGGGCGGACGAAGACTATGCGTCCCCACCAGCCTGGTAAAACTCGCTTATCTCCCAAGCGCCACCATCAATGGCGCGGTTGGGTTACCCACGTCCGTATTGATGGGAATCCCGGAATAAGGGGAACACGATCTCTGCTTCGACAAGACGTGCCAAGGAAACCGCTTCGCTAAACGTGCTGAGGTGGTATGATAAAAAACGATTCAAGTAAAGGCTTGGTGGTGGTATGACGTCATGCCACAAAATACGTCAGCAGATTGAACTTGTGTACATATTATTCTCTCTACGGTGGAATGTGGAATTTATTTTACAGAGCCGGACACTATCCTGGCATTCACAATCTTCTATGAATTATTCGGAGGAGGAACCTGCCTTGCAATGCCGAACAATATGCGCGCCGGACTCATCGTCATTGAAGCCTGGTTCAGGGGCTACTGAGGGAGTCCTGGACTAGGGGTTGTCCGGATAGCCGAACTATCATCATCGGCCGGACTCCAAGACTATGAAGATACAAGATTGAAGACTTCGTCCCGTGTCCGGATGGGACTTTCCTTGGCGTGGAAGGCAAGCTTGGCGATACGGATATGTAGATCTCCTACCATTGTAACCGACTCTATGTAACCCTAGCCCTCTCCGGTGTCTATATAAACCGGAGGGTTTTAGTCCGTAGGACGGACAACCATTACAACAATCATACCATAAGCTAGCTTCTAGGGTTTAGCCTCCTTGATCTCGTGGTAGATCAACTCTTGTATTACCCATATCATCAATATCAATCAAGCAGGAGTAGGGTTTTACCTCCATCGAGAGGGCCCGAACCTGGGTAAAAACATCGTGTCCCTTGTCTCCTGTTACCATCCGCCTAGACGCACAGTTCGGGACCCCCTACCCGAGATCCGCCGGTTTTGACACCGACACCTCCCAAAATTCAGAAAATGTTCATGAATTTGATATTTTTCTACTGAATTTAAAAACAATGTTCATGAATTTTAGAAATGTTTGGAATTGAAAAAAATATTCACATATTTGAAAAATTGTCATGATTTCAAAAATGTTCACAATTTTAAATTTTTTTCAGAATTTAAATTATGTTCACAAATTAGAAAAATGAAAATAAATGAAAATAAATGAAAAACAAAAATGGAGAAAAAGAAAGAAAAAATATAAAGAAAAAGGAAATGAAAAAAAAAATGAAAAGTGAAAATGAAAATGAAAAAATGAAAAATAAAATCAATAGGGAAAAAATCGGTTCAGATATAGAACCTTCCAAAAACTGGTGGAGATGAAATCTGGTAATATGTTGTGTGTAGGGGGGGGGGGGGGGGGGGGGGGGGGTGTTGGCAGGTCGCTCGGTGGCGACCTGCACAACAAATAGGAGCCACCCTCGCGTGAGTGCTCTTCTCGGACTCGTGCGCCTGCAAAAAGAACGTTTGCTCTTCTTTGCTTGGTGCGACAAGAAACCACACACGGCTGCCCTCGTGTGCCTTGTCATGCTAGAGCTCGAGCGGGAGAGTTTGGCAACAACCAAACAGTCGTTATATAGTCCACTCCATGTAAAACAGAAATTCGAACGAGCGAATGTTAGAATTCGAGCAGTATAGCGTGATCCAATCTAGTGCAAAAGTGTTCCTGCTCTATGCAATGAAGTTAATCCCAAATTATGCTTGACATGCAAAAGAAATCATTACTAGGTGCACATACAAGGAAAAAGTGGATTTGCTAAGTGCGCACAACCAAGAACAAATCATGGTGACATTATCCCATTTAAAGGTGTTTTCAAGACTAAAAATGCTTTGTAGACTATATCGATTTGCGATTCGGTTTCATCATTGGCTTCGTATCAACAAGGACTTCTAAATTAGATTCCACCTGGCTAATTTGAAGTCAAAATAAAAACCAACATAGGGTCGCTCTCTACTTCCATCTATAAAAAAGCATTCCCATGTTTTACTGAAATGACTGAACCAATTCGGAGGAAGTCACACTTCAAGAAAAAAAAAGGTTAATCAAATAGCATAGGACTTAGCTGAGACTTTGTCAATTCTCATCTAGGTAAGAATTAGCAAAACCGAAAAAGAAAAACTCAGAACAAGTCGGGCCTGTGAAGGACGGGCGCTTGTATCTATTGTCGTTTTCAAGATGAGGGCGGTGCACCAGCATCGGCCAGGATACAAAGCTCTACGTAGTAAATTCAAGAGTTGATCACAATACACTCGACCCTGGTTGAGGCCTCCATCAGTTGCAGCAGAAGCGGGCACTTCACCGTCAGCATGCTCGCCGACGTTGTCATCCGCTCGCCAAACATGTACCGCACAGTGCCAACAACCCACATGTCCACGGGGAAGACACCTGTTCCACTTCCTGTTGCGTTATCGAAGTATCCGGTAGAGCTCCCTTGGACATGATCCAGGTGACCTGACATGAAGGAATTTACGGATATAGAAGTGGATACCTTGTTCAAAGCTGATCCGGTCGATGTGGTAAGATCCAGAGAGACAAAAACTGGCGAAACCTTCAAGGCTCTTAGCGGCAGTAAACATGCTTAAGAAAACCAGGCACGTCAACAATGGACGCGGGAAACAGCAAAGCAAACAGGAGGAAATGAAGATTGCAGATTTGCAAATGCAAACAAAGACTGATGCTACAACTGTGCAAATAATTGTACTAAATCAACGACAATTAATATGGATTGAAGAGAGTACAATATTTGTTATTTTTTTTATCACTTGAGAATTGAGAAGAATAAATCAAATGGGGCAGTCAGTAATCAGAAAAATATGACCATTGTTGATTTGTACTAGAATAGATGGTAAGGTGCGCTCCGCTGCCCCTGCAATAGTTAAATCATCATTTAAAGCTGAGTGTTACATCTGTCTTAGGACGCTAATCTTATTTAGTACCGTGTTATAGGGTGTAAGCCAAGATCTTATTCACCACAAAAAGCAAAATATCCAATTTCTATTCAGAAAATATCCGAATGGTGAAAATTTAATTACATATAACTTATATTTACTCACATGTTTACTGTTTTACATCACATGTTCGTATGACCTTCCGCCTAAGCAAAATGCTTCATAGATGTTCCTGGCCACAATGTTATTCATGTATGTATGCGATGGCTCTTTACTTGATCTATCGTGTAGAGGCCGAAGAACAAAGACGTTTTTATGATGGTGTCTACATGGAAGAGCACGGCCAGGGATCTTTTCTCCCCCCATGGATAGCGGTGTAATTTGCGGATAGGATCTTACCCACTCTAGGCTGGAATGATTTATTATTATTGTAAAATGATATTTATTTTTGAAACTGTTGAACTTGGCTTTGTGCATCATGCTATGGAGAGGCCGGGCATTCTTTTGATGCGGTTATATCACTTCAATATATCAAGTCAATGAAGTGTCCTTTATCAAAAAATGTTGTTCCTGGCCATAGTGAGTCACCCAACTATGAAAAGTAGCTAAGGTATAATGGGTGTTTTCATTTTACTTTTACCACATCTGTGTACCTGGTCAAAAGTCAAAAGAAATTAACTTATGTTATTTATATATGGAAAAAATTAGACTTCACTCAAAAAGTTTATTCGGTCTCTTCCCACCAAATATTTGACTAAATAACCAAGTCATTATGTTGCTCATTTTCTTTCGTTCTATACTTGACTATGCATGAAACCCAAAAGATGATCTTAGAGCATGTGCATCATCAGTTTAGAAACTGTCTTATCTCTTCTACAAAAAATGATATTGTCTTATCTTATGTCTGTAACATAATTTAAAGATGGTATTAAGAAAAGATGTACAATGGATCGTGTTCTAGTCTTATCTACACTAACTAAATGTAGCTAAATATATGATGAGAGATACGGTTAGGACATCATATCTTAACTAAGAGAAGGTAAGTTTTTTTTACCAGGTTGGTTCTCCTCCACCTCTGTGTATGAGAATGCTAGACTCACAGGGGATTTAGAGGCTGATTCATAACTAATGGCCATGATATAATTAAGGGACAGATGCCCTCAAGTGAAATTAGGGGGGGGGGGGGGGGGTTAGCTACTCCTTCCTTTCATCTATATAGGGCCAAATGCGTGTTTCAAGACCGTCTTTGACTATGATAAAATTAATAATACATGAGATGTATAATATAAAAATTATATCATTGGAATCTCCTTTCACATACGAACTTGACGGTATGCTTTTGCGTAACTTGCACGTCATATTTATTGCTCTCACACTTGGTCAAAGTTAGCCTCGAAAAACACATTAGGCCCTATATAGATGGAAGGAGGGAGTAGTAACATAGTGCATTTCGAAACAAATTTGCTTATGTTGCATGTATTTAATGATGAGAGATATGTTTAGAGTAACATATGTTATTGTAACATAGCGCTTCCCAAGAGGAGATGATTCTACAAGCTAATAAATGAAGGCATCTATGATACTACTACTATGTTACTTTGCACTATGGAGATAGACTAGTGTCATATGCATGACACCAGTACAAATTACTGTCCACTATGACCAGCCTTAGACTGGCCATAGTGGTAGTATCTTAGCCGGGATCATGCACTCGAGAATAGCAAACACTCTAACGTGGCAGCGAATTAAAGAAAAGAGACAGGGAGCCTAATGTTGTCACATTTCCCCTTGCGTGTTTTTGGGTAGCATACGTGGTCATTTCTATGAAAAGTAGTGTTGTGTGAACTACAAGGCCGCTTTAACAGAGGTTAGGGAGCAAAATGCTCGGTATTAAAGTTAAAGGTCAAACTAATCTTGTATATACTGAGGTTAAGTTATTGAAAATAAACTTGTTTGATATTATTATTATTATTTCAAAAATCTTTTTTGATAGTAGTTAGACTCCATGTTATCGGTATAACTGTGGTAAAATTAGTTTACTCGTAATAAGGGAAAAGTATATTTTTCGCCCCCGAACTCTCTCAAAAATATAGAAATGGCCCCTCAACTCTAAAACCGGCAAACATTAGTCCCTCAACCTATAACATCGGATTAGTTTGGTCCATTGGCTCAGCAAAAGTAGTTTTCGTCCTGAGTTGGCGTGGTTTTGACCCGGCGTTACCAACGTGGCAATCTTCTTCCTTCCCATCTTTAACTCAGCTGGGCATTTCATCGAGCAGATGACGCGTGCCAAGCAACAGGAGAAGGTCGACGTGGAGGTTGCGGAGTCACACGTAGTGGGTGCAGGCGGCCAGGGAGCTACGGCACTGCGAGTATCGCCGGCGATGCACACACGCCAGCACGCACAAGGTCGCACATCACACCCACCAGCATTTCTACTCGTGTTGTTGGGAAAAGTTTACTGAAAAGCTTGTAGGATCAAGTGCCTACTTTAACAAACCTAAACGTTAGTCAACATTAAGCCCTCAATTTGGCTACCTAGCTAACAAAAAAGATCACGATCACCTTTTCCTGTGACGATCGACCGAGGACTTGAGAGGAACCGTGAAAAATGTTTCGGCCAGCGATGGATTTTCCGACGTCCAAGTATACATCCAACAAGTTCTAGCTTGTTCCATTTTGCTGACACTAATTGATCACGTGGGCTTGCACGTACCACACGTCTTGAATTGTTTACGAAACGCATGCTGCAAGTGTGGGGTTGGAACGTTTGTTTAGTTTAACATGAAAATATGTGTTGACCACACATGCCATAAGATTCATATTGGTACATACTTCGAAGAACGGTCTGAACCCTAGCTACTTTTCAGAAACCGGCTGTTCAATCAAAGTAGTGTGAGAGCTTAAGCAGCTGGCTGATGGCCAATTACCGAACGGCAGCATCCATAACGGGTGTGCCTAGAGTGCGGGTGCATCCGTATCGGATGACGCTTGCCGGTTCTCCCTTTCAGCGCACTTTCGTTTATTTCTTTACATACTAAAATAATGGCCTTTCGGTCAAAAAATTGCAGCAATTTCAGTAGTACAGAAGAATACAAATTAATTTTACTACATTATTTTTTTGAAATTTTAAAATATTTGATTCGATCTCAGTCAAAGTATTGAGTGAAAATTTCGCTCCCACGGCCCAAATGAAAACTGATATCACTGAATTTTTACTAAAATTCAATGACTGGGATATTTCTGAAACTGAAATTCAAAACCAGCTTGCGTCATTGCGTGCTCCTGTCGACGTGTCTTCTTCAAGAGTTTTTTTTTTCTTTTTGGTGAAAATGTCCTCTTCAAGAGTTGGTCCTGGTCGGCTGGGTCCATCAGAACGATCGTCCGTATTCCCGATTGAAACGCACGAGTGGACCATCCGTCTCGTGTCGGCCGGACCTCTACCTACCCATGCATGCGTGGACCTCGTAGTAGCAGCGTACCCACGCATCCGACCAGGACTCAACCAACGCCCACAACGCCACGCCGCATCCCGCATCCGGCTATATATACCATGCCCTGGACCAATGACCAACTCCATTCACCAAACCGCGCAGCACCTAGCTGTCCTCTGCTTCTTCTTCTTGCTCTCCGGCAGCAAAGCAAAGCGAGCTAGCTCAACACCATTAAGCCAAAAAACCTCAGACCTCCTTTGCTCCCATCCTAATCAAGATTTAGCCTCCTTAAAATGGGCAGCTTGGACAACAACCCTATTTCATTCTCCGCCTTCCCCGAAGACATGGCTGCGTTTGAGCCGCTCAACCCCGAAGATGTCCGCCCATACCTTCACAAGGCCGTCGACTTCATCTCGGACTACTACACCAACGTCGAGTCCATGCCGGTCCTCCCTAACGTCAAGCCGGGGTACCTGCAAGACGAGCTGAGTGCGTCCCCGCCGACCCACTCCGCACCGTTTGATGTCACCATGAAGGAGCTCAGGACCTCCGTCGTCCCCGGTATGACGCACTGGGCTAGCCCCAACTTCTTCGCCTTCTTCCCCTCCACCAACAGTGCTGCTGCCATCGCCGGTGACCTCATCGCCTCTGCCATGAACACCGTCGGATTCACATGGCAGGCCTCGCCCGCGGCCACCGAGATGGAGGTTCTTGCTCTCGACTGGCTTGCGCAACTTCTGCGCTTGCCCACCACTTTCATGAACCGCACCAGCACTGGGCGTGGCACTGGCGGGGGCGTCATCCTCGGCACAACCAGCGAGGCAATGCTCGTCACGCTAGTCACCGCTCGTGATGCAGCGTTGCGTCGGAGCGGCTCAGCTGGCGTGTCCCACCTACCACGCTTGGTTGTCTACGCTGCCGACCAAACCCACTCCACGTTCTTCAAGGCATGCCGGCTCGCAGGTTTCGACCCCGCCAACATCCGCTCCATACCTACCGGGCCGGAAACTAACTACGGGCTCGACCCGACCAAGCTTCTCGAGGTAATGCAAGCTGATGCCGACGCTGGTCTCGTGCCAACATATGTTTGTGCCACGGTAGGCACCACGTCTTCCAATGCCGTTGACCCAGTTGGCGCCATCGCCGATGTTGCTGCCATGTTCAATGTGTGGGTCCATGTTGATGCTGCCTACGCTGGCAGCGCGTGTATCTGCCCGGAGTTTCGCCACCATCTCGACGGCGTCGAGCACGTGGACTCCATTAGCATGAGCCCACACAAATGGCTTCTAACATGTCTTGATTGCACCTGCCTCTACGTCCGCGATGCACACCGACTAAGCGACTCGTTGGAGACAAACCCGGAGTACCTCAAGAACGATGCTACAGAGTCTGGTGAGGTCACCGATCTAAAGGACATGCAGGTCGGCGTCGGTCGGCGCTTCCGTGGGCTCAAGCTTTGGATGGTCATGCGCACCTACGGTACCGCAAAGCTCCAAGAGCACATCCGTAGTGACGTCGCCATGGCTAAGATGTTTGAAGATTTCGTCCATGCTGACGACAGGTTCGAGGTGGTCGTACCGAGGAACTTTGCTCTTGTATGCTTTAGGATCAAGCCAAGTGGATCCATGACGGAAGAGGATGCCGATGAGGCCAACCGTCAGCTAATGGAGAATCTGAACAAGACTGGCAAGGCTTATCTTGCGCACACGGTGGTTGGTGACAAGTTCGTGCTCCGTTTCGCCACTGGGTCGTCGCTCCAGGAGGAGAGGCATGTGAGGAGTGCATGGGACCTCATCGAGAAGACTACGAGCAGCATAATGGATTAAGTGGATGAACTTATCGACAAAGAAAGTTGCCGGAGCTGCTCAGATCCCAATATTTAGGGCATGTATATTCTTTTAAATATATTTTTCTTGCTTCAATTATAATTATTATTTATTTGGACATCTGGTTCTTATTCCCTTGTGTGATCTGTACCCACCAAGGGTATATTTATAGCAGCCTGATACGAAACAAGATGATTATAGAATGTGAAAGGGTTTATATTGAATGAACAAGAGCTATTGTTTTTATTTGTTACTGTACTCTGGTAGCGAGTGAGGAATGCATGCCCACGCATCTCCATCAATCAGGAAATATATAAGTTGCACTCAGTTATTTTTTACGTTTCAAGATGCCAGACCGAAGCCGTACAATTCCATCTCCATACTCCTAAATCCAAATCGACCATATACTTGCATGTGTGAATGGTGCTTGCACCGCAGCGGAAACACAACAAATTAAAGCACGGGGTCAGAGTTTTGACACGGCTGTAAGTAATCGAGGGAACAATTTACAACGTTCGATGTGTCAATATATCTTCTTGTTGTATTATTGTGTAGTACGGAGATCTCGATGGGGGATATTTAATATCGAAAATAGTACTACTACATGTTGTTGCTGTGCACTTACAGGTTAAGAAAAGTGGGTACATCATTATATGACTTGACCTGTACTGACAATATCTGGCATCTGAGCCTGGCCAGCGGCAATCAGTTTGCATGCAACCTCTCTCCACGCGTTAATCACTCCACGTTTTCCACGAGGGACTCGTACGAGATTTCTCGCTCTAGCAGATCATCTATCCTTGAGCAGCCTCTTCAGGCTCCCGTGTATACTACAACCAGACACTACAACAAGTAACAAATAACACTTGTGGCACTAATTGCCAAAGCCGGAACATCTCAAGCTTTGATACACATGTGTCAGACTGCTGAATGGTCGAGACTCGAGACGAACCTCATCCGGATCTTCCCAGACTGCTGAATGCGCCTTCCTACAGTTCTTCCCATCTGCACAAATTCAGCGTCCACCGCCAATAGTGAAAATGATTCTCTTTCCTCGGACGCCATGCACTAAGCGTTTGCTAAACTGCAATATGAATGCAGAACTCGGACCAAAATTGAAGTATATGTTCCGGCAGTTTGATTTACGGCAGAATTTTTGTCAAGTCCACCTGGAAGGGGCTACAAAATGTTCAACTTCTCTATTCAGTTCCTTTTAAAATCTCAGCCCACACTAGGGATTGGCATATGATTACGACCTTTTGCGTGAAGACATACCACTCATGACCTAACAAACCAAGAAAGTTAGGCAGACACAAACCGTGGTAATGGTGTAGGGAATATAACGAGGCAGGCTGGTCGATGGCAATATTTGGCATCTGAGCCTGGCCAGCGGCAATCAGTTTGCATGCAATCTCTCTGCACGCGTTACACATTGCACGTTTTCCACGAGGGACTCGTACGAGACTTCTCGCTCTAGCAAATCGTCCATCCTTCAGCAGTCTTTTCAAGCTCAAAAATCATCCGCCAATCAAAGACTTTTACATTTTTGTGTAGACTCATTTTTTCAAGACATTTTATCTCTTGAACCGTGGTGGCAAATCACGAACAGTTTTCACCGTTGGGTTTATCGTGTCATGATTTTTGAAGCTAGACCCCATGTTGATAGGTTTGAACAAACTTCTGTTTCTTGAAAAAGAAGGAAAATCAAAAACACCAGAAACAGGAAAAAAATAGGAGGTCGGAGAAAACCCAGAAAAAGAGAAGAGCCAAAATACGAAGCAAAAACCAGTATCCAAAAAAATGAAAACCGGAAGCACAATTGGGGTTTTCACTTATTTTTAAGAACATTTATACTTTCACTTTTTGCGAACCACAACTGTGCTCCCGAAAAACACACTTAAGTTGCATTTCACTTTCCGAGAAGTACAGTTATGCTTCACGCGGACGCACAACTGTGTATTCCACTTTTTGAAAGGCGCAACCATTGGAAGCATAGATGTGCTTCAACCCGAACACAGTTGTGCTTTGCCCTGAAGCACAGTAAAAAATAATGAAAACCAAGCAAAATTCAAAAAACTGTATTTTTTGGAAATCCTCAAACGGTGTGCAAAATTAAAGAATGCAAGATCCTGCGGGTGCGCCTACTTGTAGGCATGTGGCGCCCGCTAGACAAACCATGTGACGCGCTCAGATGCACCAAAACTGTCCACTGGGTTTCATCCCGAAGGGATACCATCTCATTAGTTGCACGCCAAGTAGTAGCCAATTGGTACATATCACACACCTTTCCAGCTTTAATTATTTATGTGGGTCAGTTCATGTAAACTTTAAAATATGTGAATTTTATAAAATTTTCAAATATATTTTTAAATTCCTGGACAATTATTAAAATTCATGAGCATTTTTATGAAATTTTTGTTTTTTGTATGGTCCTATCGAACCTTCATGCGTGGAAACTCATCTTAAAACCAAAAAAACATCCTGCAAACTAATCGTCCTAGTGGACCCAGTTCAGGACCGCATCGTGACACCCTACGGACATTTATCGAGAAAACTTCAAATGTTTTTTCTGCTAAAAAAATTATTGAAAAAATAGACACCCTATGGACATGGTCGTCTGATTCTCAAAAAGAAAATGGACATGGTCGTCTGCTACGGAGCACTAGTGTTTTACAAAAAAAGTTATTTTTTAAAAATGTTCATCTTCAAAATTTTGTTTGCTCCTTTTTAAAAATGTTCATACTTTGACATTCTGAGAAATTTAAAAGATGTGAACATTTCTTTGAAATTTATGTACAACGTTTTTAAAATAAAAATATTTGTATTTTATGAACAAAATTTGAAAAGACGATCGTTTTTGGAAATTTGACATTTTTAAAAGCGCAAGCATTTCCTTGTAAAAGAAACAAATAACGAATAAAAAAAAGATAGTGGGAAAAGGAGCGGTTCAACAATGGGCCTTCCTAGTAAAACCAGGGGCTTCCGTCAACTAAGGAAGAACAAAAGGAAAAAAGAAATAAATAGAGAGGTCATTAGTTCGATTCACGTCGCTCACACTCTATAATCTTATGGCGACGTGTACGGGCGGTATGTACGTAGGCTGCGTATCAGCGCGGGCGACGTATTTTTGTAAAAGCCATCCTACCCTTTATTATAAAGGGGCATGAAGAGATCTCGTTCGATGATGTGTTGGGGGGGGGGGGGGGGGCGGGGGGGGGGGGGGTCATACCAACGTAGAAGTGAACAATATTTAGTTTTTGTAAATGATGAAAAGATATTGATTGTTGAGAAGGGTGTTTCCTTGAGCTATGTTACATCTGGTAGTTTGAGGTAAAAAAAAAGTATGTTGACAAATAATTATTTCCCTTCTTCACCTGTGTAGTGTTTATATTCACAGAGCAATGATTTATTCACCTTTTTCATGTTCGACCCGCTTAGCACCAAGTGAACATGACTCTTTTTGCTCTCTTGCACAATCATGGAGTTATAGACAGAACAAGAGATCAATTTGCCTGCTGTTGTCTAAACCATGTCATGTTGTTCAGTGTGTTATTCTATGATGTACTTTGTCTTTCGTCTTACTGGCAACCCTTGCGCGGGCAATATTATTACAACAGCTTGCTTAGTTCACGAAGTAACACTTTTTTCACTACTGACAGAGCTAACACCAGAGATTGCTCAATTGGAATAGAACACCCCTCATGGTTTTACCCGTTGTTATACTATCAATAGTCATTTCCTCGTGGCACCTAGGCTCCGAGGAAGAGGCTCTTATTCACTTTCGGTGCTGTTTCCAGCACCCTTGCCACATTAATATTCCTATTGAATCTTAAATTGCTAAGTCTAGCAAGTCTACTACATAGCACTCTCCTTCACTCTTCAGGATTAATCACCATATATACACGTATTGCTTCACACTCAAACTATTTCTGGTTGGCCTGAATCAAGCTCCTGTGTCTGCGCATGCCACTGCAAGAATTTCAAGAATTACACAAGCATGTGACATTTGCAGGGTTAACAGTTCATCTCAATCTAGTTAATTGCTGAACAAATCATACAGTTGGGCTTCCAGTGTGGTCTAGCTTGTTGAGCACCCCGTGTAGGGATGTAAGTGGCAAATAAATGGCGTCCGCAACCCCGTTTAGTTAGTTTTTGCTAGCTTGATAGTTTATTTTCCTCAAACAAAAAAAAACTTTTTGAACTATCATATCATAAGTGGACTTTAAACGGGATTAAATGGGACCCGGTTGACATCCCTAACCCCGTGCTATGTTTATAACAACTATTTATGAAGTCTAACTTCCTGGGTTCCCCCGATGTGGGTGTCAAAACTGAGTTTCAGTTTACTCCAATATCTCACATGCTACCGTGACAACATAACTTTCACTAGAACAGCTCAAAGTAGTTTACTAGTTGGGGGAGGATAGATCTACATTACAACATCGACCAACCAAATGAGAGGAAATTTTGTTCGGAAGTTGTAGCAATATATAAGGGAGGAACAGAATCCAGTTTTCACATGAACCAACAATTGACTATGGTACAACTCACGAAGTATGCCATATAGCATGACCATGAAACACAACAAAATCATGACGCGGAGAGAGAGAGAGAGAGAGAGAGAGAGAGAGAGAGAGAGAGAGAGAGAGAGAGAGAGAGAGAGAGAGAGAGTTTACCTTATTCGAGTGAGTTAGGCATGTTCAACACGGACCCTCAAACCGTCCGCAACCATCTGAACTATGTGGTTCGGTCATGTTTTGCCATCCAACACAACCCTATATCGATCTGCTGGGCGGTCGGACGTCATTTTCTCTGCAAACCGGAAGCAAATCGGGGAAGGCTTTGCGGGCGTCAGGACCGCTACCACGCAACCATCTGACACCCCTAGCCCACCCAAAATAACCTCTCACCTCTCCCGCGCCTACTATCCATCACACACGTTGCTTCCCATGCAGCATTTATGCCTGACCAGAGCATGTATAGACTGGCATTGAAGCCACGCGACATGGCCAGACAGGAGGGCAGCGCTGACTATGCGATCTCTCGGGCGTCACCCCTTCAACATGGACATCGCGTCCCGAGAAACAAACTTTGGCCGATGCGCCACATTGAAGTGGGCTGACAGTCTATTCGTGTTGCTTGGTCGCGGCTATATAATCCATGCTCCGGCGATGAATCCATACCTCCTCCTCTCAGAGCTCATTCTCCTCTGACGAAGACAAGATCTTGGTATTACGCGCCGGCAGTTGCCGGCGACAGAGGGTCTTCGTCATACTCATGACGTCGTCGCCCATGCCATCACCCTCTGGGGCCCTAGGCCTCCATGACGACTGTTTCCTTTGACAAGGAGGAGATTGTTATCTCTTCCAGCGACGCAGAGGACCAGGCATCCCAGCAGCAGCAGCAATGCCTGCTCGCGTAGGGTCGAACGGACGGGAAATTCCATCATCAGATGAAGTTGATGATGGAGATATAGCTCCGGGAGTGTGGCACGGTGCCACCCTCACCGCTGAGTCCGGTCAAGGAGGATCTGTCATCTCTGCCTGCTACCGTGTAAAGATGGAGCCTGCGTCGCCTCTCCGGCACATGAATGAGGAGCCCGTGTTCCGCCTACGCAACCACGACGCTGTCCAAATCGGACGCATCATCAAGAAGGAGTCGACATCGCCGACACGCACCCGCGGCGTCCAAATCAATTTCCGCGTGAAGTAGGCGTCGCTGTCGACGCCAGCTCACAGCTGGTACACCCGGAGCGACTGGTCGGCCTCACTGTCGCGGAAACAGGCATGACTAGTTCGCCACGGACTAACTATCACCCGCGATTGTCAAGGCATGCAGACGCATCCTCCACTACATCGGTGGCGGCGGTCCCTTAGGATAGCCGGCCATCATGCCAGCAAAAGGCGACAAGGCTGGCGGTGTGGTATGAGTGACGGAATACTGTCTGCCGCTCGTGTTCGCCAAGTTGGGCGCGGTGCTAGACTATGTCCTAAACGACAACGACCTCACTGCCGCCGAGGCCGCCGACCTCTCCATCACCACTGCGGAGTCATCCATGTGCACCGCGGCCTTCTTGACGGTGAGCTGTCCGAGATCGGCGACGAATGGCCACTTAGCAACTCCTCTGTCATTGCCGATAGGGTCAAGGGTGCCGTTGGCATTTGCCACGGCGGCCCTTCGCACCACGCAAGTGGAAGAGGAGCAGCTCCTCCGCAAGCGCCAGGGAGCGTCTCGACAAGGCTACCGCGGTGAACCCTTGCTCTTCCACCACTGGAGGGACGACGACATGGACGGTGACGGCGGTGCGGCGGAGCAAGGTGGCAACACGTACGTGGTCATCGTCTGCCAAAAGTTTTAATTCTTTTTCTAAATTAACCAAAATATCGGTCATTCTACTTAAATTATGTCCGAACAATAATGAAATCCGTCGTGTTTGCTAAGATTTGTCCCGTTTGTTAAATTCTTGTTTGAATTGTATGCGGCCACGGTTGGATGGCCGTCTTTCGCATCTGTGTCTGCGGACTAGTCCCTCGGTCCATGGACAGATGCGGTGCTCAGTTTGAGGGTCAGCATTGGAGATGCCCTTAGCAAAGTTTGTTGAAATTTCATCCCATAACTATTGGCTCTTCATTAGGTGATTCCCCGCCCAGAGCACACCGGACCTCAAGTTGTTCTCCGTGTAGAATGAAAGACAGAGAGAGAGAGGCCCCCTTTCCCCTTTCGTCTCACTTCGCCCCCGAGGGTGACCAAGAGGGAACCCTAGCCGTTGCACTCTCGCCATACTTCCACCCCCTTCGCTTGCCGGGCAAAGCCTTGGTGGCGTCGATGGCGGTGAGAAACTACTTCTCCCTGATTCAGCGCCAAGGTGTTGGAAATATTCCCTAGAGACAATATTATTTGTATTATTATATTTCCATAATCATAATTAAAGAGTTTATATTTCATGCTATAACTGCTATGATCCTGGAATATGCGATTTAGTGGAAAACTCATATGCACGTGTGAGGTGATAGACAGTTAAATAAAAGAGATTCCTAGTCTTGCCTCTGGGACTAGATCAAGTGTTGTTGGTGATCACGCTTTTCAGATCTTAGGATGTCGTTAATTGTAATGATGTTCCTAAAACAACATCGAGATTATGATATTAGAAGAATGGTCATATTGAATCGATTCAATCTTGTTTCTTATGAATAATATCGTCTGCATTCAATTGTAATAACATGGAGTATAAACATGTGATGTTTCTCCTTAGACCACAAGAGTATCATGGTCACTTCTTACCCTACGATGGGCTTTGGGGTTCCTCAAAGGTCACCTGTAACACGGTGATCATAACGACAACTTACAGGTTCATCGGAAACTTTGACAAGTAACCAAATAGATCAAGAGTGAGATTTTCTCCTCCGACAATGGAGAGGTATTCTTAGGGCCCTCTTGGTGTGATGGAATCGGTCATTGTCTGGCCAAACAGACGTGACTTTGTCACGGGGATGCTGGAACAAAATAATGAGAAAAAAAAGAACAAAACAGGTAATGAGGAATTTGGTATAATGAGCATGGTGATGACTCCGGAGGATACCAATTCATCTTGGATTATGTGAAGTATCGCGAAGTAAAGGGAACATCTCATGATAACATAAGGTTCACTCGAATATCATTCATGTTCTCATAGGGACCGATATGAATGTCCACGATCCCGCTACCGGTCATTGAACGAACGGTTTCGTTCATGTCTATGAGTTACCGAACCTACGGGCTCACAGCTTAAGGCTATCACGATCTGTTGAGTATTAGTAGTATGGGAGACATGAGAATATATTTTTGAAATTATTTCATGAATATTCAGATTAGTTTCGAGAGGATCCGGAAGCATTTCGAGATTACAGGAAGGGTTTCAGAGAGTATCGGGAAATATTGGGTGTTACCTATTAATTATTTATATATAGATGGAAAAAAAATTCAGAGAGGTGAAAAATTATATATAACGGTCTAAAGGTACTTAGAATATTTTATATTTAATTTAAGTATCAACGGGCTTTAGAACGTGAGGAGTTGGAAGGAACAAAGGCCCGTAAGGAAGTGGCGCCGCCATTTCCTTGTGGGGGGTGCGAATTGAACAAGGGGAGGGAGACTCCAACTCCCTCTCCCATGCCGGTGCCCCAAGGGGGATTGTGCCCCATTGGTGGCAGCCCTCTCCTCCTCAAACCTATATATACTAGGGGTTTTTGCTCTATTGTCCTATACAAGTTTTGGAGCCTACTCTAGTTCTAGTTATAGTTGGTCCTAGTTGACTAATTAGAGCTAGACTAATCCTCTTTTCCTTATAATTAGAAGCCCTATGTGGTTCTAATCTTCTACCTCTGATTCTCCAGCGACGATTAGCTCTGGACGGTGAAGCGCTGCCGGATCATGAAGGCTACACGCTTGCTACTAAGTAGAGAGGCCATGCTTTAGATCTTCAGTTCGAGGGATCGTTCATTGATGGTTCGAGTGACTTCAACTACAATCAACACCAACAGATTCTTCTTCCGCTGCAACTCGGTGACGGTAACGATCGTGAACCCAACCCATCATGCATCTTCATATTGATCTTGGGTGATCGTAGGTGCGAATTTTATTGTTTCCTACTACGTTTCCCAACACATGGCTGGCATGGGGCTGCCTAGTCGGATGGGTCGCTCTGCTCACGTGGGGCCGGTGGCGCGGCGGCTAGCGCAGACAACGATGACGTGCGCTGGGACGCAGGCCTGGCGGATGGTAGATGTGTGCTTCCCCTGGTGGCTCGATCGGGAAACCTGGCGGGCGACGCAAGCGGAGGTTGGCATCCCGGTGGTCGCCTATGGTGTGGTGGCCGCCTAATTTGGTGGCGGCACATTGGCATCGTCCCGGCCAGATCTATCATGAGGGATGGCGGACGGCCGAGGGCCAGGGGCTCAGGGAAACGGGGGCGTAACACCAACACTGATCCGGCGGGGCAGCACGTCTGATGCGGTCGTGCGGCTCAAGGCTTCTCGGGCGGCAGTGGGGCAGGGCGGCGGCGGTCGGTGTGACTCGTTGCAGGCTATTTCTCGCGGGGAACATGTATCTG
Organism: Triticum timopheevii; assembly: GCA_963921465.1. Lineage (NCBI taxonomy): Eukaryota > Viridiplantae > Streptophyta > Magnoliopsida > Poales > Poaceae > Triticum > Triticum timopheevii. The sequence goes on along the minus strand of OY997274.1, from coordinate 37,487,482 downwards.
GCCAGTGGTGCTGGATGGCGTCCGACCTAGTCCGTTTTGGTTCTTGCCATCGCATTTGTGTCATTCTATCTTGCTGCTCCATTGTATAATCCGTCCGAGTCAGTGTCCATGGTTGTGGCGGCCTCTGAGCTCATCTCGACCAAGGTCGGGGAGTAGTGATGGGGCTTGCTACTACTTCTTGAGCTTGCGTTGGTTTTCTTTCTTGAAGAGAAAAGGGTGATGCAGAAAAGTAGAGATAAGTATTTCACTCAGTTTAGAGAACCAAGGAATCAATCCAGTAGGAGGTACAACCAAGTCTCCAGTCCATGCACCTTCACAAACAATCAAACTCTTGCACCCAACGCGAAAAAGGGCTGTCAATCCCTTCACGACACTTGCAAGGATGAGATCTGATAGAGATAGAGTATTCTAATAAATCACGATTCATGTGTGTCTCTCCAAAAGGTGTGTACAGCAAGGATGATTGTGATAAACTAAAAAGGAAAGACTCAAATCATACAAGACGCTCCAAGCAAAACACATATCATGTGGTTAATAAAAATACATAGCCTCAAATAAAGTTACCGATAGACGAAGACGAAAGCATAGGCTTTTGGTTGTCCTTGAATATTACCTTGGGGTGCCTTGGGCATCCCCAATCTTAGGCTCTTGCCACTCCTGATTCCATAGTCCATCAAATCCTTACCCAAAACTTGAAAACTTCACAACACAAAACTCGACAGAAAATCTCATGAGCTCCGTTAGTACAAGAAAATAAATCACCACTTTAAGGTGCTGTTGTAAACTCATTATTTATTTGTATTGCTGTAATATCTACTGTATTCCAACTTCTCCATGGTTCATATGCCCCGATACTACCCATAGATTCATCAAAATAAGCAAACAACACGCGAAAAATAGAATCTGTCAAAAACAGAATAGTCTATTAATCTGTAACTCTCTAGTACTTCTGTAACTCCGACAATCCATCCAAATTAGGAAATCCTGAGAAATTTGTGTACCAATCCATAGCAAAAAGAATCAGATCAAAAGTATGTTTCTGTGAATTTTCAAAACTAATTTACTAAGGGAAAAAGTTTCTGATTTTCAGCAGGATCAACACAACTATCACCGTAAGCTATCCTAAAGGTTTCACTTGGCACAAACACTAATTAAAACAGAAAACCACATCTAACCAGAGGCTAGATGATTTATTTATTACTAAACAAGAACAAAAAGCAAAGAACAAAAATATAATTTGGTTGTCTCCCAACAACCGCTTTTCTTTGAAGCCTTTTAGCTAGGCATTGATAATTTCAATAATGCTCACATGAAAGACAAGAATTGAAGCAAAAAGAGAGAATCATAGAACATGTGACAAACACAACTAAGTCTAAAATACTTCCTATGCATAGGCATTTTGTAAGCAAATAAATTATCAAGGCAAGAAAAAACTAGCATATGCAAGGAAGAAGAAAGAGACGATAGCAATCTCAACATGAAGAGAGGTAATTTAGTAACATGAAAATTCCTACAACCATATTTTCCTCTCTCATAATAATTACATGTAGGATCATAAGCAAATTCAACAATATATCTATCACATAACATATTCTCAACACGATCCACATGCATGCAAAGTTGACACTTGCAAAATAGTGGGATTAACATTAACTAAAGTCATGACCTCTCCCAAACCCACTTTTATCAAAAAAATTATAATATTAAACATTCTCCAACTATGTGGGGTCTAAAGTAGACATTCTTCCAAACGCACTTTCAATATTATTGCAAACATTATTATCAATGTCATATTCATCAGGGGGCTTAAATAAATTTTCAAGATCATAACAAGAATCACCCCAATCATGATCATTGAAACAAGTAATGGATGTAGTAAAACTAGCATCCCCAAGCTTAGGGTTCTGCGTATCATTAGCACAATTGACATCAATAGAATTTATAGTAAGATCATTGAAATCATGCTTTTTATTCAAGGAGCTATCGTGAATCTCTTCATAAATTCCTTCATCACAATTTTTAGGTTCACGAATTTCATGCAAAACCTCATAAAGATAATCTAGTGCACTCAACTCACTAGCAATTGGTTCATCATAATTGGATCTCTTAAAAAGATTAGCAAGTGGATGACAATCCATAAACTTTTAGCAAGCGAAGATGCAAGCCAAAATAAGGCACATGCACTACTAGGGAAAAGACTAGCAGCAGCGCGGGTTTTAGATGTATCAGTAGCGCGGGTACCCGCGCTACTAATACGGCGCTACAGCTAACTCATAGCAGTAGCGCGTGCCCACACGCGCTACTGCTATACAAGTCTAGCAGCAGCGCGGTTGTGGGAAGCTAGCTACCGCTAGTAGCGCTAGCGCTCTTTGGCAGGACGCGCTACTGCTATTGCGGCGCTGCTGCTAACTTTTGTACACTCGCTACTGCTAATTTAAGTAGTTTTTTTTGGCATATTTGTTTTGTATTTGAACCGGCTTTGTAGAAGAATTTTTAGCACATAGAAATTTCATCATGATACACATACAAATGCCTGCGAGACCACAAATATAATCATAGCATGTACGTACAAATAGTCTCTTCATAATCATCACCCAACACAAAGTGACATCTTGTTATCATCTTGAAAATAGCAATACATGCAAGTCTCGAATACTTGCAACTACAACAACGTCATCCATCTAAACAAAGGCATACGCAAGAAGTGCTATCACTATGAGGTAGAGCGGAACCATGCAGTACATGAGGTGGCGGTTACGAGTCCTCTCTCGCGCTAGCGTGAACCTTAAGTAACTAGCTTCTCCTTCTTGTCTGCTTTTGAAGCCTTTATGGCTGGCGCCCGTGAACCCATTCACTTGCGCCTGACACTCATGCCACTCGTTGTACACCCCCGGAACCTTCCCTTTGTACACGACATAGCATTTCCATCTCGCCATCAAGAAACTAGGTACCTGTTAGAGATGCATGTTCATGAAGAGGATGTACAATCATATATATGCAAAAAAATATACTAGAGCAACACCAAAAAAGAAAGGTTAGCAACTAGATGCAACATATACAGTACGCAAATTAATTAACTAGAGGTACGCAGGTCATCGTACGCCAACTAACAAAGTAGCGTTACGCAAGTTCGGCAGGGACCGTGGACATCACAAAGTATCATCGCTACAAAAAGTATACAAGTTCAACCGACACATATCATCATCATCGGCATCATAAATCACTAGAAGTTCCATCCTTCCATATCATCGAGGACGAACCCTAGCTGCTTGAACGGCGTGAGGTCTAGACGTTGCATGCCTATGCGAGTTCGGACGTCAGCTCGCGATATAGGTGTAACGCCCTCGATGCGGCTATATCTCCCACGTGTCGAAGCACGACTTAGAGGCATAACCGCATTGAAAGCAATGTCGCAAGTGAGGTAATCTTCACACAACCCATGTAATACATAAGGGAAAGAGATACATAGTTGGCTTACAATCGCCACTTCACACAATTACATGAATAAAGCATTACATCATCCAGATACAATCAAGGTCCGACTACGGAACCAAAATAAAAGAAGAACCCCAAATGCGACAAAAGTCCCCGAACGACCCCAACTGGGCTCCACTACTGATCAACTAGAACGAAACAACACAAAGGACAAGATCTTCATCGAGCTCCTCCTTGAGCTTGAGTGCGTCAGCTGCTCGGTAACATAGGCACCTGCAAACTGGTTTTGGAAGTATCTGGTGAGCCACGAGGACTCAGCAATCCCATTACCATGGGTATCAAGACTAGCAAAGCTTAAAGGGAAAGGAAGGGGCAAAGTGGTGAGGTTGCAGCAGCGACTAAGCAATGTATGGTGGCTAACCAACGCAAATGAGAGCGAGAAGAGAAACAAGCGGAACGGTCGTGAAGCTAGCAATGATCAAGAGGTGATCCTGAACACCTACTTACGTCAAGCATAACACAGAAACCGTGTTCACTTCCCGGACTCCGCCGAGAAGAGACCATCACGGCTACACACTCGGTTGATGCGTTTTAATTCGGATCAAGTGTCAAATTGTCTACAACCGGACATTAACAAATTCCCATCTGCCACATAACCGCGGGCACGGCTCTCGAAAGTTTATACCCTGCAGGGGTGTCCCAACTTAGCCCATGACAAGCTCTCGCGATCATCGAAGGAATAGACCTTCACCCGAGACTCTCCGATCAGACTCGGAATCCCGGTACATCAAGACATTTCGACAATGGTAAAACAAGACCAGCAAAGCCGCCCGGCGTGCCGACATCCTGATAGTAGCCGCGCGTATCTCGTCTCAGGCCACGACCGGATGAGCTAAGCGTACAGGTACCGACGTAACCCAAGTTGCCAAGGGATGGTCCCGCACGGTGCTCTAGTTTGGACCAACGCTTAGACAAGCACTGGCCCGGGGGGGCTATAAAAAGATGACCCCTGGGATGCGCGACTCCCAAGGGAAAAAGTAGGTGGTGGTGAGGCAAATGGTAAAAGTCAATGTTGGGCCTTGCTGGACAAGTTTTATTCAAAGCGAACTGTCAGGGGGGTCCCATAAATCACCCGACCGCGTAAGGGACGCAAAATCCGGGAACATAACACCGGTATGACGGAAACTAGGGCGGCAAGAGTGGAACCAAACACCAGGCATAAGGCCGAGCCTTCCATCCTTTACCAAGTATATAGATGCATTAATAATATAACAGATATTGTGATATCCCAACATAAACCCTGTCCACCATGGAGAAATCTCCAACTTCACCTGCAACTAGCAACGCTATAAGAGGGGCTGAGCAAAAGCGGGAACATAGCCAAACAACGGTTTGCATAGGAAAGGTGACAAAGGTTAGAGGTTCATGGCAACATGGGATGGCTTGACAAACAGGTAATAGGTAGCGCAGCATAGCGAAAGAACGAGGCAACTAGCATAGCAATGATAGTAGTGAGATCCAGGGTAGCGGTCATCTTGCCTGAAATCCCGCAAGGAAGAAGAACGAGTCCATGAAGAAGAAGAAGCCACGAAGACGAACCACACGAAGACGAACGAATCCTCACGATCTCAACGAAACGGGAACTATCGAGAAGAAGCACACAACATGGTAAACACACCACACATGAACAAGGCATGATGCACAACAAGCATGATGCATGACCAAGCTACATGAAGCTACTCATGGCAAGAGATGATGCAAACAAGAACAACACATCAAGGCAAGTTTAAATGAGGCCGGAAACAACATATAACAATTCCGGTAAGTCCTCATATGCAAATTTCGAAATTGGTCCAGAACTAAATAAACCTTATGTTCAAGTTGTTAAACAGCAAGTTAAGATGCACCATGATGATCTACACGAAATTCTAGTCAAGTTACATATAAAGTTCATTAGATTTGGAGCTACGGCCTAGAAGATATGAGCAAAACAAGGTACACATGGCATTGATGCAAAATGCACCCAAACATCAAGCAAACACACCAAAACAAGGATGCAACATGATAATATGAAGCTACATGCAAAAACAAGCAAGTTTCATATAGAACACACTCAAAACGGAGCAACGGGGCAACACATGCACACTATACAAGTCATAGCAACAATCTGTCCAAAACAGCAACTAGGCATCTTACAAGCATCAAAACAACATGCTACAGCAACCCAACATAAGAACAAAAGGCATGGGCATGAAGTATACGTAAAGCATAACAAAACATGAACACTGAGCTATCTCCAGAAACAACTAGAACATGCTCAAAATGACATGGAGATATTGCAAGTAATAACAATTTCAGACTTTAGTAGAAATAACATCAGGTTGCAATGTTTAGAGCTATCAAACAACATGTTACAGGAACTTATCATGGCAAACAAAGGCATGGCATGATTCTACTAATAGCATATATCAAAAGACCCTTACTGACCATGAGCCAAAAAGGCACGGAAAATATGATGGCACCCATGTAAACATGGCAAGTTATATTACAGATTTGAACATGGCAGAAACAACAATTAGTAGGCATGTTCGTGAGCTCGAACCACTCACTACAGAGCAATACATGGCATGGCAAGGCAACCAACAGTAAGAAGGCATGTTTATGAAGCTAAGCATGGCAAGATCAAGGTCATAGCATACACGGATCAACTACAACGACCTCGTGAAAATTGAATCTCATGCAAACAATCTGTCAGGAAACATTTTCAAGCAACTTTGGAGCAAGAAATGAACATGTTCCAGCAGGCTATAATTGCAACCAATGGCATGAATGGATAGAGCATGATATGTATATCAAAACATGTTTATAGAGCATCACCAGATTATGCATAGATTGATTAGTGGAAGCATGTTAACATGGCATCAAAATGTAACAGAATCTGCCAGGAAAACAGCAACAGCAACTACCCTACTTTACAAGCTCAATGCACTCAGCACACAACTCACAAAAATACAAGGTCAACACCCCTGGAAAGATGGCATGGCATAGTCCAACATTCATGTAGAGCTCATACTCATAGGATGCACACATAAATCATGGCAAAAATGACAAAAGAGCTCCAGCTGATAAGATTCTGAAACTAACGATCTGAAGCCCTCTTCCAACAGCATTTCGGGCATCAAGATGAGCTCAAATGAAAATGATGCAATGGAATGAAATGATGTACTCGTCGAGACGAACAATTTGACATATTATACGCCCAAAACGGAGCCACGGGTGCGGAGATGTGATGCGTCAAAGTTAGCATAAAAATGATAGAATTTCAGGACTTAGGCATTCGGGAGAACCTCGGGTGGTGGCACGCAGATCGAGGCGGCGGCGCGAGCTCGCCGGAGCTTCGCCGGAGAAGTGGCCGGAGGGGTCGGAGGAGGCGCGGGGAGGCCGGAGGGAGCCGGAGGAGGCGCGGGGAGGCCGGAGGGAGCCGGGCCGGCCGGATCCGGACGGCGGCTCGCCGGATCCGCAGCGGAGCGGCAGCGCACCTCGCGTGGCCGGCGGCGGGGCAGTAGGCCGGCGGAGGGCGCGGCGCGGCGGCAGGAGGCCTGCGGAGGGCGCGGCGGGGAGGCGTCGGCGGCCGGGCGGAGCCGGCGGAGGGCGGCCGGGGCGTGCGGGCGCGGCGGCGCCGGCGGCGGGCCGAGCCGCGGCGGCGCGGGAGGCCGGCGGCCGGGCCGAGCGGCGGGGCGCGGCCGGCGGAAGCCGGGCCGGGCGGCGGCGACGCGAGGGCCCGCGCGGGCCCGTGATGGGCTCCGCGGGCCGGCGGCGAGGAGGGCGGCGGCGCGACACGTGGCGTGCGCGGGTTGGACGCGGGGGCGGCGGCGAAATGGAGGGGGCTAGGGTTTGGACTGCGGGATTTCGGGGAGGATCACATATATATAGGTAGAGGGAGCTAGGAGAGTCCAAATGAGGTGCGGTTTTCGGCCACGCGATCGTGATCGAACGACCGAGAGCATGGAGGGGAGTTTGGTGGGTTTTGGGCCACTTTGGAAGGGGTGTTGGGCTGGAAACAAAAGAGGGCTTTGCGGTTACCCGGTTAACCGTTGGAGTACCAAACGAACTCCAAATGGCACGAAGCTTGACAGGCGGTCTACCGGTGCTATACCAAGGCCGCTTGGCAAACCTCGGGCCATTCCGAGAAAGTTTAATACCCGCACACGAAAAGAGGGAAGAGGGAGACGCCGGGGGACATAGGAGCGCCGGATTGCAAAACGGACAACGGGGAAAAGGCTCGGATGCATGAGACGAACATGTATGCAAAATGAAATGCCCATGATGACATGATATGAAATGCATATGATGACATGGCAAAGTGCAACACGCAAGCAAATGACATGGCAACGACGGCGAAAAACTGGCGGACACCTGGCGCAACGACTCCGGGGCGTTACAACTCTTCATTGGAGTTATCTTGGTATAGATTTCACCTAAAGCCTTCCCTAAGGAATGTTGCTATTGTGGTGCTTATCAATGATCCAAGTTTTCTCCTATCCTCTCGGCGAAAGCAGTTTTGCATCTCTTTGGTGCTCTCAATATAATCAATGGTTTCCATTAGTGGCCGGTTGTCACCTCATAGTCTTGCGATGTTTCCATAAGCCCACTACAAGCTTATTCTTTTCGTTGTTGGGTTTCCAACAACCTCGTTGTAACCATCTTGAAAGGGTGCTTTCCAAGCTCATCTGTGGCACAAGTTGTCATTTTCTTCTCCGTCCCTTTATTCCAATGATCTATCTTCTATTTTTTCTTCCGGAGGCATTGTGATGTTGCTCTTTTCACCCATCATCTCAAATGGTGAGGATCGTGTTCTTTTCTTGCTTATCCATTTAATCGGAGTGCTGCCCAAATTATATCAATCTTATTCCTCCTCTCATCTTGTTTTAACCGGAGTGGTTTCGAATTCTATCTTGTCCATTAAACTCTTGATTCATGCCTTTGCAACCTTCAAGTTCTTGTAATACTGCTTGTTCATCTTTTCTAACGGATTGTTTGCAATCTCGATCATCTCTGCTGTACTCTTTCTTTTAAATTGCTCAACCTCTCAAGGTTCTTTGGTTTCACTCATTGGTCAAAGAAGCAATTTAGTTTACCTCTTATCTTCCTCTTCCTTTTTTTCCTCCGGTGCCATCCTAGATCTCGGGACGAGATCCTCTCGTAGTGGTGGAGTGTTGTAACGCCTCGGAGTCGTTGCGCCAGGTGTCCGCCAGTTTTTCGCCGTCGTTGCCATGTCATTTGCTTGCGTGTTGCACTTTGCCATGTCATCATATGCATTTCATATCATGTCATCATGGGCATTTCATTTTGCATACATGTTCGTCTCATGCATCCGAGCCTTTTCCCCGTTGTCCGTTTTGCAATCCGGCGCTCCTATGTCCCCCGGCGTCTCCCTCTTCCCTCTTTTCGTGTGCGGGTATTAAACTTTCTCGGAATGGCCCGAGGTTTGCCAAGCGGCCTTGGTATAGCACCGGTAGACCGCCTGTCAAGTTTCGTGCCATTTGGAGTTCGTTTGGTACTCCAACGGTTAACCGGGTAACCGCAAAGCCCTCTTTTGTTTCCAGCCCAACACCCCTTCCAAAGTGGCCCAAAACCCACCAAACTCCCCTCCATGCTCTCGGTCGTTCGATCACGATCGCGTGGCCGAAAACCGCACCTCATTTGGACTCTCCTAGCTCCCTCTACCTATATATATGTGATCCTCCCCGAAATCCCGCAGTCCAAACCCTAGCCCCCTCCATTTCGCCGCCGCCCCCGCGTCCAACCCGCGCACGCCACGTGTTGCGCCGCCGCCCTCCTCGCCGCCGGCCCGCGGAGCCCATCACGGGCCCGCGCGGGCCCTCGCGTCGCCGCCGCCCGGCCCGGCTTCCGCCGGCCGCGCCCCGCCGCCCGGCCCGGCCGCCGGCCTCCCGCGCCGCCGCGGCTCGGCCCGCCGCGCCCGCACGCCCCGGCCGCCCTCCGCCGGCTCCGCCCGGCCGCCGACGCCTCCCCGCCGCGCCCTCCGCAGGCCTCCTGCCGCCGCGCCGCGCCCTCCGCCGGCCTACTGCCCCGCCGCCGGCCACGCGTGGTGCGCCGCCGCTCCGCCGCGGATCCGGCGAGCCGCCGTCCGGATCCGGCCGGCCCGGCTCCCTCCGGCCTCCCCGCGCCTCCTCCGGCTCCCTCCGGCCTCCCCGCGCCTCCTCCGACCCCTCCGGCCACTTCTCCGGCGAAGCTCCGGCGAGCTCGCGCCGCCGCCTCGATCTGCGTGCCACCACCCGAGGTTGTCCCGAATGCCTAAGTCCTGAAATTCTATCATTTTCATGCTAACTTTGACGCATCACATCTCCGCACCCGTGGCTCCGTTTTGGGCGTATAATATGTCAAATTGTTCGCCTCGACGAGTACATCATTTCATTCCATTGCATCATTTTCATTTGAGCTCATCTTGATGCCCGAAATACTGTTGGAAGAGGGCTTCAGATCGTTAGTTCCAGAATCTTATCAGCTGGAGCTCTTTTGTCATTTTTGCCATGATTTATGTGTGCATCCTATGAGTATGAGCTCTACATGAATGTTGGACTATGCCATGCCATCTTTCCAGGGGTGTTGACCTTGTATTTTTGTGAGTTGTGTGCTGAGTGCATTGAGCTTGTAAAGTAGGGTAGTTGCTGTTGCTGTTTTCCTGGCAGATTCTGTTACATTTTGATGCCATGTTAACATGCTTCCACTAATCAATCTATGCATAATCTGGTGATGCTCTATAAACATGTTTTGATATAAATGTCATGCTCTATCCATTCATGCCCTTGGTTGCAATTATAGCCTGCTGGAACATGTTCATTTCTTGCTCCAAAGTTGCTTGAAAATGTTTCCTGACAGATTGTTTGCATGAGATTCAATTTTCACGAGGTCGTTGTAGTTGATCCGTGTATGATATGACCTTGATCTTGCCATGCTTTGCTTCATAAACATGCCTTCTTACTGTTGGTTGCCTTGCCATGCCATGTATTGCTCTGTAGTGAGTGGTTCGAGCTCACGAACATGCCTACTAATTGTTGTTTCTGCCATGTTCAAATCTGTAATATAACTTGCCATGTTTACATGGGTGCCATCATATTTTCCGTGCCTTTTTGGCTCATGGTCAGTAAGGGTCTTTTGATATATGCTATTAGTAGAATCATGCCATGCCTTTGTTTGCCATGATAAGTTCCTGTAACATGTTGTTTGATAGCTCTAAACATTGCAACCTGATGTTATTTCTACTAAAGTCTGAAATTGTTATTACTTGCAATATCTCCATGTCATTTTGAGCATGTTCTAGTTGTTTCTGGAGATAGCTCAGTGTTCATGTTTTGTTATGCTTTACGTATACTTCATGCCCATGCCTTTTGTTCTTATGTTGGGTTGCTGTAGCATGTTGTTTTGATGCTTGTAAGATGCCTAGTTGCTGTTTTGGACAGATTGTTGCTATGACTTGTATAGTGTGCATGTGTTGCCCCGTTGCTCCGTTTTGAGTGTGTTCTATATGAAACTTGCTTGTTTTTGCATGTAGCTTCATATTATCATGTTGCATCCTTGTTTTGGTGTGTTTGCTTGATGTTTGGGTGCATTTTGCATCAATGCCATGTGTACCTTGTTTTGCTCATATCTTCTAGGCCGTAGCTCCAAATCTAATGAACTTTATATGTAACTTGACTAGAATTTCGTGTAGATCATCATGGTGCATCTTAACTTGCTGTTTAACAACTTGAACATAAGGTTTATTTAGTTCTGGACCAATTTCGAAATTTGCATATGAGGACTTACCGGAATTGTTATATGTTGTTTCCGGCTTCATTTAAACTTGCCTTGATGTGTTGTTCTTGTTTGCATCATCTCTTGCCATGAGTAGCTTCATGTAGCTTGGTCATGCATCATGCTTGTTGTGCATCATGCCTTGTTCATGTGTGGTGTGTTTACCATGTTGTGTGCTTCTTCTCGATAGTTCCCGTTTCGTTGAGATCGTGAGGATTCGTTCGTCTTCGTGTGGTTCGTCTTCGTGGCTTCTTCTTCTTCATGGACTCGTTCTTCTTCCTTGCGGGATTTCAGGCAAGATGACCGCTACCCTGGATCTCACTACTATCATTGCTATGCTAGTTGCCTCGTTCTTTCGCTATGCTGCGCTACCTATTACCTGTTTGTCAAGCCATCCCATGTTGCCATGAACCTCTAACCTTTGTCACCTTTCCTATGCAAACCGTTGTTTGGCTATGTTCCCGCTTTTGCTCAGCCCCTCTTATAGCGTTGCTAGTTGCAGGTGAAGTTGGAGATTTCTCCATGGTGGACAGGGTTTATGTTGGGATATCACAATATCTGTTATATTATTAATGCATCTATATACTTGGTAAAGGGTGGAAGGCTCGGCCTTATGCCTGGTGTTTGGTTCCACTCTTGCCGCCCTAGTTTCCGTCATACCGGTGTTATGTTCCCGGATTTTGCGTCCCTTACGCGGTCGGGTGATTTATGGGACCCCCCTGACAGTTCGCTTTGAATAAAACTTGTCCAGCAAGGCCCAACATTGACTTTTACCATTTGCCTCACCACCACCTACTTTTTCCCTTGGGAGTCGCGCATCCCAGGGGTCATCTTTTTATAGCCCCCCCGGGCCAGTGCTTGTCTAAGCGTTGGTCCAAACTAGAGCACCGTGCGGGACCATCCCTTGGCAACTTGGGTTACGTCGGTACCTGTACGCTTAGCTCATCCGGTCGTGGCCTGAGACGAGATACGCGCGGCTACTATCAGGATGTCGGCACGCCGGGCGGCTTTGCTGGTCTTGTTTTACCATTGTCGAAATGTCTTGATGTACCGGGATTCCGAGTCTGATCGGAGAGTCTCGGGTGAAGGTCTATTCCTTCGATGATCACGAGAGCTTGTCATGGGCTAAGTTGGGACACCCCTGCAGGGTATAAACTTTCGAGAGCCGTGCCCGCGGTTATGTGGCAGATGGGAATTTGTTAATGTCCGGTTGTAGACAACTTGACACTTGATCCGAATTAAAACGCATCAACCGAGTGTGTAGCCGTGATGGTCTCTTCTCGGCGGAGTCTGGGAAGTGAACACGGTTTCTGTGTTATGCTTGACGTAAGTAGGTGTTCAGGATCACCTCTTGATCATTGCTAGCTTCACGACCGTTCCGCTTGTTTCTCTTCTCGCTCTCATTTGCGTTGGTTAGCCACCATACATTGCTTAGTCGCTGCTGCAACCTCACCACTTTGCCCCTTCCTGTCCCTTTAAGCTTTGCTAGTCTTGATACCCATGGTAATGGGATTGCTGAGTCCTCGTGGCTCACCAGATACTTCCAAAACCAGTTTGCAGGTGCCTATGTTACCGAGCAGCTGACGCACTCAAGCTCAAGGAGGAGCTCGATGAAGATCTTGTCCTTTGTGTTGTTTCGTTCTAGTTGATCAGTAGTGGAGCCCAGTTGGGGTCGTTCGGGGACTTTTGTCGCATTTGGGGTTCTTCTTTTATTTCGGTTCCGTAGTCGGACCTTGATTGTATCTGGATGATGTAATGCTTTATTCATGTAATTGTGTGAAGTGGCGATTGTAAGCCAACTATGTATCTCTTTCCCTTATGTATTACATGGGTTGTGTGAAGATTACCTCACTTGCGACATTGCTTTCAATGCGGTTATGCCTCTAAGTCGTGCTTCGACACGTGGGAGATATAGCCGCATCGAGGGCGTTACAATAGGGCCGTGGTGGAACATCCCCTTCTCATCGACGACTTCTTTCATGATGATCGTCGCAATGTCGCTTTGGATGCGAAAGAAGTCATCTCTAAGTTTATAATTCGCTTCTCCATGAGATTCTAGCCACTTGTGGATATGATCATCATTTCTGCTGTTAATGCAAAGCTTTTGGTGATCCGTGTTGAACTGAATCATGAGATGGACGATGTAGAATCCATCCTTCTTGCTTGGTTTTGGGACATGGATGCAGGAGAAGTTAGTTTTATGCGCGAAACCCATCTTCTTATTCCTTTGTTTCCTGATATGCACGTGGCCACCTCTATAGCTGAAGCCTTGGAGAGCATCATCTAGAATATTCATTATGTGGGTGTAGTCCTTTTTCTCGTAGTCTCTCGAAGGGTCAAAATACACGGCGTGGGAGACTTGCGTGTAAAGAACGATAAGGACGGCGCGCCTGTTGCTGCGGGGAAAAGACACCTCAAATTATTCCCCATATGAGAGAGAAGGAATGATTGAAATGTACGAAAGGGTTGTCCGGAACTGACTTACTTTGGATGATAAGGCACGAGGACAATTTCCCGGTCCTTATTCTGTACCATGAAGTTTTGGAGGTACTCCCTAGCAGTTTCACGCTCAAAGTCGCCGAGACTCAAGAAAGACTCGTGCATGTAGTACGGATCCGCCACACAGATTTGCGAGACTTCTTCACTCTTCACGACGGAGCTCATATGTAGCGCAAAAAGGTGGACGATAGTAAAATCAAGCCGCCTTGTTAGAAACATCTCAAAGATATGGTCAAACCGCAGGAAGAACACCTCCGCGGGCCGTGTGTCGACGTAGCACTTCCCCTCAGGCACACGAGCCGCGTATGTTGGATATCCTGGATCCTTTGAGGCTAGTAGGCTTTTCTCAGTCGACAGCACATGGTCGTGCAGTCTCCTGAGATCCCCTGATAGTGCCTCCAGCGGTTTTGGCGGTAGCATCGGCTCGCCCGTGAGATGGAACATGACCGCACCTTTCACGGGTACACGCTCTTCAGCATCGTCTGGCTGCTGTGTGCTCTGGCTTGTTTGGAGGCAGTTACCTTCCCCGATCTCTTCCTCTCCTTTTTCTTGGGCACACCTTCCAGACCCTTCCTTAACCCCTGCCCAAGTGTTCCCGGGCTAAGTACTGTACGACCCTTGCGCCCGGCTAGTTGAGCCTGTGTTGAGGCGGCATCTTCAGGCATGTCCTGTGAGGATTTCATGAAGAGAGACTTTTTGCATTCCATGGTACGGCCCTGCCCGGGCATATCATCCATATCGTCATATGGTTGACTCATCATATCTATGTCACAGTCATACGCGTTTGTATTGAGGTAATCCATAGGGTCGACCTCCGTCTCATCATCCATTCTCTGTTCTACAGGTACATCAGCCAGTACTATTGCACCCCCTTCATCATGTCGTCCGCCGCTCTCACCCGGCACTACTACAGGAGCTGGTAATTGCGTAGGTGGGGTGGTGGTCTCCGCACATGCTTGTTGATGTGTGGTAGTTATTGGTGTGCTCTCGGCCGGCTCCAGACGAATAAGATTCTTCGGCCATAGGAGCACCCAACCCTTGCATCGTCCAATCCGCGTCGGGGTCTCGTCGTCCGCTCCCACATGCTGTACTGGAGGAGGCAAATCCTCGTGCCCCGATTTCACACTGGTCAAGCTAACCCTAAAGTGCCCAGCGGGGATCGGGTGGTTGTGGAATGTGCGTTGAGAGGGGTCCATTATCATCCCCTTTCCCACGTCCAACTTTTGGCCTTTGATCAAGTAGAGTATGGTGCATGGGGTTTCTTTCGCCTGCAAACACATATGTCTGTGGTGTAAAACAACCGAAAGGCAATAAAAATGGAATATTATATATATATATATATATATATATATATATATATGTTGGTGCGACATGTAATTACCATGACGGCGTCGAGCTCAGCCAAAGACGAAGGCCCACCTAGCGCGCCTGAGACTGAGGACGGGCTGCTATGAGCGGGAGCGGGTGCGAGAGGAGGCCCGGTTGCTTGAGCAAGTGATGGTGCGATGGTGTTGTTGTTCATGGAGTTGCTCGCGACGAAACTGGGCATCGGGAAATCATGTACCGTCTTGTCTGGATAATCCTTCGCCCAGTTGATGATAACTGGAACCAAGTTAGTAGCAAAATCATTTCTGCAGGCAGTTACAGCTGCATTGACTGCCTGCTGTAGCAACTCATATTTGTCCTCGGCTGCTTTTTTCGCGTCCTCAGCTGCTTTTTTCTCGACCGCAAGCTTCACCTTTGCGTTGATGTCTGCCTGACTAAACTTCTTTTTCTGCTTCTTGGCCTCTGGGCCGTCGTTGTAAAACACCTTCCACGTGGCGCCGTCTCCAGCGCCGTGCACACGACCATATTGCGGCCGCTGGTCCAACGGGAGTCCCTTAAGTTCGTTCAAGGCCCGGTTGAGAGCGGTGTCCCACTTGGGCCTCATCGGAGAAGTAGGGCTTTCGGCTGCAAGCCGGTGTTGCTTCTCCAGTAGTCTAATCAATTTCCTCGTGATCTTGTCCGTGTAAAAAACCTTTTTCTCCTTGTCCCACTTGTAGCGGGCCCTGATGAAGTCACGCTCCAAGGGGTTGGTGAACTTCGCGAAGGGGTCTGGGAGACCCGCGGCTTCACGTTCTGCGTCCTCCTTATCCCATATGGGCCTTTTACCGAGGTAGCCACGGATTCCGAGGCGATGCTTCCCCGTGTTCCGGAGCTGAAGGCTTTTGAATTTCACAGCCTTAGCCTTGGCTGCCTCGGTAGCGCAAGTGTCCTTGAACTTTTCGAACTCCTCTTCCGTAAGTGTCGGATTTTCCTCCAGAATCTTGGACAGGGGTTCATCAGCCTCAATAGCTCGTTTCACCCTCCCTTTCCAAGAGGCCAAATCATTGCTGAACATGCCCATGGCGTGATTGTTAATCTTTTTCATCTTCGGATCATCCCACGGTTGTTCTATGTTATCATCCCGGTCGGGGAATTTGAATCTCTTGTGCAACTTCGTTAGGAGCAACTGCGTCAAATGTTCTTTACTCCTTAAGTCATCGTCGTTGATGCTCGCGCATTCCCGTAGGATGCATCCTACTTGGTTCCCATAGCACTTGCGAGGTTCTTCCGGCTCTAACGGCTCAAACTTGCCAGGTGCCATCTTTGTGATCACAAGTCGTCCAATCCCTAGTTTGTTAGGTTTTTGTATCCTCTGCTTCTTATGCTTCCTCTTTTCGGTATCGGCATCGGGGCCGGTACCTTCCCCGCCGGTACCTTCCCCACCGGTCTCGGCGCCGCCATCGGTGCCGGCGCCGTCGGTGCCGGCGCCGTCGGTGTCGATGTCGGCGTCAGTACCATCATCGAGGCCGACCTGCAAACCTTGCTTAGCAGTCAAATAGTCGAGGTACTCTTGTTCACCATCATAATCCATCTCGTCTGCATCTTGGTCAGAAGGCCCAGTTTCTTCGTTGTTCGACATGTTTCCTATGATTAAGTGGCCTCATTTATTTCTAAAAGTATGAATAAATGAGAAATGACATAAAAAGAAATCTATGTGCCAGCACTCGATATGCCAACTATGTAGCACAAATCATGCCTTTATTCACGGAAAATTTCGGCATGACCTTTGCTAAAAAATGGACATATCGAGCGCCTGAAATTCACCGAAACGGAAATGAATCAACTTTCCGGCGTAACATAGGCCACTCGGATTATTTTCCAAACATGACATGTCCAAAACATGACATATGCACATATCACATGTCCAGTTCAAATTTCCATATAAATTCAGCTAATTTTGAAACCTAGCTAAATTCATAACTAAATAGATAACCTAATTAATTAACATGAAGAACCCTAGCAGAGAGAGGGGGGGGGGGTTTACAGAGAGTGCAGGGGCGAGGAGGGAGGCGAGGGCCGACGGGTCGGGGGCGAGCGCGCCGGGGTCGGGGGCGAGCGCCGGCGCCGGAGTCGGGGGCGAGCGGCTGGGTCGGGGGCGAGCGCCGGCGCCGGAGTCGGGGGCGAGCGGCTGGGTCGGGGGCGAGCGGCGTGGTCGGGGGCGAGCGCTCCGGAGTCGGGGTCGAGGGCCGGGACGGGGGCGAGCGCCGGGGCTAGCGCCGGCGCCGGCGGAGTCGGGGGCGAGCTCCGGGGCCGGGTTGGGCGTGGCGGAGCGACGGGGGCTGGAGAGAGAGTGGGGATTTGGGGGGAAATGGCGGGATGAAGCTGGGCGAGTGAGAATTTTGGGTTAAGTGGACGTAGCAGTAGCGCGTTATGTCAAAACGCGCTACTACTATGATATGTAGCTGCAGCGCTTTATGTGAAACACACTACTACTATGGTGCGTAGCGGCAGCGGTTTATAGGAAACACGCTACTACTATGGTCTGTAGCAGCAGCGGTTTTGTGGAAACGCGCTGCTACTGCCGTCGCTACTGCCAGTTTTCCTTTTTCATTTCCTTTATTTTATCCCGCTTTTATTTCCCGAGGGCAGTGAACGAAGGGAGGGCGATATATATTGCATCATTTGACGGTTAAATATGTATGCAAAATAGGAACATATATATTACACATCATTGGACCCATCCATAATAATGGCTAAGTGTGTATACAAAATAGGAATATATATATATTACACATCATTGGACCCATAACATACGTTTCCTCAGTGCTGGCGTTTTCGTTTTTGAGTCAGCTTCTTTCCCTTCTTGTTCGTCGAAGAATAATTGAGCCCCTCATTGTGACTTTGCCTTTTCCATGGAGTACGATTTTTCTTTGGTAATGTAGTATTGATTCTTCTTTTGACGTATACTTCATCATCATCGTCATCTTCCCTCATTGGGTTGCCGTACTGATCATAGTCTTCCTCGTTGGCGACTCCATCCATTCCAATGATGTTCCTTTTGCCTCTCCTCACGACAACACGGCTGGGATTGCGCGGGTCAGTTATGAAGAATCATTGTGTCACGTGCTTAGCGTGTACCCATGGCTCGTTTTTTGCGATAGCGTTCACGGTAGCGCTCTTGGCGTCGGGTATAGTCATGGTAGTGAACATCCGGCTTTCTCTTTCGACATTCTTAGCCCATCTGACACGAAACATCATCGTGTTGTGCAGTCCAGAGTAGTCAAGCTCCCAGATCTCCTCGACCCTTCCATAAAATCGTTCAGTTGTGCCGTTGTCGCTGCCGGTCATGCATTCCATCGTCACCCCTGAGTTCTGATCATCACTGCCCATATCTTTTGCCTCCGTGTAGAACGTGTATCCGTTGATATCATATGCCTGATAGGTTACGAGGTTGGGCGAGGGGCCATGTGCTAAGGCGTATATGAGCAATCCGTCCTTAGAGCCCTCCTCCGGGGGATTAGCAATAATATGCTCTTTGAACCAATGCAGGAAAGTGGAGTTGTCCTCTCTAGTAACTTCGGCGTCCGTCCTGCATACCCCCCGGTCACGATACTTCTTTGCGATAATTTCTTTGTGCAGTGCCACAAAAGGATCTACCTCGTCTAGGTGTTGTAGCACTACCAAGTTTGCTCTGTCAAAGTCGCTGCGTCGATCTGAGTATGCCACGTGCAGTTCCCTGCGACCGTTACAGTGACCATCTCCTTCGAGCCTCCCATCGTGCTTGTTAACGGGCAAACCAACACTAACACCAGGCGGCTGGTCTACGCCATATAGAAAATTCTCACAGAAAGAGATGCACTCTTGTGCCAAATAGCCCTGGACGATGCTTCCATCCGGACGGGACATGTTACGAACGAATCCTTTGATGATCCCATTCATCCTCTCAAACGGCATCATGTTGTGCAGGAATGACGGCCCCAGGTCTATTATGTCATCCACAATATGGACACACAGATGCACCATCACGTCGAAGAACGCGGGCGGGAAGTACATCTCAAGCTCATTTAGTATCACAACGATCTCTTCCTGTAGCCTTTGGAGCTGCTTCACACTGATCGACTTTCGAGAGATGACGTCAAAAAAGTTGCAGAGACCAATAAGCGTGTCACGGACGTGCTTGTCCATTATCCCTCTAAGGGCAACAGGTAGTATCTGCGTCATCATCAGATGACAGTCATGAGACTTCATCCCGCTGAACCTTTTCTTGTCCGTGTCTAAATATCTGCTTATCTTGCCACAGTAACCGGAACTAACTTTCACTCCGGTAAGGCACTTAAAGAATTGATTGATCTCAGCCTGACTTAAGGTGAAGCAAGAGGGGGGGCAATAATCTTCTTTCTTTAATTTCCTGCCCTTCTTCTCCCGTGCCTCTGTCTCCGTCTCTGTCTTGTCTGACATTTTACGGGGCGGCATGTGCAGATCTTCCCTGATTTTCAAATCTTGCAAGTCTTTTCTTGCCTTCGGCCCATCCTTGGTCTTATCCGGCATGTTCATCAGTGTTGCGAGCAAGCTCTCAAGGACATTCTTACAGATATGCATTTGATCAAGGCAATGAGGTGTATCGAGTTTGTGCCAGTACTCCAAGTCCCAGAACACAGACCTCGTCTTCCATACCTTCAGCAGCGGCTCCGGTGCCTTTCTCATCGTCTTTCCCGGCGCGGGGCACTCCTTCCAGTTTTTCAACAGCTCATCGATTTCGGCACCGCTCCGCTTACGTGGAGGTCCTCGATGCTCAGCGTGACCATTGAATAGATCTCCACGGTTTCTCCACGGGTCGTCCTGTTCAAGCCATCTTCGATGCCCCATGTACACGATTTTCCCAGACCCGCCATCTTTCCTTGACGTTAGCTGCTGAGACGTTGTATCATCCATGCACCGCGTGCATCCGCAATATCCATGGCACACCTGGCCTGCCACATATCCGTAACCGAGATAGTCCTGCACTGTCGTGATCAGCGCGGCTCTCATGTTGAAATACTCACCTTTGCTGGCGTCCCATGTCTTGGCCGGTGTTTTCCATAACGTGTCTAACTCCTCTTGAAGTAGCCCCAGATACAAATTAATATTATTTCCTGGTTGTTTCGGCCATTGAATAAGCATGCTCATGTGAATGTACTTCGATTTCATGCACAACCAGGGGGGAGGTTGTACATCCATACAAACACGGGCCATGTACTATGGTTGGTGTTCTGGTTGCCAAACGGATTCATGCCATCGGTACACGCGCCGAGCATGATGTTCCTTGCATCACATTCAAAATACCGATAGAAGCTGTTCAACGCTCTCCACTGGCTTCCATCCTTCACGTGTCTCAGCTTCGGATCATCTCCATCGTCGGGCTTCTTCCTCTCCGCGTGCCAGCGCATTAGCTTTGCTTCCTTGGGATCTACAAAATACCTCTGGAGACGGGGAGTGATCGGTAAGTACCATACAACTTTCTGGGGACATTTCTTCCCGGCCTTCTTGTATTGAGAAACATTGCACACCGGACAGCTTGTTTTTTCCGCGTGCTCCTTCCGATAAATTATGCAATCGTTGATGCATGCATGGTATCTAACGTGTGGCAGATCAAGAGGGCACACGATCTTCTTGGCCTCATCAACACTAGTAGGACATAGATTACCCGCGGGAAGAACATCCTTTAGGTACTTGAGATGCTCATCGAGGCTAGTGTCGGTCCATTTGTTTTTAGCCTTCGTCTTCAGGAGTTGGAGCGTGAAACTCAACCGGGTCACCTCAGGATTGCAACCATCATACAATGGAGTGTTCGAGTCTACCACCAGTTGCTCCAGCTTAGCCTCCTCTCTAGAAGCAGCTCTCTCAGTACTCGTCTCCTTGCGAAGCAATGCTTGAACATGAGGGTCCCGCACAATTGAACGTAGTACCGACGAACTCTGCTGCGTGGAGTCCATGTCGTTCTCTCCGCCGCCATGTCCGGCCCCTTCTCCTCCGCCATGTCCGGCCCCTTCTCCGCCGCCATGTCCGGCCTCTTCCCCGCCGCCATTATCGGTCATCTCTTCGTCTTGCCCCGTGTCATCATTGCCTGCCCCATCGGCGTCCTCAACATCGTCATCCTCATCTTCAATTATCCACCTAGTATAGCCATCCATGAAACCAGTCGTGAGCAGGTGCGCTTCGACACGACCATCGTCATGGGGGTCGAGCCAAACTATTCCTTTGCATTTTCGACACGGACATAAAACCTCTGTCCGGTTATTTT
This sequence comes from Triticum timopheevii, assembly GCA_963921465.1. NCBI lineage: Eukaryota > Viridiplantae > Streptophyta > Magnoliopsida > Poales > Poaceae > Triticum > Triticum timopheevii. The sequence continues at coordinate 37,466,148 of OY997274.1, read as the reverse complement.
CTTTCATGTCTTGCACCGCCGACCGCAACCACCTGTCCACCATCGTTCCACTGACCATCGTCAACTCTGCACGGTAATAATAAAACAATTGATTGTAAAAATGCATGCATGCATCAAAGTCATAAAAAAATTTGGCATGACCTTCCCTAAAAATAGGACATATATGGATCTAGAGTTTGCCCGGAATTCGCCGAAACGGAAATAAATCGACATTTCGGCAAAACATAGGCAACTCAAAAGCACAATTTGGCGGCGTCAACTCATGCCACACACATAATTTCCACAAACATATCACACACACATAAACACATTTCCATTTTGCAAAAGCATGAAATTTTCATCACCTCTATCTCGATGGCCGGAGATGATGTTGTAGGGAGATCAAAAGTGCACAAAGCTCTTCTTGACAAAGATAGATCTAGTTAGGGGGCAAATAGGTCACTTAACTAAATCCTACATCTACCTAGCTACCTAATTTGGAAGGAGACAACTTCAACTAGTGGAGGGGGAAGGAAAAAGAGAAGGAGATGCATTAATGGAGGTGGTGTAGTTATGTAGGAGTAATGAAGAGAGAGAAGGTGGATAGAGAAGAGAGAGAGTAATGGGGGAGAAGTATTGAGAAGAAGAAGAGTGAGAGTGGGAGCATGTGGTGGAGGGAAGAGAGGAGAGGGGGAGGTAGGGGGAAGGGAAAAAAGTGAGAGTGGGAGCATGTGGTGGAGGGAAGAGAGGAGAGGGGGAGGTAGGGGGAAGGGAAAAAAGGAAGGGGGAGGGGAGGGACGGGTTGGGGGTTGGTGGGGTTAGCAGTAGCGCGGGAGAGAAAAAGCGCTACTGCTAAGAACTTAGCAGTAGCGCGCTTTTAGGCAAGGCGCTACTGCTAACTTGGACAAAAAATTGCGGCAAGTTGAAACTTACCAGCAGCGATCTCGAGGAAACCGCGCTACTACTACGTACTTAGCAGTAGCGCTGTTATTGCGACCGCGCTACTGCTACTTAGAGTTGGGGGAACACCGCCGTTCGATATTTGTAGCAGCGCGTTTCTGGCCGAGCGCGCTACTGCTAAATATTTATCAGCAGCGAGTTTACGTAACCCGCGCTACAACTACTTAGCAGCAGCACCCTATTTTGAACCGCGCTGCTGCTAAGATTCTGTGTATAGGCTTTTCCCTAGTAGTGATGGTAACACAAGGGAACAAAAGATCGAATGGAAGAGGGGCGAAGAAAAGGCAAATCTTTTTGAAAATCATTTTAGAAGTGGGGAAGAGGAAAACGAGAGGCAAATGGCGAATAATGTAATGTAAGAGAGAAGAGTTTATGATGGGTACTTGGTATGGCTTGATTTGAAGTAGATCTCCCTGGCAACGGCACCAGAAATCCTTGTCGCTACCTCTTGAGCTTGCGTTGGTTTTTCCCTTGAAGAGGAAAGGGTGATGCAGCAAAGTAGCATAAGTATTTCCCTCAGTATGAGAACCAAGGTATCAGTCCAGTAGGACACAATGCACAAGTCACCGAATACCTGCACAAACAATCAACAACTTGCACCCAACACGATAAAGGGGTTGTCAATCCCTTCATGGTCACTTGCAAAAGTGAGATCTGATAGAGATAGATAGATGGTAAAGTAAATGTTTTTGGTATTTTTGGTTTATAGATTGGAAAGTAAAGATTGCAAAATAGGGAACGGCGATAGAATTAGCAAGTTGACAGGAAACTTATAGATTCAAAATAATGGAAAAGAGACCCAGGGGCAATAGGTTTCACTAATGGCTTCTCTCAAGATAGGAAATATTACGGTGGGTGAACAAATTACTGCTCAGCAATTGATAGAAAAGCGCAAATTTATGAAGATATCTAAGGCAATGATCATGAACATAGGCATCACTTCCGTGTCAAGTAGACCGAAACGATTCTACATCTACTACTATTACTCCACACATCGACCGCCGTCCAGCATGCATCTAGAGTATTAAGTTCATAAAAAACGGAGTAACGCATTAAGTAAGATGACATGATGTAGAGGAATTAACTCAAGAAATATGATGAAAACCCCTTCTTTTTATCCTCGATGACAACAATACAATACGTGCCTTGCTTCCCCTACTGTCACTGGGAAAGGACATCGCAAGATTGAAACCAAAGGTAAGCACTTCTCCCATTGCAAGAAAGATCAATCTAGTAGGCCAAACTAAACCGATAATTTGAAGAGACTTGCAAAGATATCAAATCATGGATATAACAATTCAGAGAAGAACCAAATAAAATTCATAGATAATTTGATCATAAATCCACAATTCACCGGATCTCGGGAAACACACCGCAAAAGAATGTTACATCAAATAGATCTCCAAGAACATCGAGGAGAACATGATATTAAGAATCAAAGATAGAGAAGAAGCCATCTCGCTTCATCGAAAAGGTAATGGTGTTGATGTAGAAGCCCTCCGTGATCGAATCCCCCTCCGGCAGGACGCCGAAAAAGGCCACTAGATGGGATCTCATAGGTACAGAAGGTTGCTGATGACCCACAAGTGTAGGGGATCTATCGTAGTCCTTTCGATAAGTAAGAGTGTCGAAACCAATGAGGAGTAGAAGGAAATGATAAGCGGGTTTCAGTAAGGTTTTCTCTGCAAGCACTGAAATTGTAGGTGATAGATAGTTTTGTGATAAGATAAATAGTAACGAGTGCCAAGTAAATAAAGTAAATAAAGTGCAGCAAGGGTGCCCAATCCTTTATGTAGCAAAGGATAAGCCTGGACAATTTCTTATAATGAGAAAAGAGCTCCCGAGGATACATGGGAATTATCGTCAAGCTAGTTTTCATCACGCTCATATGATTCGCGTTCGGTACTTTGATAATTTGATATGTGGGTGGACCACTGCCCTTACTTGGACAAGCATCCCACTAATGATTAACCTATATTGCATGCATCCGCAACTACAAAAGAAGTATTAAGTTAAACCTAACCACAACATTAAACATATGGATCCAAATCAGCCCCTAACGAAGCAACGCATAAACTAGGGTTTAAGCTTATGTCACTCTAGCAACCCATCATCTACTTATTACTTCCCCATGCCTTCCTCTAGGCCCAAATAATGGTGAAGTCTCATGTAGTCAACGTTCACATAACACCACTAGAGGAAAAGACAACATACATCTCATCAAAATATCGAACGAATACCAAATTTACATGACTACTAATAGCAAGACTTCACCCATGTCCTCAGGAACAAACATAACTACTCACAAAGCATATTCATGTTCATAATCAGAGGAGTAATAATATGCATAAAGGATATGAACATATGAACTTCCACCAAGTAAACCAATTAGCATCAACTACAAGGAGTAATCAACACTACTAGCAACCCACAGGTACCAATTTGTGGTCTGGATACAAGAGATGAACTAGGGTTTTGAGAGGAGATGATGCTGGTGAACATGTTGATGGAGATTGACCCCCTCCCGATGAGAGGATCGTTGGAGATGACGTTGGTGATGATTTCCCCCTCCCGGAGGGAAGTGTCCCCGGCAGAACAGCTCCGCCGAAGGCCTAGATTGGTTCTGCCAAGGTTCTGCCTCGTGGCGGCGGAGTTTCGTCCCGTAAGCTTGCCCATGATTTTTTACAGGGTAAAAGCCCTCATATAGCAGAAGATGGACACCGGGGGGCCACGAGGGGGCCCAGGAGACAGGGGGCGTGCCCAGTAGGGGTGAGCGCGCCCCCACCCTCTTGGCCAGGGTGTGGCCCCCCTGATGTATTTCTTCCGCTCAATAATTCTTATTAATTCCAAAAACAGGTTTCGTGGAGTTTCAGGATTTTTGGAGCAGTGCAGAATAGGTTTCCAATGTTTGCTCCTTTTCTAGCCAGAATTCCAGCTGCCAGCATTCCCCCTCTTCATGGTAAACCTTGTAAAATAAGAGAGAATAGCCATAAGTATTGAGATATAATGTGTAATAACATCACATAATGCAATAAATATTGATATAAAAGCATGATGCAAAATGGACGTATCAGTTGCGGCGGTGGAAAAGTGGTTCCGTGGCTCTCCTGGATGTTTGCGGGGTATAAGAGTATATATAGGCGAAGGAACAAGGTCAGGGGAGCTACGAGGGGTCCACGAGGCGGGGGGCGCGCCCTACCCCCCTGGGCGCGCCCTCCTGCCTCGTGGCCACCTCGTTGCGTCTCCGACTTCATCTCCAAGTCTTATGGTTTCCTTTTGGTCCAAGAAAGATCATCGCGAAAGTTTCATTCCGTTTGGACTCCGTTTGGTATTCCTTTTCTACGAAACTCTAAAATAGGCAAAAAAACAGAAACTGGCACTGGGATCTCGGTTAATAGGTTAGTCCAAAAATAATATAAAATAGCATATAAATGCCTATTAGACATCCAAAACAGATAATATAATTGCATGGAACAATAAAAAATTATAGATATGTTGGAGACGTATCAAGCATCCCCAAGCTTAATTCCTGCTCGTCCTCGAGTAGGTAAATGATTAAAACAGAATTTTTGATGTTGAATGCTACCTAACATATTTATCCATGTAATTTTCTTTATTGTGGCATGAATGTTCAGACCGAAAGATTCAAAACAAAAGTTTAATACTGACATAAAAATAATAATAATACTTCAAGCATACTCACAAAGCAATCATGTCTTCAAAATAACATGGCAAAAGAAAGTTATCCCAACAAAATCATATAGTCTGGCTATGCTCTATCTTCATCGCACAAAATATTTAAATCATGCACAACCCCGGTTTCAGCCAAGCAATTGTCTCATACTTTAGTATTCTCAAACTTCTTCAACTTCCACGCAATACATGAGCGTGAGCCATGGACATAGCACTATTGGTGGAATAGAATGGTGGTTGTGGAGAAGACAAAAAGGAGAACATAGTCCCACATAAACTAGGTGTATCAACGGGCTATGGAGATGCCCATCAATAGATATCAATGTGAGTCAATAGGGATTGTCATGTAACGGATGCACTAGAGCTATAAGTGTATGAAAGCTCAAAAGGAAACTAAGTGGGTGTGCAGCCAACTCGCCTGCTGACAAAAACCTAGGGCATTTTGAGGAAGCCCATCATTGGAATATACAAGCCAAGTTCTATAATGAAAAATTCCCAGTAGTATATGAAAGTGACAAAACAGGAGACTCTCTACCATGAAGATCATGGTGCTACTTTGAAGCACAAGTGTGGTAAAAGGATAGTAACATTGTCCCTTGTCTCTTTTTATCTCATTTTTTGGGCCTTCTCTTTTTTATGGCATATTTTTTTCTCTTTTTTTTCGTCCGAAGTCTCATCCCGACTTGTGGGGGAATCATAGTCTTCATCATCCTTTCCTCACATGGGACAATGCTCTAATAATGAACACTTTTATTTACTTAAAACTCAAGAATTACAACTCAATACTTAGAACAAAATATGACTCTATGTGAATGCCTCAGGCGGTGTACCAGGATGTGCAATGATTCAAGAGCGACATGTATGAAAGAATTATGAATGGTGGCTTTGCCACAAATACGATGTCAACTACATGATCATGCAAAGCAATATGACAATGATGAAGCGTGTGATAATAAAGGGAACAGTGGAAAGTTGCATGGCAATATATCTCGGAATGGCTATGGAAATGCCATAATAGGTAGGTATGGTGTCTGTTTTGAGGAAGGTAATAGTGGGTGTATGGTACTGGCGAAAGTTGCGCGACACAAGAGAGGCTAGCAATGGTGGAAGGGTGAGAGTGCATATAATCATGGACTCAACATTAGTCATAAAGAACTCATATACTTATCGCAAAAATCTACAAGTCATCAAAACCAAGCACTACGCGCATGCTCCTATGGGAAGGGTTGGTAGGAGTTAACCATTGCGTGACCCCAACCTCCACTCATAGGGAAGACAATAAATAAATAAATCATGCTCCAACTTCATCACATAACGGTTCACCATACGTGCATGCTACGGGAATCACAAACTTTAGCACAAGTATTTCTCAAATTAACAATTACTCCACTAGCATCACTATCTTCGTATCTCAAAACAATCATAAAGAATCAAACTTCTCGTAGTATTTAACGCACTTTATATGAAAGTTTTTATTGTATCCATCTTGGATGCCCATCATATTAGGACTAATTTTATAACCAAAGAAAATCACTATGTTGTTCTAAAAGACTCTCAAAATAATATAAGTGAAGCATGAGAGTTCAACAATTTCTATAAAATAAAGCCACTGCCGTGCTCTGACAAGATATAAGTGAAGCACTAGAGCAATATTGCCTAGCTCAAAAGATATAAGTGAAGCACATAGGGTATTCTAATAAATCAAGATTCATGCGTGTCTCTCCAAAAAGGTGAGTACGGCAAGGATGATTGTGGTAAACTAAAAAGCAAAGACTAAAATCATACAAGACGCTCAAAACAAAACACATATCATGTGGTGAATAAAAATATAGCCTCAAGTAAAGTTACCGATAGACGAAGACGAAAGAGGGGATGCCTTCCGGGGCATCCCCAAGAATAGGATTTTGGTTGTCCTTGAATATTAACTTGGGGTGCCTTGGGCATCCCCAAGCATAGTATCTTACCACTCCTTATTCCATAGTCCATCAAATCCTCACCCAAAACTTGAAAACTTCACAACACAAATCTTGACAGAAAATCTCATGAGTTCCGTTAGTATAAGAAAATAAATCACCACTTTAAGGTACTGTTGCAAACTCATTATTTATTTATATTGGTGTAATATCTACTGTATTCCAACTTATCCATGGTTCATACCCCCCGATACTACCCATAGATTCATCAAAATAAGCAAACAACACGCGAAAAACAGAATCTGTTAAAAACAGAACAATCTGTAGTAATCTGTAACTCTCGAATACATATGTAACTCCCAAAACCCATACAAATTAGGAAAGCCTGAGCAATTTTTGTACCAATAAAGAGCAAAAAGAATCAGATCAAAAGCACATTTTTGTGAATGTTCAAAACTAATTTTCTAAGTGCAAAAGTTTCTGATTTTCAGCAGGATCAACACAACTATCACCGTGAGCCATCCTAATGGTTTCACTTGGCACAAACACTAATTAAAACATAAAACCACATCTAAACAGAGGCTAGATGATTTATTTATGTACTAAACAGGGACAAAAAGAAAAGAACAAAAATAAAATTGTGTTGTCTCCCAACAAGCGCTTTTCTTTGAAGCATTTTAGCTAGGCATTGATAATTTTAATGATGCTCACATGAAAGACAATAATTGAAGCGAAAAGAGAGCATCATAAAACACGTGATAAACACATATAAGTCTAACATGCTTCCTATGCATAAGCATTTTATAAGCAAATAAATTATCAAGGCAATCAAAAACTAAGATATGCAAGGAAGAAGAAAGAGACGATAGCAATCTCAACATGAAGAGAGGTAATTTAGTAACATGAAAATTTCTACAACTATATTTTTCTCTCATAATAATTACATGTAGGATCACATAACATATTCTCAACACGATCCACATGCATGCGAAGTTGACACTCTTCCAAACCCAATTTTATCAAAAAAATTATAAGATTGAACATTCTGCAACTATGTGGGATCTAAAGTTGATAGTCTTTAAAACCCACTTTTAATATTATTGCAAACATTATTATCAGTCTCATATTCATCATGGGGCTTAAATATATTTTCAAGATCATAAGAAGAATCACCCCAATAATGATTATTGCAACAAGTAATGGATGTAGTAAAACTAGCATCCCCAAGCTTAGGGTTTTGCGTATTATTAGCACAATTGACATCAATAGAATTTATAGTAAAATCATTGCAATCATGCTTTTTATTGAAGGAGCTATCGTGAATCTCTTCATAAATTCCTTCATCACAATTTTCAGATTCACGAATTTCAAGTAAAACCTCCTAAAGATAATCTAGTGCACTCAACTCACTAGCAATTTGTTCATCATAATTGGATCTCTTAAAAAGATTATAAAGTTGATGAGGATCCATAAACTTTAAGCAAGCGAAGATGCAAGCAAAAAGAAGGCAGATGGTAACACAAGCGAACAAAAGAGCGAACCGAATAGGGGCGAAGAAAAGCCAAATCTTTCCGAAAATCATTTTAGAAGTGGGGGAGAGGAAAATGAGAGGTGAATGGCGAATAATGTAATGCAAGAGAGAAGAGTTTATGATGGGTACTTGGTATGGCTTGACTTGATGTAGATCTCCCCGGCAACGGCGCCAGTAATCCTTCTTGCTACCTCTTGAGCTTGCGTTGGTTTTTCCCATGAAGAGGAAAGGGTGATGCCGCAAAGTAGCGTAAGCATTTCCTGCAGTTTGTGAACCAAGGTATCAATCTAGTTGGAGACAACGCACAAGTCACCGAATACCTGCACAAACAATTAATAACTTGCACCCAATGCGATAAAGGGGTTGTCAATCCCTTCATAGTCACTTACAAAAGTGAGATCTGATAGAGATAGGTAAACGGTGAAGTAAATATTTTTTGGTATTTTTCGTTTATAGATTGGAAAGTAAAGATTGCAAAATAGGGAACGGCGATAGAATTAGCAAGTTGACGGGAAACTTATAGATTCAATATAATGGAAAAGAGACCCAGGGGCCATAGGTTTCACTAATGGCTTCCCTCAAGATAGGAAATATTACGGTGGGTGAACAAATTACTGCCGAGCAATTGATAGAAAAGTGCAAATTTATGAAGATATCTAAGGCAATGATCATGAACATAGGCATCACTTCCGTGTCAAGTAGACCGAAACGATTCTACATCTACTACTATTACTCCACACATCCACCGCCGTCCAGCATGCATCTAGAGTATTAAGTTCATAAAAAACGGAGTAACGCATTAAGTAAGATGACATGATGCAGAGGAATTAACTCAAGAAATATGATGAAAACCCCTTCTTTTTATCCTCGATAACAACAATACAATACGTGCCTTGCTTCCCCTACTGTCACTGGGAAAGGACACCGCAAGATTGAACCCAAAGCTAAGCACTTCTCTCATTGCAAGAAAGATCAATGTGGTAGGCCAAACTAAACCGATAATTCGAAGAGACTTGCAAAGATATCAAATCATGCATATAAGAATTCAGAGAAGAACCAAATAAAATTCATAGATAATCAGATCATAAATCCACAATTCACCGGATCTAGGCAAACACACCACAAAAGAATATTACATCAAATAGATCTCCAAGAACATCGAGGAGAACATGGTATTAAGAATCAAAGAGAGAGAAGAAGCCATCTAGCTACTAGATATGGACCCGTATGTCTGGGATAAACTACGCACGCTTCATCGGAGAGGCAATGGTGTTGATGTAGAAGCCCTCTATGATCGAATCCCCCTCTCAACAGGACGCCGGAAAAGGCCCCTACATAGGATCTCACGGGTACAGAAGGTTGCGTCAGTGGAAAAGTGGTTTTGTGGCTCTCCTGGATGTCTTCGGGGTATAAGAGTATATATAGGCGCAGGAACTAGGTTAAAGGAGCTACGAGGGGCCCATGAGGTAGGGGGCGCGCCCTCCTACCTCGTGGTCGCCTCGTTGTGTCTCTGAATTCATCTCCAAGTCTTCTGGTTTCCTTTCGGTCCAAGAAAGATAATCGCGGAAGTTTCATTCCGTTTGGACTCCGTTTGGTATTCATTTTCTGCGAAACTCTAAAATACGTAAAAAAAAACATAAACTGGCACTGGGCTCTCGGTTAATAGGTTAGTCCCAAAAATAATAGAAAATATCATATAAATGCCTATTAAACATACAAAACAGATAATATAATAGCATGGAACAATAAAAAATTATAGATACATTGGGGAGGAATCAGGGGCCATAGGTTTCACTAGAGATTTCTCTCTTAAAAGAAAACATACGGTGGGTGCACAAATTACTATCGAGCAATTGATATAAAAGCGCAAAGTTATAACGATATCCAAGGCAATGATTATAAATATAGGCATCACCCCGTGTCAAGTAGACCGACTCCTGCCTACATATACTACTATTACTCCACACATCGACCGACTCCTGCGTGCGTCTAGATTATTAAGTTCAGAAGAACAGAGCAATGCCTTAAGTAAGATGACATGATGTAGAGGGATAAACTCAAGCAATATGATGAAAACCCCATCTTTTTACCCTTGATGGCAACAATACAATACGTGCCTCGCTACCTCTACTTTGTCACTAGGTGAGGACACTGCAAGATTGAACTGAAACTAAGCACCTCTCCCATTGCAAGAAAAACCAATCTAGTTGGCCAAACCAAACTGATAATTCAAAGAGAAATACAATGATATTTAATCATGCATAAAAGAGTTGAGAGAAGACTCAAATAATATTCAGAGATAATATGATCATAAATCCACAATTCATCGGATCTCGACAAACATACCGCAAAAGAATATTACATCGGATAGAACTCCAAGAACATCGAGGAGAATATGGTATTGAAGATTAAAGAGAGAGAGAGAAGAAGCCATCTAGCTACTAGCTATCGACCCGTAGGTCTATGGTAAACTACTCACGCATCATCGGAAGGGCAGCAAGGTTGATGAAGAGGCCCTCCGTGATCGAATCCGCCTCTGGCAGGGTGCCGGAAAAGGCCAGAAGATGGGATCTCACGGGTACAGAGGCTTGCGGCGGCGGAAAAGTATTTTGGTGTCTCGTTTTGATGTTGGGGGAATATTTGGGACTTTATAGGCCAAGAATTAGGGTTAGGAGATCCCCGAGGGGCCCACAAGCCAGGGAGGCACGCCGCCCACATAGGGCGCGCCCTGTGGGCTTGTAGTGTCCTCGGGCACCTCTTGCCCCCCTCTCCAAGTCCCACGGGTGTCTTCTAGTCCAAGAAAAATCATCACGAAAGTTTTATTCCGTTTGGACTCCGTTTGATACTCCTTTTCTGTAAAACTCAAAAACAAGGAAAAACAGAAACTCGCACTCGATTCTAGGTTAATAGGTTAGTCCCAAAAATAATATAAAATAGCATATTAATGCATATCCAAAACAGATAATATAATAGCATGGAACAATAAAAAAATTATATATAAATTGGAGAGGAATCATGTCTCGTTCTGATGTTGGGGGAATATTTGGGAATTTATAGGCCAAGAATAAGGGTCGGGAGACCCCCGAGGGGCCCACAAGCCAGGGAGGCGCCCCCCTAGGGCGCGTCCTGTGGGCTTGTGGTGGCCTCGGGCACCTCCTGGCCCCTCTCCAAGTCTCACGGGTGTCTTCTGGTCCAAGAAAAATCATCGCGGAAGTTTGATTATATTTGGACTTCGTTTTATATTCCTTTTCTGTAAAACTCAAAAACGGGGAAAAACAGAAACTTGCACTAGGCTCTAGGCTAATAAGTTAGTCCAAAAATAATATAAAATAGCATAATAATGAATATAAAACATCCAAAACAGATAATATAATAGCACGGAACAATAAAAAATTATAGATACGCTGGAGACGTATCACTTGCTCGGCGGTGCCTATCAGTAGCTACTAGGCCATGCCCTCCCCCCCAGTCAACAGGGTCTGGCTGGGGACTCAGGCGTGCACGCTTCCTACTGTGGAGGCGACCACCTAGGCCCGGTGGTTAATGCCGGGCTAGGATTAGAAGGATGTGTCTCTTGCTCTTCCCACCATCATCTGCATGTTGCGATGGTGATGGTTGTTGGCAGCCCCGCTGGGAGTCTAAAATGTGGAGGTTGTGGGAGGTGGCGGGTCATAGGGAATAAGGGGAATTAGGGGCGCACAAAGGAAGGAGAAGAAGCGGCAACATACAGGGGGTGAGGGGAAGCGACGGTGGATCGACGAGGACCTGGCCAGTCGTCATCTAGGTCGAGACAGGAAAAGAGGAGCGGGAGTGGGTGGGAGGAGGGTCAAACCCTAACTATTTAGGAGTGCGAGGGGGCTAGAAGGGGTTACAGGGCAAATAATTTTTCGATGTTTCCGCTCCAGTTAATTTGCCAACAATGACTAATGGGCCTGATAATCGATTAATCGGTCTGGTAGGAGTTAACCGGACTGGCAAGTTAACACAATGAATAGGTGTTACTCTATTCAGCCATCCTAGAAGTAGCGATTAATTGGCCCGTTAGCTGATTAATCAGATGAATGATTTAACAGTGTAATTACTTTTAAACCCCAAGTGCCACAACCTTCGAAAATACTCCCTTGGTAAAGAAATATAAGAGCATTTATACTAATTTAGTAATATAAACACTCTTATATTTCTTTACAGAGGGAGTACTATCTCCTTCAGCCTCCCATCAAGTACTTGATTCCATATCCATTCAGGAAGCGCACAAAATAATATTATCGTCTCTGAGATATAAGAGAGAAACTCCATTAATTATGACCCCCTTGCATCTAGATTCTAGACACTAATCCACCTAAGTGGTCGTATCTATGTCCCGCTTCTTTCGGAAGTATATCGATCACCATAGGGCTCTGTGTTTGCTTCTAGCTTTAGGTGCATGTCAACAAAAACGGTACAAAGACATCTTAGATGACGATGAGTCGTAGGGGGACGACATTAACAGGTTCCTGTGGAGGCTCATCGGCATCGTTTGACCACACATGTGTCATGGAGGCGAGAACAATAGCAACTCCAAGTAGGATCCATACATTGTGACCGAAGCATAACTTGATATTGATGGCTATAGCAATCCACCACGAAATCATCACAGCTGCATACATATAACAAAGGACAAATGAGTCAACTTGGCGAAAATGTCCTCAAGCATATATCATGAGGGGTTAACACCTCCCTCCATCGGCAACCTTGGATTTCAGTTTTCTCCAATATCTCACATGTTATTCTCACAACATAATTTTCTTGAATGAAGCAACTCATCGAGCTGGCTATACTAAAGATATATGTAGCTACAACCATGTGACCAAACAAAATACCTGAAAACTGGTAAAAGAAACTATAAATGTTTAGAAATATATAGCCAGGCAAAAGGCCTATATATCTTGTGGCAAAAAGAAGAGAGCAGAGACCTTGACAACTGATTTTGCAGCAGAAGCAACCATGAACGCCGAAGCTGAATGGAGGAGCTCATGAGCAATATGATCAGGTAGCATGACCAGGAAGTAGCAACAACATGAAGAAAATCACGATGCCTTCTATCTTTTGGATGAAAAATAGTATAACACTTTGATTTTGGTTGCCAGGCTCTAGTGTCTCGCATTATTAATGGAACATTTTTCTCTTTTGTAAAGTACAAAGCTTGTACCGATGTATTTCATAAAAGAATTTGTTCGGTATGACCAGACACCCCATCAAGTAAAAAAAAACTTGTGGCACTAACAGCCATGCCTGACGACTCTCGTCTGGTCCTCCTGTTCTCCCCTATGCACACATTTAACGTCCTTGCTCCATGGACCACTTCTGCATATACATGTTTTTGACCCAAGGATCTACGGTATATTCATACATTTAATAAAGTTACAAATAGTGCACATAGAAAGAAGAAAGGTGAATTGTTCTATGTATCACTTTTGCATAGGCGGATGCTAGGCGCTGGGCCGGCCGGCCCAAATTTGGGGCGGTCGGCTAGCAGCCCTTCGATATGAGCGAGATGGACCGTATGATCTGTTCCTTCTTCTTCCTCCCGCACGGGTCAAAATTATCCCACGTCCTTGCCTCCCCTGCACTGAGCTCTCCATGCGTCCCCTCTGCAGCCCGCGCCACCACCCCCGGTCGCCGTGGTGACCGTCACACTCCCCATGTTCACCGGTTCTGGCCAAAAAATGAGTCGCAGCTGCAGCTCCCCCGGCTCTAGGTTGTAGCACTGCGTGCTCGCCGCCGCGCCTTGCCGGTCCAGGTTGCTCCTCGCCACGAGCGCATTGAAGCTCGTTGGTGATCGTTGCAGCATCCGCCCCTAGCCCCATGCTGGATATCGTCGCCAGGAAGAAACACACCACTGGGATTCTTGCTGTCAGAAAAAGAATGGATGTAGCAAAAACCGTTGACCGTAGTAAAATAAACCCACCCAGTTGCAGCACAAAAACATTGTCTCGCCGCTGTCATTTTCGCCTCGTGAAGAATGGATGTAGCAAAAAAAAAAAATCTTCAGTGGTAGCAAAAGATGGTGATGGTTGCAAAAAAACGACGTCGCCGCCGTCACGGGGTCACAGGTACCATGAATGATTGCAGCAAAAAGAGTAGCTGCTAGTAGCTTCATTCATCTCCGGTTGCCACATTCATATTCGCTGGTTCCAGCAGAACGTCACGGCTGTCGGCCTCTCCTTTCAGCAAAATCTATAGAGAGTACCTGCAAATGCCAGTAGGATGACGTACTCACTTTCACAAATCTAAACATTAGTCAACATCAAACACTCAATTCGGCTAGCTAGCAAAGTAATTCACGAAATTAATCTCAATTTTTTTCACGAAATCACCTTTGCCCGATACGACCGAGGATTTGAGAGGAATCAACCACATGCGCAGGCACATGAAAAAGGTTTCGGCCACTTCAAAAAAAAAAAAGGTTTCGGCCTGTGCGATGGAATTTCCATTGTGCACGTACGTCCAACTAGCTCTAGCTTGTTCCATGTGACATTGATCACGGGGGCTTGCACGTACCACACATCTTTTTTTTTTTTTTGAGAAACGCACCACACGTCTTGAATTCTTTACGAAACGTAAGGAAAGCCTGTGGGATCAAAACCCACATTTTCTTCAGTACGATATTGATCACGACGGATTATATTTGTACTACGCTACCGCCGAATCAATCAGCCACAGAGCTTACGTTCACGTTACTACTAGTACTATACCTGTCCATGGATACATGCATGTTACTAGTACGATAGGCAATTTTGCCATGCATGCACCATTTCCCTCAAAAAAAAATTGCCATGCACCAGGTACAAGGCTAGTCAAGAGATTAGCTTGTTCAAAAATAAATAAATCAAATTGATCAGCTAGCGAGCATGCAAGCACAAGTCCGTGCGTACATATATTCTTCTCTGAGTGTTCTGCGCTCAAGAAAAATCTTCTACGATAAAAAATTGATTACATGGGTTATAACTTATAACCATGTAAAAGAGAAAGAAGGACAACATTAAAAATATCACTGATCAACGATTTTTTTCCTTCTTTTCTTAATACTATATGCACTGGTAGTATTTAACATTTTTCTAACGGGTGGTTATAGTTTAACTTCTCGTCCATTTCTTGGTACAAAATCGCGTCGAACAGCGACCCGGCGGATCCTTGCCAATGGGCCGATCGACAAGTAGCACAAGCTTGATAATAAGAACAAAAGACGATTTTTTGTAGCTAGATGGTGGCCAATTAACGGACGCCACCATGCATATAGGACGAGGTTTGCCTGTTCCTCTCGTCCGTGAGAATGACCACCGGTATCCAAATTGAAATGCACGAGTTGAGCATCCGTCTCATGTGGCTCGATCTCTACCTGCCTACTAGTACCTACCCACGCATGCACTTTGGTAGCGCTCGCGACCAGGACCCGTCCAACACCCACACCGCCACGCCGCTTCCCGCATCCAGAAGTGCTATATATACCACACCCAGTACCAACGACCAACTCCATTCACCAAACCAAGCAGCAAAGCTAGCACTATAGCTACCCTCCTCTGCTTCTCCTTGCTCTCCGGCAGCAAAGCGAAGCAAAGTGAGGTAGCTCCACTTCATCAAGCCAAGAAACCTCACACCACTTTTGATCCAATCCTAAACAAGGGTCAAGCCTGATCAAAAAAGGGCAGCTTGGACACCCACCCAATGTCCTTCTCCGCCTCCCCCGACGATAAGGCTGCGTTTGAGCCGCTCAACCCCGAAGATGTCCGCGCATATCTTCACAAGGCCGTCGACTGCATCTCCGACTACTACACAACCGTCGAGTCCATGCCGGTTCTTCCCAATGTAAAGCCGGGATACCTGCAAGACGAGCTCGGCGCATCCCCGCCGACCCACTCCGCGTCGTTCGATGTCACCATGAAGGAGCTCAGGACCTGCGTTGTCCCCGGCATGACGCACTGGGCGAGCCCCAACTTCTTCGCCTTCTTCCCCTCCACCAACAGTACGGCCGCCATCGCTGGCGACCTCATAGCCTCTGCCATGAACATCGTGGGATTCACATGGCAGGCCTCGCCCGCGGCCACCGAGATGGAGGTTCTCGTCCTCGACTGGCTTGCGCAGCTCTTGCGCCTACCCACCACCTTCATGAACCGCACCAGCACTGGCCGTGGCACCGGCGGTGGCGTCATCCTCGGCACGACCAGCGAGGCAATGCTCGTCACACTAGTCGCCGCCCGTGATGCAGCTCTGCGTCGGAGTGGCTCCGTTGGCGTGTCCCACATGACACACTTGGTTGTCTATGCTGCCGACCAGACCCACTCCACATTCTTCAAGGCATGCCGCCTCGCAGGCTTCGACCCCGCCAACATCCGCTCCATCCCTACCGGGCCGGAAACTAACTACGGGCTTAACCCGACCAAGCTTCTCGAGGTAATGCAAGCTGATGTCGACACCGGTCTTGTGCCAACATATGTTTGTGCCACGGTAGGCACCACGTCTTCCAACGCCGTCGACCCAGTGGGCGCCATCGCCGACATTGCCGCCATGTTCAATGCGTGGGTCCATGTTGATGCTGCTTACGCTGGCAGCGGGTGTATCTGCCCGGAGTTTCGCCACCATCTCGACGGCGTCGAGCGCGTGGACTCCATTAGCATGAGCCCACACAAATGGCTTCTAACATGTCTTGATTGCACTTGTCTCTATGTCCACGATGCTCACCGACTGAGCGACTCATTGGAGACAAACCCGGAGTACCTCAAGAACGACGCTAGCGAGTCTGGTGAGGTCACCGATCTTAAGGACATGCAGGTTGGCGTCGGTCGACGCTTCCGTGGGCTCAAGCTTTGGATGGTCATGCGCACCTATGGTACCGCAAAGCTCCAAGAGCACATCCGTAGTGACGTTGCCATGGCTAAGATTTTCGAAGATTTCGTCCGTGCCGACAACAGGTTCGAGGTGGTCGTACCGAGGAACTTTGCTCTTGTATGCTTTAGGATTAAGCCAAGTGAATCCATGACAGAAGAGGATGCCGATGAGGCAAACCGTCAACTAATGGAGAAACTGAACAAGACTGGCAAGGCTTATCTTGCGCACACGGTGATTGGTGACAAGTTCGTTCTCCGATTCGCCGTTGGGTCATCGCTTCAGGAAGAGAGTCATGTGAGGAGTGCATGGGATCTCATCAAGAAGACTATGAGTAGCATAATGGATTATGTGGATTGACCTACTGTCACATAAAGTTTCAGGAGCTGCACAATTCCCTATATTTAGGGCAATCATATTCTTTTGAATTTATCTTGTTTTTTTTTCTTTTGCTTCAATTCTGATTATTATTTATTTGGACAGCTGGTTCTTATTTCGTTTTGTGCTCTATGCTGGCCGAGGGTGTATCAGTAAAAGTGATTATAGACTGTAAAAGGAGTTATATCGAATGAACAAGAGCTATTGTTTTTATTTGTTACTGTACTATGGTAGCGAATGAGAAATGCGTACTCAAGCATCTCGATAAAGCAAGAAATATATACGTAGCAGTCAGTGGTTTGTACGTTTCAAGATGCCAGACCGAAGCCATACAATTCCATCTCCATTGTCCAAATTGACCATATACTTGCAAGTCTAAAATGGAGTTTGCACCGCAGCAAACCAGCAATAACACAGCAAATTAAAACACGGGGCCAGAGTTTTGACACGGATGTAAGTAATTGAGTGATCGACTTAATTTCCGTCTAAAGTTCAATGTGTCCATATCTTCTAGATGTATTATTGTGTCGCGCAGAAATCTCGATGAGAGGATATGTGGCACGCAAGTCTCAGGGCTCCTAGTTCCTCACGCGAGCTTTAATTTTTGGCTTCTAATTTTCAATCTTTTATATTTTTTGAACGGAAAGTCCGAATTAAATGTTGTTTTCATATTCATGTTTCTTGTGACGAGGGCTTTCAAATAATATCCATTTTAAATACGTTTTGACGAACTTTGAAAATAAACGCTAAGTTTCAACTCTTGTAACTTAGTACGAGCGGCCAATAAAATCACGATTTTTGTGCCTACAATCGACAATAAACGCCTTAAATATTTATCTACGAAACTTGATAAGAGTGTGCGAGAAAATCACAAGTTTCAATCAAAAAATCGTAAATTACAATGATTGAAACTTAAGATTTAGTTTGCCCTCATGCAGGATCCTACTTCGCGAATCGCAAGGTAATCAAGCAGTTGGGCAATGCTTGACAAGTGCATGCCCCTACGTCAGTACACTTAGAACATCTCTAGCAGACCCAGTATAACGCGTGAACCCGTATAATTTCGGCGAGTATACGGGTTTGGCCCAATTTTCTGGCCAGAACAGAGCCCCTACACGTCCGGCCCATAAATTTTTTACCGCGGCCGCAAACCTTACCCCCAAAGTCGTATAACTACGGGTTTGCGGGGCAGATACGTGTCGAAACCCTATCCCCCCGCCGCCGCGTTTCCCCGCGATTCCCCGCGCCCTCCGTCGCATTTATCACTGTCGGTGAGCCCAGTTCCACCTCCAGCCGCCATGTGGGGCCGTATGTGGAGCTCCGGCCGCAGCTCCCGTGGGGACGACGGCCCCGAGCACAAGCAGTGTGTCCGCGCGGACGGTGCGAGGGAGCGCGCGGCCAAGAAGTCGACCAACAAAGGTGTCGAGCCTCCAGCATTGCTCCTCCGTCGCGAGACGGAGGAGTACGACCGCTGGCACAGGCGGACGCCCTCCTCGGCCGCGGGCTCTTCCTTGGCCGCGTGGCTCACCTCCGACGTTGGGGCCCTTCCGGCGCGGCGCTTCTCTCCGTGAAAAGGGAGTGGGCGGAGCTTGTCTCCGTCAAGCGGGAGCCGGGGGAGATTGCGCGCCGAGGCGTCGTTGGTCCTGAAGATTACGTCGGCGACGATGTCGAGGCAGTCGCGGCCGCCATTACAGCTTGAGAAGAGTGAGTATTTTTTTTCTGAAGTATTGAAGAGTGAGTACATTATTATATGACTTGATCCGTACTGACAATATTTAGGATCTTAGCCTGGCCAGCCACAATCAGTTTGCATGCAATCTCTCTCCACGCGTTACACGCTCCACGTTTTCCACGAGGAACTCGTACGAGACGGAATAACCAAACATCTCGCTCTAGCAAATGATCCTTCAGCAGCCTCCTCAGGCTCCCGTGTGTCAGTGTGTGTTGGCGTTGCCTCCTCGCAGCGCCGCTCTTCTTCTTCCTCTTGTTGCCTTACACAACTCTCTCTTGTTTCTTTGTTTCTCTCACGAACACAAAGACACACATCGGGGCAGAAAACACACACGCGCACACACATTCACCAGGGAGAAAATTACCATTACCTTATCTCTCCCGGTGACAATCACATGTAGCCGCTACATGGTTTTGTTCAGCACTCACGGCCTTGTTTCTCATTAAAAGTGCCACATATATATACACAGGGATTGAGCACCCATGCCACTACGCACGTCCACCTCGCTCGATAGTGCGGAGGACTCGGCCGGCCCGGCCACTAGTCAACAGACTCCAAGCATGCACGGCTAGATGACCAACCCACTAACCAACTAATGCATGCATTACCTAATTACTGCTACTATGTATGCCCACATACACCACTTCGGCAGCTTCTTTTCAACAGCCGCACAACCTGATCAGCACATGTACACATGCATCTAACAACCGGACCAGAGCTCAGCTTAAGGATCACCCGGCTCAACCAGCCACGCTCCAGCCTCTTGTGTGACTTGCCGCTTCACGCAGCACCACGGCTTCACGCCGCTTCAGCATCTCGCCATACTCGCCGCATCGCACGGCACCGCGGCATCTCCCCTCCTCCGCACACCTTCGCTGAAACATGGCAGGACTCGCTACTCCCTAGACTATCTAAGTTACATGCATGACTGAAAACAAATAAGCAGATATGAATATCAAGATTAGTACTAATAGTGTGTGCTACACCCAGACGCTACAACAAGTACAAAAATAACACTTGTGGCACTAGCTGTCAAAGCCCGAACACTCAGGCTTTGATACACACGGTTCAGATGGTCGAGACGACCCTCATCCGGATCTCGGGCCTTGCCAGTTCTTCCCGTACCCACACATTTAGGGCGTGTTGGGTTGCCCGCATGCAGCCCAATCAGACCCGCGCGGGATATGCGGCCAGTTTGGTTGCCTGAGCTCCATGCGATTTTAGGCCCGCACGGACTTTAAAGCAGCCCGCAGCCTGGCCCGGGGGAAACTGCCGAATCGGCAGTTTCTCGCGAGCCTGGCCGGACACGGCCGCGCGTGTGTGGCAGTTGCACCTCTCGGGTAGCGTGGGAGACGGAGACGATGTCTCATTACTCGCTCCCCACTCTCCTGTCACCTCCCAGACGCACTGTTCCCACCGCTCCCTCTCTCTCCCTCACCGCCCCTCCCTCTTCTCTTCTCCGATGGCTCCGCCACGCCCACCGCCGCGCCGCCCTCTCACCCCCGTCGACCAGCACATCGGCAGCATCCAGGAGCGCTGGCTGGCCGAGCTCCAGAACTCGGGCCGCGACCTGGCGTCGGCGCTGCGAGCACTGTTACCCATCTGCTGCCGGCCACCACGAGCGTCGGCCAATGCGGTGCCGGATGCTCCTGCTCCGCTGCCGATCCCGGACCTCGTCGTCCTGGGCTCGGCGCCGGCGCCGACGACGGAGCCGCCCCTTCTTGGGACCCCATTGGGCTCGGGGGTTTTCTTGACCCCCGTCCAAGGGTTTTCTCATGTCGGCGGGCCGTCCTTCTCGACCTCCGGCGTGGCGTTCAGCACGGGGCCGATGCCGCAGGCCGTCGCCGGGTCCGGCTTGTCCTCTGCTCCGCCACCTCTCTCCTTCCCGCCAGGGTTTTCACCCCGGCCTCGGTTCGCCACGGCTGCGCGTGCTCCGGTAAGTCAAACCCCCTCAATGCTTGCTCCTAGATGTAGATTAGCGGTTAATTTCTTAGGCATGTGCTAGCAGTTAGTGGATTCGATAGGATTAGATAGGATTCTAGCAGATCCGATTGGATGCGATCCCAATCGAATCCAATTGGACTGATCTGTTCTTGTTTTGTACAGTGTGTGTGCTAGGATAATTTTCTTGTGCTACTGCTTGTGTGTCCTAAGATTTGTGCTACATGCTAGTAGGTGTGTTCATGCTAGAATCATGTTCATGTTGACTAATGAATGTTATACTGATGGCATGTTCATGTTGACTGATGAATGCTAGAATCATCTTGACTGATGTCATGTTCATCTTAGGATCATGTCCATGTTTCATGTTGCTAACATACATGTTGAAGCTAGGGTTTGTGCCATCAGTGGACTTGCCCAATTGAATGTTATACGTGCATATAGTAGGACCATTTTAGGATGGTGCCAAATCTGCATGGCTGCACATGGGTGCTATTGGCACTTGCTATTGCTATTTTTAGATGTTTCCTTCTTTAGTATAGTGCAGTGATGAGTGCTAGTTACAGCAAAGAAGATGCCACTGATCAGTGACTTGCCCAACAGCAAGTCAACTGATCAGTGCCTCTGGTCAGTGTCATTTGCTCAACAACAAGTGTCATGGCACTTGCTATTGGGCAAAATGCCACTTATCAATGGCACTTGCTATTGGACAAGTCCACTGATCAGTGTCATTGATCAGTGGCATTTGCCTAACAGCAAGTGCCATTGATCAGTGGACATGCCCAATAGCAAGTGCTATTGATAAGTGGCATCTGCTCAAAGAGTTTGTGCACTGATCAGTGGCATTTGCTCTTGGGAAAATGTCTTTGATCAGTGTCGTTTTGCAAAGAGTTTGTGCACTAATACTTGTCATCTTAACTGACAAGATATTGAAGACTGACTGGGATGTGGCGGGAGGAGGAGCTCAGGTGGTGGCCGGAGCTGAGCGCGTAAGGATTTCATCCCAACGAACAGGTGGCTCAGGACGGTGGACCTGCCTGGCAGGATCGCCTTCATGAGCGTGCCTCGTTCAAGGGGACGATCTCCGAGGCAGGGCCACGAGGAGGGGGCCAGGGAGCCGTTGCGTTTCTACCAGCAGATAAAGGACAACGAGGACCTCGCCATGCTCGCCGTCCCTCCCAAGTTCGTGGAGGTGATGAACACCTGGCTAGTCATGAAGCGGCTCCCGCGCGTGGTCAGGCCGTCGGCGAACAAGCGGTGCGTGTTCTGGTTGCAGGTCCAGAACTTCGAGGGGCACGTGGCACTACTAGAAAAAGGGCTGCTAGTGGCGCACCTGTTTTCGCTACTAATGGCGCACTACAGGTGCGCCACTAGCACCATGTCATTAGATTTTTTTTTCTAATGGCGCACCTGTGGTGCGCCATTAGTATCTGGTATACTAATGGCGCACCGTTGGTGCTCCATTAGTATAGCCCACAGTGCGCCATTAGTATCTGGTATACTAATGGCGCACCACATAGAAGTGCGCCATTTGTAACCCATCCAACTTTGTCATCAAGAGCGGCATATCTATTCTCCATCCTCGAAGCCCTATTCTCATCTAGATCCACATTGTCAGTTTCTAACCTAAGGTCAATAGAATCCATCAAATCCGCAGATCTGCCACAAGGGTCGTCCTCTATAACTTCTCTCAGCATGCTCAGCCTCACCGAATCGACGCCAAAAACAGCTGAATCGGGGTAACTAGAACTCCCCCACGATACTCGCGAGCACATAGATCCGCTGCTTTCCCCCATAATCGTGTGCATGCTATGGAAGACAGGGGGCGGTCGATTACAGTTTGTCTATTACTATGATGATGAGAAAACAAGGAGATTCATATGGATCTTGGCGGGGCTAACCTGGATTTCTCTGTTTCTGCTGAAGCCATGCCCTCTCCCCCCCCCCCCCCCCCCCCCCCCTTGCATCTCCGCCAGTGCGCGGCTTCAAGAAGATGTACAGTGCTACAGATCGAGGGACGGTTCGCCCGCTTGCTAAATGATGGTGGACCCAACGCCAGGGCCTTTATGACCACACCACCGGCAGGGCGTCCCAGCGTGTCGGCTAGCTAACGGAAAAGGCTGTATTTGTACAAAAATAAATGCGCCTTGGCCCATAGGTGAGAGCGTATAGCGGGCGTATCCCTGTTGTGAAAACATAAAACACTGCACAGTATTTGCTAGTGGGCAGGAGATGCTATATTAGTTGCCAATCGCGACGCGCTGCCGATGCACGAGATAACGACCTCGCGTGGCTGCATGTCCTCAAAATTCGCGTCGTTGAACACTAACCTAAATTGTGGTAGTTTAATGCTATTTACTCACAGATTAATAAATGCAGATGGATGCGCATTAATGATTACCATTTTGCGCGGTGATCAGACGTGGGGATTGGGGGCCTATTTTATAGAGTCTAACATGTAGGCCCCATATGTCAGAATAACGGGGGCTGTAATGGTCAACTAGATGGAGTTGACCTTATGGTGCCATGTGGACTTTACTGGTGGGCCAGGCTTATCATAATTAGATTTAAGTCGGCCGAACAGATGCCTAATAGAAACTGATAATTTTTTTTGAAACATACAACCCATAAGATTGCATTCTTCTATAAAAAAATTGATAGTTTTTCAAACCCTAACCTAAATTATGGTCGTTTAATGCTATTTACTCGCAGATTAATAAATGCAGATGGATGCGCATTAATAATTACCATGATCCAAGGTGTGTGTGAGAGTAAATTCCATATGTGCCACTGAGATTTTGCATGTATTCCTATATGCACTTAAAATTTCCTTTTTCCAAATATGCCACTGAGATTTTGATCCAGATAAACATATGCCACTACTATCACATAACAAATGATTGACCATGCAGTAGATTTTTTTTCCGAAAAGGAGGCATGCCCCTGGCCTCTGCATCGGAACGATGCATTCATCCATCTTATTAAAAAGTCTCGAAGTATCACAAAGTCATAAAAGTATTACAGCTCGCAAGCGGAGCAAAAGGGAAAAGAAATGTGAATGCTCAATATTACAACCGGTATGACAAAGAAAAGGATAGGTTCTCTGTACTCCTATCCTGTTATGCGACTGCCATCCAAATCGGTTGAATATAGCCCGTGCTACCATCTCCCACTGGTTGCACCCAGTAACCAATGGCTCCCTGGAGTCCGTAGGAGTGAGTGAGGACCACGTACGGATCCATGCGGTAGCTCTGAAAATGACCTGCAAGAAAGTTAAAATATGCTGTCTGTTAAAAATCATGTCATTCATGCGGTTCCATATAGCCCATATAAGCGCACATATTCCAATCCGAATACGAGTCGCAGTCATATGATCAAACCCAGTTAACCACATCCCAAATAACGATTCAATGTTAACTGGAGGGGTAATGTTAAAGGCTGTATGGATCGTTCTCCAAAGCAATTTCTATGAACAAGTGTTGTATTGTTTTATCATGATCACAAAAACAACAACGTGAACTACCTACCCACCGCCTCTTTAGTAAGTTATCTTTAGTGAGGACCACTTGCTTGTGAACAAACCACATAAAATTTTTAATACGCAAGGGAACCTTAATTAACCTTCCAAATATGCAACGATCTCGAGATTGGGCCAAAATTAATTAGATCCATGCAAAAATATTTCACCGTAAACATCCAATTTCTAGATAACTTCCATTGCATCGAATCGGGTTGGTCGGATAACTAAAAATCTATCAATCTCCATACCAAGTGCATCTAGGCATTCCATTGCTCTTCAACTAACGCTCATCTCAACTAAATATTCAAGGGAATCGATTGAAATATCGTGCCTACGTAATCCTCCATACGTTGCACAATGTTATATAGGGTGGGGTATTGTAAGGCTAGTGGCGTATCCCCTAACCATGTATCCTTCCAAAATCTTGTTGACATCCCATTGCCAACCAAGAATTTGACCCTACGAAAGAACAAATCTGTCGTTCGCATGAGTCCCTTCTAGAACGGCGAGTCAGTTGGTCTCGCAGTGACCTGGGCTAGTGTTTTTGAATGTAGATATTTATTGTGAAGTATCTATGCCCACATACCCCTCGGTTCAGTCTCTAACCTGTAAAGCCATTTACTCATAAAAAATTTATTCTTAATTTCCAAGTTTTCAGTATCGAGCCCCCCTGGTCCTTGGGTCGGCAAAGAATATCCCATCATGTGAGACGGTAACTCTTCTTGGCCTCATCCGACTGCCAGAAGAAGCGAGATTGAAAGAAATCTAGTCTGTTCCGCACCCCTTTCGGTATCTCGAAGAAAGATAGTAGGAACATCGTCATACTAGTAAGTACTGAGTTGATCAGCACTAGCCGACCTCCATACAACATTAGTTTTCCTTCCAGCAACTAAGCTTTCTTTCAATTCGATCTTCGATGCACTTCCGTTCTTTATTAGATAGCTTACGGTGGTGAATCGGTATACCCAAATAACAGAAGGGCAAAGAACCTAATTCACACCCAAACAATTGTCTATATGTGTCTTGCTCTTCTTTGGCCTTACCAAAGCAGAACAACTCACTCTTGTGAAAGTTTAGTTTTAAACCAGACAATTGTTCAAATAGACATAATATGAGTTTCATATTCCGCGCTTTTGCAATGTCATGTACCATGAAGAGGATAGTGTCATCAGCATACCGTAAAATAGAGACTCCCCCATCTACCAGATGAGGACAAGTCCATCCACTTGACCGTTCTCCTTGACCCTGCCTATAAGAATGGTCAACATATCAGCCACTATATTAAATAGGAGGGGAGACATTGAATCCCCTTGTCTCAATCCACGAAAGAAGTGACCGATATCATCGTTAACCTTGATTCCAACACTACCTTTTTGAACTAGAGAACCCACTTGGTTCCACCATGCCTCATTAAAACCTTTCATGTGCATTGCCTGCTGAAGGAAAGGTCATTTAACATTATCATATGGCTTCTTGAAATCCACTTTGAAGATAACCCCATCTAGCTTCTTCGAATGAATTTCATGCAGCTTTTCATGGAGGACGACGATCCCTTCAAGAATGTGTCTCCCGGGCATAAATGTTGCTTGGCTCGGTTGCACTACCGAATGGGCAATCCGTGTCAATCTATTGGTGCCCACTTCCGTGAATTTTTAAAACTCATGTTGAGAAGACATATTGGCCTGAACTGCTCGATCCGAATTGCCTCTTCTTTCTTTGGCAACAACATAATCATGCCAAAGTTAAGATGAAACAGTTCCAAATGACCGCTAAAAAAATCTTGAAACATAGGCATAAGATCATCCTTAATAATATGCCAACATTTCCTATAGAATTCCGCGGGAAACCCAAGGTGCTACCCTTTTTAGTTTAAAAAATAATTGAATTTAAAATCATTTATATGGCCCATCTTTATAGGGCAGTAGTTGTGCATTCTAAACGTCTAGTACCCCTGGTGCAGTGACTATTTATGATAGTCTCTGACCAGCAGATTGTGGGAACGAATTTGACATTCTGCAATGTTTTCATTTCATTTGAAGAATTTTGTACGGAAATAAATAAAATGCAAGGGAGTTATCTGCAAAAACACTCCCAACCACTTACACATACAGGCCATACACCTGGATATGGTAGAAAACATCGTATTTGCCCGTTCAGAAAAGTTAAGTGACCGCAATTTCTTATTTTGCAAGTTTTAGAACCAAAACGAACATCGAGTTCAAGCTATATGACACCTAGTGATATTACCTCAATAAAAATATATAAAAAACTCATGGTCTCCCTTAATCATTCCTGTAATTTTCTAACGAATCAGCCACCGGCGGTCCCCCTAGCCAGGAGGTGGCCTTGGCAACCCACCCCGCTCGTCGGGTCTGGGTAGAACCCACGTGGCGGTGGCATGGCCCTCGAAAATCGTTCATTCATATACAGATCATGCCCCAAATGTTGCACCTCATTATATATGCTAACCTAATACTCCTGTTCAAATAAGCAAACCACTGTTCAAATTAAACTTGGCATCGGAAGACTGGCACAAAATAAGTTTACTCTAATTTTGTTGAGTGCCAGACCTAGCAGCTAGCCCTTCTATTGTATACCTCAGATTTCAGTTTACTCTAATCTCTCACATGCATGTTACTGGCACAACATTAGTTTATCTGGAGTGCAGCGGCTCAAAACAGCTGGCCAGTAGGATGGCACACTAAACTTCAAAGATCTTGATTTATATAGCGAGGTGGAAAGAGATATAAGTTATGGAGAGGGGGGGGGGGGGGGGGGGGGGGGGAGCAGAGAGCTTGATCATTAACTTTCGCAGCAGAAGCAACAGTGAAGTGAATGAAGCAAGTGTGATGCTTAATCGAGAACCTCGTGAGAAATGCTGTCAACTACCATAACCGTGACTTAGTGAGATAACAATAGCCTGAAGCAAGTTATGCAATTTTGCTTTCTTACGCAAAACTACCAAGCCCTTGTGGATATTGCTGGAATTTAGTCTATTTGGGCAGCCCAATAACTATTTCAGAAATTCCTAATAAATCCTAGAGGCCCACTTAGCCCATTTGTGCAAGCCAAGGAAAACTACTAAAGTTTAGTCCCACATTGCTAGTTTAGAGGGGGTTGGACCTCTTTATAAGGGAGGCTCCTTCCCCACTTGTATGAGCATGAGAACAAGAGGGACATCCACGCGCGCTCTTACTCCGCCGCTCGTCACGACGCGCCGCGGGTTGCGGGAATGAGCCGAGCTGGTGTCTAAATTTTTGCCACGCACTACGGGTCACTCGAGAGCTGAAAAGTTTTTGCTGTAGTGGACATTGAATACGAATGCTGCACCCTTCGGCTGCTGTCTGTTCGTTCCATCTCCCTCGTTCCCTTCAGCTCCCGGCGCTGCCCTCTCGCCTCCTTCTCTTGCGCCTATAAAAGGGAGTTCGCTCCTCTCAGCAAGACGCACCAGAACTACTCCTTCCCTCGCCATCAGTTCCATCTCTGAGCTGCTGTTGTCTTCCTCATCCCGGCTTGCGGCGTGCACCGCACGTCGGGACAGTAGGCCTCTGAGACCGCACCTTTTGAGTCCTGTACAGGAGAAGGGTGATAAGGTTTTTGGGGAGCGCTCAGCGCAACTACTGGCTGCTTCATCACGGACGATCCGGTCGCCGACGACTTCTTCCCTGACGTCCACGACCTCCTCGACGACATGGCAGGCGAGGACACCGACCCCAAGTCCAGCGCTTCTGCTGCTGCTGTGCCATATGTGTTCTTCTCCTTTCTGTTAGAAGTCCTGCTACAGTTCTTGGCTCTAGTTTTTGCCCTACGTATGTTAGGTTCTATGTCGTATAAGCAACTTCATCTAGTGTATGTTCTAGATGTGTTTACCTCAAGTTCATATATGCAGACGATGTTTACCTTCCCTCTGTCATATTGCATGACTTGCTTTATATTTGCTATTTTAGTCATGCTTTATCTAGTATTTCTGTTAATAAAATCACTCGGTAAATTGCTCATATTTCCAACAATCCAAAAACCTTATTATAGGCAATTTACCCCAAGTGGTTTTGCTGCTAACATGAGACCTCCTATGTTTGAGGGTATCCACTATAAGAGGTGGCGCGTGAGAGCAGTCTTATGGTTTCAAACCATGAGTTGCTATGACGCCACTCTTGGCAAACCTGAAGGAGAGCAAGATGCCCAGCAGGCACAAGCTTTTCAAAAAATGGATACCTTGTTTAAGGCTGCTCTCTTGAGTGTTCTTGGTGAGAACATAGTTGATGCTTATATGTCAATTGACAATGGAAAAGATATGTGGGATGCACTCGAGGTGAAGTTTGGGGTCTCGGATGCCAGCACTGAGCTGTACATCATGGAGCAATTCTATGATTACAGGATGACTGAAGAGCGCTCCGTGGTTGAGCAGGCTCATGAGATACAGTCATTTGCTAGAGAACTTGAGCACTTCAATTGCATGCTACCGGACAAGTTTGTTGTCGGGGTTATCATCACTAAGCTTCCTCCTTCATGGAGGAACTTTGCTACCTTACTGAAGCATAGGAGACAGGAGTTTTCCGTTCCGGATCTCATTGGTACTCTTGATGTGGAAGAAAATGCGAGAGAAAAGGACACACGTGCTCGAGGTATTGAGGGAGGATCTAGTGCCAATCTGGTACAGAAGAAAAACTTCCAGTCCCACAAGTTCAAGAACAAGGGAAAGCTTGATGGTAAAGCAAAGTTTGATGGGAAGAACAAGGCTGTACAACACACGAACTTCAAGAAGAAGAGTGACAAGAAGAAAGGTGCTTGTCATGTGTGTGGAGATCCTGATCATTGGGCTTCTAGTTGCCCCAATCGCTATGACAAGCGTCATCCTGGGAAAGGCGGCAAGACCGCTAATGTTGTCATTGGAGACACTGACATGAAGGATGTTGGGTATGGTATATTTCCCACTATTCTTGCAGTATGTCATTCTCCTGATTGGTTGATTGACACGGGTGCTAATGAGCATGTATGCGGTGATATTTCCATGTTTTCGTCTTATCAGACCGCGGGGACTTCAACCGTGCGGATGGGCAATGGTTCAAGTGCGTCTGTTCGTGGTGTTGGCACGGTCGATCTGAAGTTTACTTCGGGGAAGATCGTGCGGCTGAAGAACGTGCATTATGTCCCCTCCGTCAATAAAAATCTTGTTAGCGGATCTCTTCTGTGTAGAGATGGCTATAAGCTTGTCTTTGAGTCGAATAAATTTGTAATATCCAGTTATGGAACCTTTGTTGGTAAAGGCTATGAGTCAGGAGGCCAGTTTCGTTTATCCTTATCAGACGTTTGCAATAAAGTTGTTAATCATATTTGCAACAATAGTGAATCAAATGTGTGGCATTAACTTCTTTGTCATGTTAACTTTGGTTGCATGTCGCGACTACCAAAGTTGAACTTAATCCCTAGTTTCACCACTGTCAAGGGATCTAAGTATCAAGTGTGTGTGCAAGCTAAGCAACCTCGTAAGTCTCACGTGACTGCGGGGACGAGAAATCTTGCACCACTAGAACTTATACATTCAGATCTATGTGAAATGAATGGTGTTTTAACAAAATGTGGAAAGAAATATTTCATGACGTTAATTGACGACTCCACTAGATACTGCCGTGTGTATCTTCTGAAATCTAAGGATGAGGCTTTGAACTTTTTCGAGATCTATAACTCCATTCGAGGAATGTGAGAAGAAAAGGTTAAAGCTCTCTTATCTACGAACCTGGTTTTTTTTGGCGAAAGTCAATGTGCCAATTCCAAAGAAGCGAATGCTGGGACCAAAAACTGTGGATTGTGTTTTCCTGGGATATGCTTTTCATAGAATTGGCTATAGATTCTTGGTTGTAAAATCTGAGGTACCTGACGTGCATGTCGGTACGATCATGGAGTCGAATGATGCGACTTTCTTTGAAGACATCTTTCCCATGAAGGATATGGCTACCTCATCTAATCAGGAGATGCCTAATTCTTCGAATTAGGAACCAGTTACAGTTACTGAACCTGCCATTTCGATGGAACACTTTGAAAGTCCTATGGAGGAGAATAATGAAGTTCCTACTAGGAGCAAGAGACAGAGGACTACAATGTCCTTTGGTGATGGTTTTCTTGTGTATCTCATAGATGATACTCTCAGTTCTATTTGAGAGGCCTATGCCTTTGAAGATGCTGACTACTGGAAGGAAGCAGTTCGTAGCGAGATGGATTCCATCTCGGCGAATGAAACTTGGGAGATAATTGATCGTCCTTATGGGTGCAAACCTATAGGATGTAAATGGGTATTCATGAAGAAGCTTAGGCCTGATGGTACTATCGAAAAGTACAAGGCTCAACTCGTGGCTAAGGGTTATACCCAAAAGGAAGGTGAAGACTTCTTTGATACTTACTCACCTGTGGCTCGACTGACCACTATTCGAGTTCTACTTTCACTAGCTGCCTCACATCACTACTAGGGAAAAGGCTAGCAGCAGCGCGGGTTTTAGATGTATCAGTAGCATGGGGATAGGCGCTACTAATAAGGCGCTACAGCTAACACATAACAGTAGCGCGTCTTCACCGGCGCTACTGCTGCACAAGTGTTAGCAGAAGCTCGCTACTGCTAGTAGCTCAAGCGCGCTTTGCCTGGACGCGCTACTGCTATCGCGGCGCTGCTGCTAACTTTTATACACTCGCTACTACTAATTTAAGTAGTTTTTTGTTTTTTTGGCATATTTGTTTTGTATTTGAACAGGCTTTATAGAGGAATCTTTAGCACATAGAAATGTCATCATGATACACATACAAATGCCTGCGAGACCACAAATGTAATCATAGCATGTACATACAAATAGTCTCATCATAATCATCATCCAGCACAGTGGTATCTTGTCATCATCTCGAAAATAGCGATGCATGCAAGTCTCGAATACTTGCAAATACAACAACGTCGTCCATCTAAACAAAGGTATACGCAAGAAGAGCTATCACTATGAGTGAGAGCAGAACTATGAAGTACATGAGGTGGAGGTTACGAGTCCTCTCTCGCGCTAGCATGAACCTCAAGTAACTAGCTTCTCCTTCTTGTCTGCTTTTGAAGCCTTTATGGCTGGCGCCCGTGAACCCATTCACTTGCGCCTGACACTCATGCCACTCGTTGTACACCCCGGAACCTTCCCTTTGTACACGACATAGCAATTCCATCTCGCCATCAAGAAACTAGGTACCTATTAGAGATGCATGTTCATGAAGAGGATGTACAATCATATATATGCAACAAAATATGCTAGAGC
This sequence comes from Triticum timopheevii, assembly GCA_963921465.1. Classification (NCBI taxonomy): domain Eukaryota; kingdom Viridiplantae; phylum Streptophyta; class Magnoliopsida; order Poales; family Poaceae; genus Triticum; species Triticum timopheevii. Next base: position 37,434,359 of record OY997274.1, on the reverse strand, counting down.
AACACCGAAAAAGAAACGGTTAGCAACTAGATGCAACATACAGTACGCAAATTAATTAACTAGAGGTATGCACGTCATCGTACGCACACTAACAAAGTAGCATTACGCAAGTTCGGCAGGGACCGTGGACATCACAAAGTTTCATCGCTACAAAAAGTATACAAGTTCAACCGACACATATCATCATCATCGGCATCATAAATCACTAGAAGTTCCATCCTTCCATATCATCGAGGATGAACCCTAGCTTCTTGAAAGGCGTGAGGTCTAGACGTTGCATGCCTATGCGAGTTCGGATGTCAGCTCGCGATATAGGGCCGTGGTGGAACAATCCCCTTCTCATCGATGACTTCTTTCATGATGATCGTTGCAATGTCGCTTTGGATGCGAAAGAAGTCATCTCTAAGTTTATAATCCGCTTCTCCATGAGATTCTAGCCACTTGTGGATATGATCATCATTTCTGCTGTTAATGCGAAGCTTTTGGTGATCCGAGTTGAAATGAATTGTGAGATGGACGATGTAGAATCCATCCTTCTTGCTTGGTTTTGGGACATGGATGCAGGAGAAGTTATTTTTATGCGCGAAACTCATCTTCTTGTTCCTTTGTTTCTTTATATGCACGTGGCCACCTCTAAAGCTGAAGCCTTGGAGAGCATCATCTAGAATATTCATTATGTGGGTGTAGTCTTTTTTCTTGTAGTCTCTGGAAGGGTCAAAGTACACGGCGTGGGAGACTTGCGGGTAAAGAACGATAAGGACGGCGCGCCCGTTGCTGCGGGGAAAAGACACCTCAAATTATTCCCCATATGAGAGAGAAGGAATGATTGAAATGTACGAAAGGGTTGTCCAGAACTGACTTACTTTGGATGATAAGGCACGAGGACAATTTCCCGGTCCTTATTCTGTACCATGAAGTTTTGGAGGTACTCCCTAGCAGTTTCACGCTCAAAGTCACCGAGACTCAAGAAAGACTCGTGCATGTAGTACGGATCTGCCACACAGATCTGTGTTGAGGCGGCATCTTCAGGCGTGTCCTGTGAGGATTTCATGAAGAGAGACTTTTAGCAATCCTTGCTCCGACCCTGTCCGGGCATATCATCCATATCCTCATTAGCAAGCTGATAGCCTGATTCGTCATATGGTTGACTCATCATATCTATGTCACAGTCATACGCGTTTGTATTGAGGAAATCCATAGGGTCGACCTCCGTCTCATCATCCATTCTCTGTTCTACAGGAGAAAATTACATCAGCCAGTACTATTGCACCCCCTTCATCATGTCGTCCGCCGCTCTCACCCGGCACTACAAGAGCTGGTAATTGCGTAGGCGGGGTGGTGGTCTCCGCACATGCTTGTTGATGTGTGGTTATTGGTGTGCTGTCGGCCGGCTCCAGACGAATAAGATTCTTCGGCCATAGCAGCACCCAACCCTTGCAGCTTCCAATCCGCGGCGGGGTCTCGTTGTCCGCTCCCACATGCTGTACTGGAGGAGGCAAATCCTCGTGCCCCGATTTCACACTGGTCAAGCTAACCCTGAAGTGCCCAGCGGGGATCGGCTAGTTGTGGAACGTGGCTTGCGAGGGGTCCATTATCATCCCCTTTCCCACGTCCACCTTCTGGCCTTTGATCAAGTAGAGTATGGTGCACGGGGTTTCTTTCGCCTGCAAACACATATGTCTGTGGCATAAAACAACCGAAAGGCAAAAAAAATGGAATGTTATATATATATATATATATATATATATATATATATGTGTGTGTGTGTGTGTGTGTGTGTGTTGGTGCGACATGTAATTACCGTGACGGCATCAAGCTCAGCCAAAGACGAAGGCCCACCTAGCGCGCCTGAGACTGAGGACGGGCTGCTATGAGCGGGAGCGGCTGCGAGAGGATTCCCGGTTGCATGAGCAAGTGATGGTGCGATGGTGTTGTTGTTCATGGAGTTGCTCCCGACGAAACTGGGCAACGGGAAATCATGTACCGTCTTGTCTGGATTTTCCTTTGTCCAGTTCATGATAACTGGAACCAAGTTAGTAGCGAAATCATTTCTGCAGGCAGTTACAGCTGCATTGACTGCCTGCTGTAGCAACTCATATTTGTCCTCGGCTGCCTTTTTCGCGTCCTCAGCTGCTTTTTTCTCGACCGCAAGCTTCACCCTTCGCGTCGATGTCCGCCTGACTAAACTTCTTTTTCTGCTTCTTGGCCTCCGGGCCCTCGTTGTAAAACACCTTCCACGTGGCGTCGTCTCCAGCGCCGTGCACACGACCATATTGCGGCCGCTCGCTCAAAGGGAGTCCCTTAAGTTCGTTCAAGGCCCGGTTGAGAGGGGTGTCCCACTTGGGCCTCATCGGAGAAGTAGGGCTTTCGGCTGCAAGCTGGTGTTGCTTCTCCAGTAGTCTAATCAATTTCCTCGTGATCTTGTCCGTGTAAAAAACCTTTTTCTCCTTGTCCCACTTGTAGCGGGCCCCGATGAAGACACGCTCCAAGGGGTTGGTGAACTTTGCGAAGGGGTCTGGGAGACCCACGGCTTCACGTTCCGCGTCCTCCTTATCCCATATGGGCCCTTTACCGAGGTAGCCACGGCTTCCGAGGCGATGCTTCCCCGTGTTCCTTCGCTGAAGGCTCTTGAATTTCGCAGCCTTAGCCTTGGCTGCCTCAGTAGCGCAAGTGTCCTTGAACTTTTCGAACTCCTCTTCCGTATGTGTCGGATTTTCCTCCAGAATCTTGGACAGGGGTTCATCTGCCTCAGTAGCTCGTTTAACCCTCCCTTTCCAGGAGGCCAAATCATTGTTGAACATGCCCATGGCATGATTGTTAATCTTTTTCATCTTCGGATCATCCCACGGTTGTTCTATGTTATCATCCCGGTCGGGGAACTTGAATCTCTTGTGCAACTTCGTTAGGAGCAACTGCGTCAAATGTTCTTTACTCCTTAAGTCATCGTCGTTGATGCTCGCGCATTCCCGTAGAATGCATCCTACTTGGTTCCCATAGCACTTGCGATGTTCTTCCGGCTCTAACCGCTCAAACTTGCCAGGTGCCATCTTTGTGATCACAAGTCGTCCAATCCCTAGTTTGTTAGGTTTTCGTATCCTCTGCTTCTTATGCTTCCTTTTTTCGGTAGCGGCATCAGGGCTGGTACCATCCCCGCCGGTATCTTCCCCGCCGGTACCTTCCCCACCGGTCTCGGCGCCGCCATCGGTGCCGGCGCCGTCGGTATCGATGTTAGCGTCAGTACCATCATCGAGGCCGACCTGCAAACCTTGCTTAGCAGTCAAATAGTCGAGGTACTCTTGTTCACCCTCATAATCCATCTCGTCTGCATCTTGGTCAGAAGGCCCAGTTTCTTCGTTGTTCGACATGTTTCCTATGATTAAGTGTTCTCATTTATTTCTAAAAGCATGAATAAATGAGAAATGACATAAAAAGAAATCTATGTGCCAGCACTCGTTATGCCAACTATGTAGCACAAATCATGCCTCTATTCACGGGAAATTTCGGCATGACCTTTGCTAAAAAATGGACATATCGAGCGCCTGAAATTCACCGGAACGGAAATGAATCACCATTCCGGCATAACATAGGCCACTCGGATCATTTTCCAAACATGACATGTCCAAACATGACATATCCACATATCACATGTCCCGTTCAAATTTGCATATAAATTCAGCTAATTTTGAAACCTAGCTAAATTCATAACTAAATAGATAACCTAATTAACAGACTGCCCTAACTAAAACCTAAGTAAATTAACCGAAGAACCCTAGCAGAGAGAGAGAGGGGGGGTTTACAGAGGGTGCAGGGGCGAGGAGGCAGGCCCGACGATGGCCGAGGTTGGGAGGGGAGGAAGCAGAGGAGGGAGGCGAGGGGCGACGGGTCGGGGGCGAGCGCGCCGGGGTCGGGAGCGAGCGCCTCGGTCAGTGGCGAGCGCCGGCGCCGGGGTCGGGGGCGAGGGCCGGGTCGGGGGCGAGCGCCGGGGTGGGTCGGGCGCGAGGGCCGGGTCAGGGGCGAGAGCTGGGGTCGGGGGCGAGCGCCGGCGCCGGGGTCATGGGCGAGCGAAGGGGGAAGAGAGAGTGGGGATTTGGGGAGAAAATGCGGGATGAAGCAGGGATAGTGAGAATTTTGGGTTAAGTGGACATAGCAGTAGCGCGTATGGACAAAACGCACTGCTACTACCTTCAGTATCTGTAGCGGTTTATATGAAATGCGCTACTACTACCTTCAGTAGCTGTAGCGGTTTATATGAAAATCGCTGCTACTACTATTGCCAGTTTTCCTTTTTATTTTCCTTTATTTTTTCCCACTTTTATTTCCCGAGAGCGGTGAACGAAGGGAGGGCGATATATATTGCATCATTTGACGGTTAAATATGTATGCAAAATAGGAACATATATATTACATCATTGGACCCATGTATAATAATGGCTAAGTGTGTATACAAAATAGGAACATATATATATATATATATATATATATATATATATATATATATATATATATATATATATATATACTAGCAAAAGAGCCCGTGCGGTGCAACGGGAGAAAAATAATAATCAACACTCTTAACCCAATAACCAAAATATGTTCATGCCCTTTATTTTAGCGAGGCATCATTTTTGTGTTGCCGCTTATCCTCCTTCTCACCTTCAGTGGCCTCAGTGTTCACACAAACCAAAGTGTGATTGAATGTTGTTTTTTCCTTGCCAGTTTGTTCAGAGATGCTCATGTGTGGTTATCGATGTTTTCTTTCGTCTCTTTATGATTTTAGTGGTTGTTTATTTGCAATCCAGATCGTCGCGGTACGAAAGAAAAACGGACGTGCCCTATAGGTTATAAGTTTGCTTTTCAAATAATATTTTAAAATATTGAATAGGTAAAAATAACATCATATTCAAATTCTACATATTTTTCTATTCAAATTTCATATATAACATGTTAAAATCAGAGTTAAGGTTTAATAGATATGGATAATTAAGAAAAATATTTGTTTGACTTAAATATCTTCCAAAATAATATTTAAAAAATATTTAACAAACAAAATAACATAATATTTAGATTCTACACATTTTTCTAATCAATTTTCATACATAACATGTTAAAATTGGAGTTACGGTTTAAAAGATATGGATAATTTAAAAAAAAACGTGTGTTTGACTTATATATGATCGGCGGGTGAATTATCTAATACGTCAGGGGGGTTTCCGTAAAAATGTAAAATAACGGTTCGGTTATGATTTAAGTGTGTATTGCGGGTTAATTCATAGAAAATGCAGGGGGTTTTCTGCAAAAGTGCGTGACGGACCACCGAAACCCAATTTGCTTTATTATTAGGTAGAGATATATATATATATTACATCATTTGACCGATAACAAACGGTTCCTCAGCGCTGGCGTTTTCGTTTTTGAGTCAGCTTCTTTCCCTTCTTGTTCGTCAAAGAATAATTGAGCCCCTCATTGTGACTTTGCCTTTTCCATGGAGTACGATTTTTCTTAGGTAATGTAGTATTGATTCTTATTTTGACATATACTTCATCATCATCGTCATCTTCCCTCATTGGGTTGCCGTACTGATCATAATCTTCCTCGTTGGCAACTCCGTCCATTCCAATGATGTTCCTTTTGCCTCTCCTCACGACAACATGACTGGGATTGCATGGGTCGGTTATGAAGAAGCATTGTGTCACGTGCTTAGCGTGTACCCATGGCTCGTTTTTTGCGATAGCATTCACGGTAGCGCTCTTGGCGTCGGGTATACTCATGGTAGTGGAAATCCGGTTTTCTCTTTCGACATTCTTTGCCAATCTCACACGGAACATCGTCGTGTTGTGCAGTCCAGAGTAGTCAAGCTCCCAGATCTCCTCGACCCTTCCATAAAATCGTTCAGTTGCGCTGTTGTCACTGCCGGTTATGCTTTCCATCGTCACCCCTGAGTTCTGATCATCACTGTCCATATCTTTAGCCTCCGTGTAGAACGTGTATCCGTTGATATCATATGCCTGATAGGTTACGAGGTTGGGCGAGGGGCCATGTGCTAAGGCGTATATGAGCAATCCGTCCTTAGAGCCCTCCTCCGGGGGATTAGCAATAATATGCTCTTTGAACCAATGCAGGAAAGTGGAGTTGTGCTCTCTAGTAACTTCGGCGTACGTCCTGCATACCCACCGGTCACGATACTTCTTTGCGATAATTTCTTTGTGCAGTGCCATGAAAGGATCTACCTCGTCTAGGTGTTGTAGCACTACCAAGTTTCCTCTGTCAAAGTCGCTGCGTCGATCAGAGTATGCCACGTGCAGTTCCCTGCGACCGTTGCAGTGACCATCTCCTTCGAGCCTCCCATCGTGCTTGTTAACGGGCAAACCAACACTAACACCAGGCGGCTGGTCTGCGCCATATAGAAAATTCTCATAGAAAGAGATGCACTCTTGTGCCAAATAGCCCTGGACGATGCTTGCATCCGGACGGGACATGTTACGAACGAATCCTTTGATGATCCCATTCATCCTCTCAAACGGCATCATGTTGTGCAGGAATGACGGCCCCAGGTCTATTATGTCATCCACAATATGGACACACAGATGCACCATCACGTCAAAGAACACGGGCGGGAAGTACATCTCAAGCTCATTCAGTATCACAACGATCTCTTCCTATAGCCTTCGGAGCTGCTTCACACTGATCGACTTTTGAGAGATGACATCGAAAAATTTGCCGAGACCAATAAGCGTGTCATGGACGTGCTTGTCCATTATCCCTCTAAGGGCAACAGGTAGTATCTGCGTCATCATCACATGACAGTCATGAGACTTCATCCCGCTGAACCTTTTCTTGTCCATGTCTAGATATCTGCTTATCTTGCCACAGTAACCGGAACAAACTTTCACTCCGGTAAGGCACTTAAAGAATTGATTGATCTCAGCCTGACTTAAGGTGAAGCAAGAAGGGGGGCAATAATCCTCTTTCTTTATTTTCTTGCCCTTCTTCTCACATGCCTCTGTCTCCGTCTCTGTCTCATCTGACATTTTACGGGGCGGCATGTGCAGATCTTCCCTGATTTTCAAATCTTGCAAGTCTTTTCTTGCCTTCGGCCCATCCTTGGTCTTATCCGGCATGTTCATCAGTGTTGCGAGCAACCTCTCAAGGACATTCTTACAGATATGCATTTGATCAAGGCAATAAGGTGTATCGAGTTTGTGCCAGTACTGCAAGTCCCAGAACACAGACCTCGTCTTCCATACCTTCAGCAGCGGCTCTGGCACCTTTCTCATCATCTTTCCTGGCGCGGGGCACTCCTTCCAGTTTTTCAACAGCTCATCGATTTCGGCACTGCTCCGCTTACGTGGAGGTCCTCGGTGCTCAGCGTGACCATTGAATAGATCTCCACGGTTTCTCCATGGGTCGTCCTGTTCAAGCCATCTTCGATGCCCCATGTACACGATTTTCCCAGACCCGCCATCTTTCCTTGACGTTAGCTGCTGAGAGGTCGTATCATCCATGCACCGCGTGCATCCGCAATATCCAGGGCACACCTGGCCTGCCACATATCCGTAACCGAGATAGTCATGCACTGTCGTGATCAGCGCGGCTCTCATGTTGAAATACTCACCTTTGCTGGCATCCCATGTCTTGGCCGGTGTTTTCCATAACGTGTCTAACTCCTCTTGAATTAGCCCCAGGTACAAATTAATATTATTTCCTGGTTGTTTCGGCCCTTGAATAAGCATGCTCCTGTGAATGTACTTCGATTTCATGCACAACCAGGGGGGAGGTTGTATATCCATACAAACACGGGCCATGTGCTATGGTTGGTGTTCTGGTTGCCAAACGGATTCATGCCATCGGTACACGCGCCGAGCACGACGTTCCTTGCATCACATTCAAAATACCGATAGAAGCTGTTCAACGCTCTCCACTGGCTTCCATCCTTCACGTGTCTCAGCTTCAGATCATCTCCATCGTCAGGCTTCTTCCTCTCCGCGTGCCAGCGCATTAGCTTTGCTTCCTTGGGATCTACAAAATACCTCTGGAGACGGGGAGTGATCGGTAAGTACCATACAACTTTCTGGGGACATTTCTTCCTGGCCTTCTTGTATCGAGAAGCATTGCACACTGGACAGCTTGTTTTTTCCGCGTGCTCCTTCGGATAAATTATGCAATCGTTGATGCATGCATGGTATCTAACGTGTGGCAGATCAAGAGGGCACACGATCTTCTTGGCCTCATCAACACTAGTAGGACATAGATTACCCGCGGGAAGCACATCCTTTAGGTACTTGAGATGCTCATCAAGGCTAGTGTCAGTCCATTTGTTTTTAGCCTTCGTCTTCAGGAATTGGAGCGTGAAACTCAAGCGGGTCACCTCAGATTGCAACCATCATACAATGGAGTGTTCGAGTCTACCACCAGTTGCTCCAGCTTAGCCTCCTCTCTAGAAGCAGCTCTCTCAGTACTCGTCTCCTTGCGAAGCAATGCTTGAACATGAGGGTCCCGCATGATTGAACTTAGTACCGACGAACTCTGCTGCGTGGAGTCTATGTCGTTCTCTCTGCCGCCATGTCCTGCCCCTTCTCCTCCGCCATGTCCGGCCCCTTCTCCGCCGCCATGTCAGGCCTCTTCCCCGCCGCCATTATCGATCATCTCTTCGTCTTGCCCCGTGTCATCATTGCCTGCCCCGTCGGCATCCTCAACATCGTCATCCTCATCTTCAATTATCCACCGAGTATAGCCATCCATGAAACCAGTCATGAGCAGGTGCGCTTCGTAATGACCATCGTCATGGGGGTCGAGCCAAACTATTCCTTTGCATTTTCGACACGGACATAAAACCTCTGTCCGGTTATTTTCTTTCACGTCCTGCACCGCCGACCGCAACCACCTGTCCACCATCGTTCCACTGACCATCGTCAACTCTGCACGGTAATAATAAACAAATTGATTATAAAAATGCATGCATGCATCAAAGTCATACAAAAATTTGGCATGACCTTCCCTAAAAATAGGACATATATCACTAGTAGAAAACCACCCATTAGTCCCGGTTCGTAAGGGCCTTTAGACCCGGTTCAGGAACCGGGACTAATGGGTCGTTACTAATACCTCAACCCATTAGTCCCGGATCAAACACGAACCGGGACCAATGTGCCTCCACGTGGCCCTGTGCGCCGAGCCCAGTCAGGGGGCCTTTGGTCCCGGTTGGTGGCTCCAACCGGGACCAAAAGGCATCCACGTGTCTGCATTCCAATGGCTAGCTAATTAAAGGAGGGGGTTGGGGGTTTTGGGGGGTTAATTTAGGTGTTTCGTATATTGTGTTAGCTAGCTAATTAATAGAGAGAAGTGTCCTCTCTTATGTCCGTGCTTGGTCGACGCTACGTAGTATATATACATAAGTGATCGAGAGAACCATTCAGTACAGAAGTTCGTCATGCATACTGAGAGAAGTGATCGATCGACCTCTCCTTCTCCGAGAGAATGGTCGAACAACAAGTTTTTTACTGGCTACATACATGTACAATCTATATAAGATCTCTTAATTGCAAACCCCTAGCATTTGAAATCAACTTCCACATGGTATTCTCCGGCTTTACTGATGACGTGCTCAAGAAAGAATCCCGCCAATTCCTCTAGAATTGCTTTCATGCGATCTAGTTCTAGGAGTTCATCCCGCATCTGCCACGTCTAATTAATTTGAAGAAGGGGGTTAATTAATACATATATATGAATGAAACTCAACCGAAATGATGGTGTAATAAAATGAAATTGTGAATATTATTGCTTACGCACTTCATATTGTCTTCTAGAGTAGCCCCGCTTGTTTTTCAAAGTCACGTTGTGGATGAACTCGCACACGTAGTATCCACAGAAATCATTCCATTCCTCCTGCCACAAGAACTTTACGAGAAATAGGGGTCAATCAAACTGATAATGAAGCATTATAAATGGCATTGATGAAAGTATAGCTATAGAATCAAGGGGAGATGCGCGCAACTAGCTAGCCAGTTGTACTTACCTTCGGGTATACATATCGTAGCTCCTTCGGCAGTCCCGGAGCTTGTGCGGTGAACTATTTCCAAACCCTGCAAGACAAAGAAAATAATTATTATTACTTGAGATATCAGGAAATGAACAAAAAGTTGCCGATATGGTGCGATAATGATCGATTGAACTTACTTGCTGAGCATTTCAGTCATGTCCGCATAGGTGCTGGGATCTTTCCGTCTGGAGTCTAAGACGGTTACTAGTCCACGCGCAAGCTTAATCTCCAGAAGAATATAGTGGTACCTGCACACGCATGCATAACTCATCAATTACATTAACCTCGCTCGAGTAGTAAGGGAAACCGAATATGCACACGACAGTAACACTCACCGGCCGTTGTAAGGAAAGAGTATGGCACACGATTGTAGCAAGTTGTCCTCGACCTCTTCGACGTTCTTTTCAACCAGAAATACATCTATGATATTTGTGTTAATGAACCCAATATCATAGATTTCATTTTTTTGCACTCGACGATCTTCAATCTGCATAATATATTGAGGATAATTAATTATAAATACATGCAATGAAAGAGCCGAGCTATATATAGAGACTAATGACAGAAATAGTACTTACAGGCAGTAGCAAAAAACCATTAATTTATCGAGGGCCTTTCGATTGAAGAACTCGAAGAACTCCTCAAATGGAACGCACAACAGATCATTTGAAACGAGGTCGTGCTCCTCTTTATTGTTCAGATACAAACTGTTCGTCCCCTCAGACTCTCTGCAGGTTTTCATGTACCAACTATGGAATCTTCGCATCATTGTTGTCAGAGATTTTTCATCTTTGATGAGAGGCTTCCCGTACTCGTATCTGAATACGTCCACTTCCATGAAATCAGGAAGTGCATCGTCAGGCAGGTAATCTTCAAGATTGCCATAACCGGCCACCGTCCCCGGAGGATTAGACACATTGAGTGGGGGGCACGATTGTTGTGCTTGTTCGCCGAGCTGGGCAATATTTCCCCCTTTGCTCGTTGTTCTTTTGACCTTTTATCACTGACAGTAGTTCCCGACCGCTTGGCTTGGAGATATGTCTGTTCAGTAATGCGCTCATAGTTGGTTCTCGGCGGAGACTTTGGTGGTTTCCTCAGGGCATTGAGAGTGCGCTTTGCTTTCACCGGATCTACCTTCTCCTCCGGAGGAGGATGTATCTTTGCTTTCACCCCTTCAAAGAACTCCTTCACTTGGGCCTGCACGATCGTATTGTTTTCCTCCTTGGTCCTCTCGTACGATAACTTCACTACAGGCTTTAGAGGTGGACCGTATCTGTATTGCCTCTCTCTTCTTGTGCTGCTAGACGCCGGCGCAGAGAGAGCGGCTGCGGCGTCTGTCTTCTTTCGTGCTTGCTTACGAGGCGGAGGAGAAGGACTACGACGCGCCAGAGCAGCCAGGGCGGCGGCGGGTCTCTTCCGCCCTTGCTGGAGAGGCGGAGAAGGAGGAGGCGGAGTGCCGCCACGCGCCAGAGAAGGAGGCAGAGTGCCGCCATGCGTGCCCTGATCGTCACTCGCCGGAGGAGGAGGCGGTGGAGGAGGCGGGGTGCCGCCACGCGTGCCCTGATCGTCCCTCGCCGGAGGAGGAGGCGGTGGAGGAGGCGGAGTGCCCTGACTCGCCGGAGGAGGAGGAGGCGGAGGCGTCCAGTTCAGAAGGTTGATGAGCTCCTTCCGCCATAGGCATGGAGTCTTCAGAGCAGAACCCAGCCTAGTCTCCCCTTCACCGGTAGGGTGCTCAAGCGCGAGGTCCTCAAATCCCTCCGTTATTTCATCCACCATCACCTTAGCAAATCCTTCTAGAATCGGCTGGCAGTGATAAGTTGTGCCGGGTCCACTAGGATAAACTTGGCCAACAGCCGCCTTGACCTTAAAATTCATCCATCGCGCCATAATGTGGCAATTTTGAGACTCCGTGATACCATCCACGGGATAGCTGGCAGGTGCCGTCAAGACATGCTCCGTCTGAAGCAGCTCGGTGGAAGCCACGCTGCTTCTCCGCTGAGATGGCGGGGTAGCTTCGGGGGAAGCTTCGGCATGTCGTTTGTTGCGATCTGCTGCTTCTCGTTCCTCTTCTCGATCCTCTAGCCCCATTACACTTCCAAGCAGCGCCTGCATCTGGTCCTGCTCCAGTTTCTTCCTCCTCTCGTGGGTTTTGTAACCCCCTGCGTCCGGAAAACCAACCTTCCACGGAATGGAGCCTGGCGTGCCTCGTGTCCGTCCAGGGTGCTCGGGATTCCCAAGGGCCATTGTGAGCTTGTCCTTCTCCCTGTTTGGAAGGAACGTCCCGCTGCGCTGCATCGATATAGTGTCGAAGGTTCTTTACTGGTGTTTGCAGTTGCTCGTCCGTCCACTGACACTGCCCTGTTACAGGGTCCAAGGTTCCGCCAGACCCGAAGAACCAAGTCCGGCAACGGTCTGGCCAGCGCATTGTCTCTGGTTCGATCCCTTTTTCAAGCAGATCATGCTCAGCCTTGGACCACTTAGGCCGGGCTTTGAGGTAGCCACCTGACCCCGTGCGATGGTGAAGCTTCTTCTTCGCAGCATTTTTCTTGTTTGTCTTATGTCTTGTGGGCCACAAATGCGGGCCAGTGATCTTTGATCTTCTCATATTTGCCGATGAATTCTGGTGTCTTTTTTTTCTTGACAAACTGGTTCAGCTCTTTCCTCCACCTCCTCATTAGGCCTGCCATCTTCTTAAGAGCACAAGACTTGATTAATTGCTCTTTAACTGGCTTCTCCGGATCCTCCTCTGGAGGTAGGGTGAAATTTGCCTTCAGCTCAGTCCAAAGATCTTCTTTCTGCATATCATTGACATAAGACACCTCAGCATCTTCATCCTTAGCAGGCTTATACCATTGCTGGATGCTGATCGGAATCCTGTCCCTAACAAGAACCCCGCACTGAGCAGAAAATGCCTTCCTTGTCCGGATGGGTTCAATCGGTTCGCCGTCGGGCACGATTTCTATTGTCCCAAACTTTTCAGCCGAGCTCAACTTTTTCTTCGGGCCTCGTCTCCTTACCGAAGTTGTGCTCGATCCGGAGGGCTAGAAATTGTAAGGAAGAAAGACGACAGTAATTAATATGTGTACATATACCAAAACAATGGATGCATCAATTAACTAGTCAGCACGGGCTTAACTAATATATATATACCTGGCCGGACTCGGTTCGGTGACCGGAGCAGTCAGCACGGTCTCCTTCGTCTTGTACCTCCATTGTGTCACCGGAGCCATCATGAACATAGTCCTCCTCTTGTACCGGCATTAATGGGTCGAAGCCATCATAAACATAGCCCTCTTCTTCATCCAGCTGACCATCGGTGTCGATGAGAAATGACGCAACATCATCACTTCCATTTGCGATTATGTCTCCCCACATCGCTTCTGTTTCTTCGTCTCGGGAGTGCTCCATAGTTTCTGCAAATATTTACAACATGTCAATTATTATTCAAACATGGTACAGATGGATATATATATATATATATATATATATATATATATATATATATATATATATATATATATATATATATATATATTACTTTTCGCTTGTGCAAACACTGATGGATCAACTTGGCAGAAACGATCTTCGTGTCTGTGGTTGATGAATCTCACTATCCAGCAATTACTAATTTCGAATGTGCTTCAATTTTGTATGTATTCATCATTCCAGTATATATAACCAATGTGCCAAAAAGTAAATGTGCGCAAAAATATGTACCGCTTTTCTTTGTTTCACAAAATCAGGATTTCAATAGTTTGATCTTAAAATACTACGCAAGAAATTTATTATGTGTATCGATGATGGACGCTAGCTACGCCTACGTGTGCTTCCTCTGTTCTCCATGGACTACGGTCCCGGAGGTGATCTGCGCGACGACCGGCGCGCACAGAGCTGAGCACACCCGAGCTCAAAAAGGCTGCGGCATCCAGAGGAAGCGGTGGCGCCGTGGCAACAGAGAAAATGAGAAAAGGATCGATCAAAGAGACACCCACCGGCTGCTGATTTGTGTCGAGGAATCCACCGTCCGGCTGCTGATGAGTTTGTCGAGTTCAACTTGGAGGAGGCTGAGTGTGTGTATCGGCCACGAGCCCGTGAGTCTTCACAGTGACTTAATAACTCGTCGGGGAAGCGCGGACCGGGGGAGCTGCCGCTGACGCCGCCGCGGGAGATGACCGGGGCTTTCCGGCGGCGGGAGCGGAGAGTGGCCGTGGCCGTGGCCGGGGTCGGCGCCGGGGCGGGGGTCGGGCCCGGAGTGAGGACCGGTCCAATGTATTTTTGGGCCCGGGGCAATCTAAAATAATTCTTTTTCATATTAAACTTTTATGCTTATTTTAAACTAAGTGTACCATATTACAGTTGTAATTAATATATTTTTATTACTTAGCCACATAAAATGTTTTCAAATAACATTTATATTATTAATTGGTACGCATCTGTAATGTATATAATTGAAAATTTTAATTTTATAAAATGAAAAATTATGATGTACCAAATCTTTTTTTATTGCTAAGACAATCTTTCGTATTTATTTTTCTAATATTGCATAAAGAATGTAGTGTATGCACATTTGCAAATACATGCATGTGTTCATATATCTTTTAATATTGTATTGAATATTATGATGGAGATTTATAGATGCATGTGTTCATAACGAAACTATCAGGCACCTCTTTCTAGATTGTCCGTTGGCTAAGATTCTTTGGCGTCCGATTCATATTGTGTTTAATATTACTCCACCTACCTCTATCAACATGTTATTTGGAACGTGGCTTGATGGGGTTAACTCGGATATAGCGAGGCACATTCGTGTTGGAGTTTGTGCCTTGTTATGGGCAGTCTGGAACTGCAGAAATGATTTAATTTTTAACAGAGCAACGAATTTTCACTTTTTGCAGGTTATCTTCAGGGCCACAACATTGATCCGTATGTGGTCGCTACTCACTCCGACGGAGGCCAGGGGGCGTTTGGCTACTGCGTCTACCCGATGGGAGATGGTAGCTCGGGTTATTTTCAACCGGTTTGGATGGCGGTCATGTAATAGGATAGGCATGTAGTGCTCCTATTTTGTTTGCCTGCCGGTTGTGGATTTTTGATTAGGCTCGTATGAGCGTTCTGTTTTCATTTCGTACTTTGAGACACTGGAAACTTTTTTACTGGTTTCCTTTTTAATAATATGAGCCGTATGCATCTTTCTGATGCAGAGGCTGGGGTAACCCCCTTTTCAAAAAAAAACCAACGACTTCTGGGAATAAAAGAGAACAAGAGATATTAGAATTGATTGAAGGTACAAATTTTATGGTGCTGGCCAGATATATGCAGGTGGGCTCATTTTGTCACAATTATCTTGTCATCATCAGGTGTACAGACTTCATGAGGTCTATAGTACCAACATGGAGTACAGATTTCTGCCACACAAATATTGATGACACGAATCATTTTTTGTCGCAGGTAATGTCTGAAAGCTTTCTTAAAGCATATGGGAAAGATATTATTAATATTCACCATGGCCTTCTTCCCTCGTTCAAAGGAGGAAGTCCTTCTAGACAGGTATTGAAATTGTTACATTGTGAACCTAATCTGCTTTTTCTGTTGTTTCTAAATTTGCAAATTATGTAACTTCTTTCAGTCCTTCAATGCTGGGGTGAAGTTGATTGGTGCAACTAGCCATTTTGTTACTCCAGAACTTGATGTTGGGCCAATTATTGAGAAGATGGTAATAATATTTTTGGCATAACGCACGTGCCAAAACTGTTTATCTGTCATTTATAAACTTCTACCGTGCTTTGTTTTTCTGATAGCTTGGACATGAATCAAACCGTCAGTTGATGTGGGATCTTTCTTTTCAGCAACCTTAGCCAACTTCTCTTCAGGGTGTTCTTTATCATTTGCTCTCCTGAGATTTATCAGCATCGACTTATTCAAAATAATGTCATGCTGCTAGACCACTTTCACAAGTAGAACTGTTGTGACATGTGAAATTGTCTTAATAGTGAAGATTCACTTGCTATGATGAAGCTGTATTAAACCAATGTTTTTTCCCTCACCTGTTCTAGTAAGCAGTTATAAATTTAATATTTTCTCTTTTGCATGTGATGCAGGTTGAACGGGTTTCTCACAGAGACACGTTACATAGCTTTGTTGTGAAGTCTGAGAACCTTGAGAAGCAATGCCTAGCAGAAGCTATCAAGTCATACTGCGAGCTCCGTGTGCTACCATATGAAGTGATGAAAGACTGTTGTGTTTTGACTCTTTTAATGGGTTAATATGATATGTATTCTTTTCTTTTTTCAAAAAAGAGCAATACATTATTCTTTTGTTAATATATTCACGTCGAGCCATTAGGTGTATCTTAACCTGGGTTGAACTTATGAGAATAATCAAGCAGTGTTACATACTACCTGCCAAGGACATAATTTGACGTTTTATTGCGTACCGTGATAGTGCAAACTGCAAAGCACGTGTCATAGTACACCCTCTCTCCTGCAAAATTTGGGTTCATGTACTAACTCTAACCGCACCAGTTGAGTTTTAGTGTTTCTAGCATGTGCCCTACTTGGTCAGCTACATCAACCTGCTGGAGCAGATTTTGCACGCCATGAACCCAGCTCTGTTTCTCCAGTGGTTGTAGTCGTCGCTAGGTGGTCAACGGACATGGTTGTAATTTTTATTACCTCTGTTGTTCTTTGTACTGCCATGATTGAAGATGAATAGATTGGAAGTTTCTCGCAAAAAAAGAACCCAGCTCTGTTTGCTGGTGCTGCTCTCACACTTGAACCCAATCAGGCCTTGTGCTGTACTCAAGCCGAAGCAGCATGTCTCTGGTAAACATTTCCCTGGCTCAGTCCACTCTGGGAGCTCACTGTATACCCCGTAAACGACACCTGTAAGTATTTTGAAGCATAAGGTCAGTATTCCGATTCAGAAAGCATTGACATCAGGTATTAACTGCTGAGATGTAGAACAAATAAACCTATACTTTTATTGTTTTTGGATAGTGCACCTCCAATGTGTTTGCTCTTCAGCTTCAATATGACCTGTAATTATCCGGACTTACTGTTAACTGATGTTCAATTGTATATTAGTGTACTCCTATTCATCAGAACCTTGATATTTCCGTTAAGAAAATGATGAAAAGGGGGTTAGACTGGCTGGAAAATCTATTCACCAGAATTAGCCCAGAGTTATATAAATGCAAACCTTTTGTGTCCTATTTTACAAATGAAGCTCTGGAGGGAAATCGCCCTACCTGTGACCTCTTGTTGATGTAGTCTCTTGTGCAAATCCCCTGATTCAGGAACAAAAGCTTGCATCTCAGGTCTCTTGATCATTCTTTCAATTTTAATTAAATGTTCCAAACAGATGAGTAGTTCTGACCGTTTCTTGTGCGTTTTAGCAGCTTTGCCTTCCTTGCACCAGATATCAGGACTCCAGGACAAAGGTGCCTTCTCGTAAGGAATGACGCTGGCATTGCTTCTCGCCTCGCGCTGGACCCTCTTCTTCAGCGTCGCAGCTCCTCTCAAAGCTTTGCACACAATATCATGAGGGGGCACACAATTCAGTCATCTTTTCACATACCAATGATAATATAACGCATAGGGATTTCAGTGTGATTGATGACAGCTATGGATTTCTCACCTATCGCCGCAGCCGCCGTGAGCGTCAACAGATCACCTGGGGCCGCGACTCCAACTGCAGACTGGACAGCAGAGGACACCTGTTCATGACCAGCCCCTGCAAGCTGGGCCGCCTCGGTGCAGTGCGAAGCCAGCAACTTGGTGGCGGACGCCATGGCCGCAGCTATCTTGGAGTCCTGGTTGTCCCGGCTGGTGGCCGCAGTGACGGCGGCAACCGCGGCGGACACCTGGGCCACGGAGACCATGGCGTGCGCCTGGGCCCGGTCGGCGCGCTCCTTCTCCTTCCTGCCGTGCTTGGCGGTCTACTTGTGCTGGAAGTACCATCTGGTCACCGAGTTGGAGTGGCGGTGACAGCTGATGGAGCTCCTCCCTGTTGCATCTAGCTACAGAGCAGAGATGGCCGGGTGAGTAAGAAGAAGCAGATGAGAAATGGTTACTAGTAACTACTCCTCATCTATTTTGTGGTCAACCTCATTGCTAATCTCTACAGTTTAATGGACTGCTTTTTTTGTGTTTTTAGGAGGAGGAGAAGAATCAGGCAATGATGAGTGAATTGCAGAAAACCACCACATTGAAGCATAGGTTTGCAGAAAAGACTGTTTTACGAATTTCTGCCAGAAACCACTGATTCTTGGCCTAATCTTTTGCAAAAACCACTAGTTGACGGTTTTGTCCGTTTTAATGATGATTATGACAAATAGAGCCCACTTTGTGCTGACGTGGCATAACGGCTCGTGATAAACGGCATTAAACGGGTCTTTTTGTCAAAAAGTCCTCCCCTTTCTGAAAAAAACCCTCTCTTCCTACCCAATTCAGATCGGGATCTGGCTCTCCAACACACCACGCCATCCCCTCCTCCTGCTAGTTCCTTGGCCGGAGCTCCTTCCTACCTCTCTCGTACTCTAGGTCGATTCCCTGCTCGTGGAACCAGCCCGACGTGCTTGCTGGTCTTGAGGGCCCTGGGCCTCAGCCGCCGCGAGGAACGCCGCCGGTGCTCCGTCCAGTGTGAGCCGTGAAGGACCACCTTGGCCCCGCCGCTGCGAAGAACCACCCTGTCCCCACCGCCGGTGCCCCTTCCAGCGTGAGCCGTGCGCGCCACCGCGAGCTGCGTGGTCGCCGGGACGGAGGACGGAAGGCCGCGCCGGTCCAGCCACATCCTCCGCCGTGACCGAGAGTAAAAGCGGCGTGGCGTTGCAGTGCGTTGAGAGCATGCTCGAGCCGGTTGGTGCCCAGCCGCAAGGCCGTCGTCAGCCTCTTCCGAGCCGGTGCAGTCGTGGTGCTCGAGCAAGGACGTCGTGAGCGCAACGGCCGACGCGCGGACCTGCTCGTCGCCGGTGATTGCATGGCCATCCAACAGTCACTGATTGTGCGTCAACCTTTTTTTAGGAAAGCCTCAAATCTGTGGAAAATAGCATACAACCCATCTGCCATTATTTCTAATAATTTACAGCCCATTTGCTAATTCTTAAGGTTTTTTTGGAGCCCATATTCTTTTTGTTATCATTACAGCCCATATTGTGGCCACGGTTAAAAAATTATACAACATTTTGCATATTTCGGTGCGGTCCGAACTGTTTTTAATCCCGAAATTTCGACTCACATTCAAACTGATTTTAAAACTAAATGTATGTCAATATAAAATCCAACAAATTCTCCACGCATAAAAATTAATGTAATTTAAAATAATGAAAAAAAAGATATTTGAAACTAATTGCCGCTTTGATGTGTTTTAAAAATGTACAGCCCATTTCTCATTACTGATGGGCCATTTTCTCGGCCAGCCGAATGATAGCTCTCCTTGTCTTGAAAGATTTGCAGCCCAACAGGCCTGACAAAGCGACTTACTTGGCAAATCACAAAAAAAACTAGGCTATGGCCGTGGACCCAGCTGTCAGCCTCTCCACATACAGTCTCTTCCGATGGAAGTCGTTCCTTGACCACGTTGACCATGTCGCACGGAGAGCACCACGGCGGTGGACGACGGCAAGGCCTAGGAAGGGGACAACGCGGAGCCGGGGAAGACGCGGCAGTGGAAGCCCGCGCGGAGAGTAGTACGAGGGTTCACTGGTTTGGCTGTGGTGTGAGGCTGCCGTCACCGCAGGGCATGGCCAGTGGTGGGAATAGTAGGGGGCGGTGAGTCCTCCGTGGCAGCACAGCCGGCCACGGGAGGCAGGAGCATGAGGCACGACCGGCGCTGGTTTGGGCGGCTGGAGCAAGAAGACCAGAGGTTGAAGAAGCACTACAGCCGTTGGATGGACATCATACGATCACTGGAGCTAGAATCGTTCATATTGACTAAGTTGACAAAGCCCTTCGTTCCAGTCAACTTAGTAGGCCCACAAGTCAGCCTCCCACCAAGGTGGGTTCCAGCTAGCAGGGGGAGTATTCATTTTTTTGTGCGTAATAAGGAGGCACTTCCGGTGGGTACGAGCTGATAGCGGGGGGGGGGGGGGGGGGGACGTTTTTTCGCGAAATATGGTGGCCCGTCAGGTGGGTCCCAACAGTCAGGGGGCAAATATTTTTTTCGCAAAATACGGTGGCCCGTCCAGTGGGTCCCTGCTGTTAGTTGGAGGAATCATTATTTTCCGCGTAATAAGGAGGCACTTACTTGCTGCGGCCATCGACCCAACTGAGACTCTCCACGTACAGTATACTTCCGATGGAAGTCGTTCCTTGACCACGTTGACCTCGCCGTGTTCCGTTGCATGCATGCGTCCATGGGTGTGGTGCGTCCCCACTGTCAGCCTCTCACGTACAGTCATCTTCCGATGACTCTCGGTTGTTGACCATGTTGACCACACCGTGCTGAGCACACCCAGACTGGAACGACCCGGAGATGGGGAAGACGGGGCAGTGGAGTCGCAGATGGAGAGGACTGGGAAACTTCACTGGTTCGGATGTGCGGCAGCACAGTCGCGGTGCCGCCCATGGGAGACAGGAGCAAGAACAGAGGTTGAAAAAGGAGCACGGCTATTGGATTAACATCCAACAGTCCAGCTACTAGAATCATTTGTTGATTAAGTTGACAAAGCCGTGCGTACACGTCCGCTTAGCAGGACCACAAGTCAGTCATCAAATCTGACGGGTCCCAGCTGTCAACGGGATGAATATTTTTTTCGCAAAACAAGGAGTCACTTCCTTCCATGCGAAGATACAGCCGATGGGTCCCAGCTGTCAAGTGGAGGAAACATTTTTTGCAGCTTAATAAGGAGGAACTTTCCTTGCGTGCGACCATGGACCTCGTGGGTCCCAGCCGTCAGGCTCTGCACGTACAGTCGTCTTCCGATGACTCTCGTTTGTTGACCACGCCGCACCGAACACAGCGAGGCGGTGGACGACGGCGAGGCCCCGGACGGGAATGACTCGGAGATGGGAAAACGCGACAGTGGAGTGGCAGATTGAGAGGAGGAGAAGGGTTATAACTGGTTCTGTTGCAATTCATATCAAACTCAGGTTCACAGGACACGTTCATATTCATAGCCAACATTCACTATCAACAACTCAAAAGATTCACATATACACAAGCTCAGCATATCTATGCATCCAAATGATTGATAGATCACACGACAATATTCATACATAATTCACAAAAAGATTCATATATACACATGTTCAGTATGTTTATGCATCCAAATGATTGAGATCATAGCCAATATGATCCATGGACGAACTTTAATTACCTAGGGTACAGACTGGTAAATGGTGTTCAATCAGAGGTACTTCTTGCTAAAATTATTTCTTGTATGAGTAAACTTTCGAGTACATAAGAGGCAGCACAGACAATCTGAACTTTGCTTGTAGGTTTATCCTCAAATAGTGGCCTCGTGCCGACGGAGGTTTGAGCAACTTGGCCAGTACTTTCATCCAACTAGTTTACTGGCTCATCTTGGTCCTGTATCTCGCCAAAATTCTACATTGCAGACGAGAAAAGAGGCGGTTGAGAAAATGAACCACCCAAATTTTTTGTGCAGTTCAACTGAAATGGAGCATCCTTGGCATGCAGACTGATTAAGTCCCAGATGAAGATACGCGTCAACCAACTTGTCTGGAATCTTTAGACTCCATGCCATATAGTTCGCTACCATATGTGCCGATAACCAAAAGGCACAAGTTGGGACCAAAGACTGGACTGCATTTTTCTGGGCTATGCACCAAGCAATATTTTTGGCGTTCACTCTCCTAATACTTGGAGTTTGACAGTTGGTTGACGCCGGTTGATACTCGAATGAATATAGGCACTTCTTGTCAACATCGATGCTTGTCTGAGTGAACTTTGGAGTACATAGCAGCAGCATAAGTACCTGTCCATCGGATCACTTTGTGCAGTTCTACTGAAATCACCCGATGTAATGATTTGCCTGCGAGTTCAGGCTCCAAATTACCCCTTTGTGAAATCGGCAAACAGTAGCACAATACCAAATTACCAATACATATGACAGGCACAATAATCAGTATAAAGACCAGTACCAACCTGTGTGAGGTAGCATATCAATTACTATTTCCTTTGACTAGAAGCCGAGATAAGCCAAGCGACTGACAGCAAAGGAAGAAAGCAAGCGGATATTAGTGACTGACAGGAAAGGATGAAAGCTGTCGAGGCAATGAAGCACCCAAAGTTTTTGTGTAGTTCCACCAAAATCGAGCATCCCTGTTGGCACATATATTGAGAGAGTGAGATTACTGTAATAGTGGGACTAGTTGATGAAACATACACTAACAAATAGAAGCACCCTCATTATCTTAATGGGTAAAGTTAGCAACATAGTAGTCTTGCTTAAAGAGAGGTATTAGTTTATTTAATCAGTGCCAATTAGCTCAACTCAACACTCAAAGCATTGCCATTTATCATAGGTTGCAAAACTTAAAAGTGCAAAGATAAAGGAGTTTCTCATGACAGTAGCACGATACAAATAGAGATGACATCAAACTAATATGGATGATGGCCTTAGGCCCGTACCAACCTGAGAAAAAAAGCTTATTCATGTAGTCCCATAAGAGATGATAAAGCACTCACTGTAATCACACAATATATATATTTTTGTGCACTTCAAATGTATGGTTGAAATCACTCTTGTTTACCAGTGCTGAGATTATATCGAAAGATTATCAAGAACTTCCAGCAGAGTTAAAGCACTGGCTGGGATACAATTCATTGTATTGTCTTGTGTAGTTCCACTAAAATGTATGATTGGCACAACATGATCCCTGTTTGCACAAGTAGGAACAAGGTGAAACCTTCATTAGCTTAGTGAGAAAGGATAGGAAGACATTAGCATATTACTCAAATAGTAGCATCAAATTCATGATGGACAATACGCAAAACATTGCCTCATTGAACCAATGGCAATAAATTGACATGCAAAACAATAGAACTATTATGTCATGACACTAATAATATTCCCTCCCTGCTCCACCACATGATTCACCTCCATAGACACACATTCACACGTACATGATTCAGCATAGGGTCCTACTAAAGATTTGTTTAACTCCAACAGGAAAATTAGGCAGTAATAAATTAGTGGTACTTAAGTGCTCCTAATTAATTAAGCGAGACATCGGAAGTGGAAGGGCTCCCTGGAGGATCGTCTCACATGTAAGGTAGTCGTTGCTGGAGCCCTTGAATAGCCTCGACTGAGGCCTCTGGCTTCAGCAAGATCGCCTTGGCACTATTTCTTCTTCTTCTTCTTCCTCTTCATGCTATGTTTCTCTTTCTCCTCACCAGTTGGTGAAACCAAGTACATGATTGGCCTTCTAATTCAGAATTGGTTTTGTCAGTGAGGGAGTACAAGTGTACTAGTAAAAAACAGCATTATTTTCTCATGGCAGTCGGAAAATAGAGATGAACAAATGCATTAAATATCATTCTTACCTAAAGGAAGGTTATTGCGCCAATATGGATGATGAGGATTGGAACACAGATCTCCTTTGTGCAGTTGCACCAAAATGAACCAACGGTTCCATCTGACATTCCAGTTAAACAGCACAAAAGTCACTTCTTTTAAGAAGAGTTTTGTGCAGTGAACCAAAAGGTCACAACAGCAACCAGGTGAATTGGATATCCCTGTTTGCACAAAAAGGCACAGGGAAAACAGTCAGAGTCTCAAACAATTACAGGCAAAAACATTTGGCTAAACTTGTCAGAGTCTCAAACAATTACAGGAAAAAACAGTGGCATGGCTTCATTTTTACCAGGGACATTATATTAAGAACAACTAAGGCTGCGTTCGGTTCACAAGTTTGGTGCAGGATTTTCGTAGGAACACAATTCCTACCGTATTCTTTCCCTTCCAACCATTCGGAACACGGGAAAGGTGAATAGTATTTCATAGGAAAGCTGGTCTGGTAGTACTGATTCCATCGGATTAGAAACATCCACGCGCTGCTCATTTTTTGGGCGGAAGCCCGAGGCAGGCGCTCGCTGCCATGCGTTAGACACGTTGCTATGCTGTGTTGGCCGGAATAAAAAAATCAACCTATGTGTGGTACGTGAGGTGAGGACAAGAGCAGTCACTATGCAGCTAAATAAACAAATAGCATCTCATACTGCCAAGCATGATACTCTAAAAAACAAATCTGTACATTTCGTAGTTCATCCGAAGACATTCTCTTGAGAGTTTCCTCCGGTTCACTGTTCCATAGTTTTGTACCTACATTCCTTTCCTATTCCTCTATTTTCATCAAGACCTATGTTTTCTGCCCCTTTATTCCGACCGGAGCCTAAATATTTGGTATAAGGGCATGGGACAGTGGGTGCACCAGCAATACAGCACCATGTACGTAAACAGGGGCATAAAGTGGTGATTCATAGTTTGTTGCCCCGAGAAACAAACATCTAAGAAACATATCTGGGTTGGTCCCATTTTTGTTCACTCTAGCCACCTACTCCTATGGGTGGATAGCAAATCTAGTCCTGGTCATACCACTATGTACAGCGTTACCCCTATATTTCCCTTTTCGACCAAGAGACCGGTTGGATGACCAGTCTGTACTACTTTCATCCTCTTTCCTTCCTGTTTGTACCAAGTCCGATGTACATACTAAATTCCCCCACCCCCACGTTATTTCAATGACAAGTATTTTCGGACGGAGGGAGTACAAGATTCGACTCCATGAAGTAGCTTTACCTCTAACAATAAAAAAAGGTGACGTTGGACCATCCGATTGAGAGGGGCTGAGAGGTAGAAAATGATGCACTTGCAGCGACGTAGCGAGCCGGGGAAGTAGAGCTAAGGCGGTTTCGAATGAAGATATACCTGAAGGTCATCAGGATGTGGATAGGTGGGCGGCGGGAGGCCGGATCCGCCCACAGGCAACGACGAAGGGATCGGAGGACCTCCCGCACCGGCGCTCGGCCAGAGATAACGGAGCGGCCGGCAGTGGGTCTCCTCCCTCGCTGTTGACGACGGCCGAAATGCTGCCCCTCCTCCCCTTCACCGGCGGAGGGTGATACATCCGGGTCTGTAACCAGCGGAGAGGATAGAAAGCCAGTGTTTTTTGAAGGGAGAAAGACAGGGTTACTACCCCTATCTTGTTTAGACCTGGAGAGGATGAGAGTGTGTGAATAGAGCAGCCCTAGCAAGCAAGCGCGGAGGCTCCGGCCTATATATAAGTAGTGGGGTAGTTTTCCTTTTTCACTCCATCAAAACAGTCGTTTAAAATTGTGTACTATACTTACATGCCAGGTTGCGGTTTTTTTAGTTGTTGATTGTTTTTTGTGATAGCTACCCGCTTGTTCCAAGTGGTGTTACGGTGTGCCAGGTCGCACTTTGTATCGTTCAAGTCTGGTAGTACTACAAGTCCCTCCATTAAATGAACAACCACCCCCTCGTACAAGTCCCTCCATTAAATGAACAACATTTTGAGAGTGCGTACAACCTTTTCCAGATGTGTTATCTTATTTTACCATTGATAATACACTGCTTATGTACATTCATTTGTTGTATGCTTTACATGAAAGATGGGACCTGGAAGATACACCAGAAAGAGAAGAAAAAGTTCTCAAAATTGCGAAAGAGCGATATAGAGGCTGGCGATCAACTCTAAGCTCCACTTACAAGGCATACAAAACAGATGCAGCTAGAATGGTTAATATGCCAGAAGATTTACAACCACAAGAGTGGGAATGGATGATTGAGTACTTTGGCACTGATTCAAAATTTTAGGCTATCTCTAAGATCACTGTTTGTCTACTATGTGTTAAGATGAAATGGCTTGTCTGACTGGTTATATTTGGTTTCAATGAATTGATAGGAACGCAGGCAAAAGAACGCCGATAACCGTAAGAAGCAGAAAACAAAACAAAGAATTGGATCAATATCTTACTCGCAAGTAAGTTTTGAGAAGGTATGAGTCCAACTAAATATGTATGCCTCGCTGCTAAATATTGTTTCATGTTTCAAGCATCTCATTGTTATATTACTTGCAGAGAAACTTGGAAACTGGAGAAGAGCCAGATTGTATTGCTCTATGGGAACATGGTCTAACACAGAGTCCCAGAAAGTTTACGTGAGTACACCGACTTTTGGTTATCCTATAGTTATTCAATGATGTGCATTCGGCATGTTTCATCATTAGCTGGGATTATTCATGCATTGGATCGTGTTATTCTTGTTTGAGGTAATATCACTGGGAGTCACTAAACTTGCGTCGGATGTGCAGTTTGGTGCTAGATCTTTCAAAATACGGTTTTTTTGTCATCAAACTTGTCATTTGGCGCAAGTACAGTTATTCCGTTCCAATGCATCTGTATCTACCGCTAACGTGGCATGCACGGGTCCACTGTCAGCGACCAACGCCATTTTGGGGCGATGCGCACGCGGCTTTTAAGTTAATTCAATATGTTGCACATTATGTGACTGAGATTGTTAACTGAAATTGATAATTATCTGTTTTATTGGGACTTCACAATCTTAACTGAATTTGTTATCTACTGCAGTTTTAACTAAATTAGAGCGCTTAACCTGTTAACTGAATGTGTGCGCAGAATATGTTAACTGAATTTCTGCACTAAACATGTTATCTAAAATTCTGTACTGAATTTGAATTTGTTAGCTCACTTGTTAGGTGAAGTATAATCGATGTGAGTTTGTGCCCTTAATGTTTTATACTTGGAATACAAATGAATTTGTTTTGGCTATATCTCTCCCTGTTAATTATTGATGATTTCCTTTCTGCAAATTATATACGTCCTGTTTTGAGCTGTCTCTCTGCCTGGTAATAAAAGTATGTGCATTGGTTGATATTTAGTACTCGTATGTCTGGTTCATGATGATGATCACTATGTGCAAAACGTTCATGGATAAATTCAGTACAAAGTTGTACTGCACTTTTGTTGTAAAATTCACTATAGAGCTGTGTGCAATAGAATTTTTTGTGATAATTTCATGATTAAATTTAGTACCAAACTCTGCATTTTTGTTGTAAAAATATTCAGTACATATGTACTACCTTACTGCATTTCCGTAGTTAGTGATGATGGTCACTGTATGCATTTCCTCTTTCTTTTATATTGCTATGTCTCCCACCCACGACACATGCTATATAAGCACGCCAGTGACTACGCTCCAGAGCACCAAGTGCAAGTTCAGTAATCGCTATCTTCAGTTATCTTCAGAAAGTTCAGTAAGAGTAGTGCTTCAGCAAGTTTAGTTATCTCTTTTGAATGGAATGACCGTATTTGCACCAAATGATAAGCTTAATGACCAAAAAACCGTATTTTGCAAGATGTAGCACCAAACTGCACATCCGATGCAAGTTATGTGACTTCCAGTGATATTACCTCATCTTGTTTCATCTTTTATAGTGTCAATATTGATGTCGTACCTATAATTGTTCTTTTCATTTTTAGGACAAAGAACTTCTAGAGGTTAAAAACAAAGAAACTGAAACTGAACGTCCACTTTCAAGTGAGAAAAATAACAATATTTTCCAGACCGCATACAAAGACACTCTGGAATGCAAGTCATCGCAGCCTCGTGGGTATGGATACATGGCGAAACCTTCAACTGGTTCTGAAAGATTTCATATCCATATTGAAGAGCAAGCTCGTGCTACAGCAGCCACCAAGGAGAGAAACTCTGAGCTCAGCCAGTAGGTCAACGAATTACAAGATCAACTATGAGCTGAACATGCAAACACACAAGGGAGGATTAACTTGGAGCGTGTTGAGAGAGAACAACTTGAGGAGAGGTTAAAAGAAGAGCGTGCTGAAAGGGAAATATTGTTGGAAGACGAGCGAACATCAAGACTGGAATTGGAAAAAAACATGATGGCAAAGTTTGCAGAATTTAGCCAACAGATGGGAACCCAACAGGTGATTACAATCATATGCTTACAACCTTGTAAGGTTTATGTTGCTTACTTGCATTGCTAAATGTGCACTTCTATTTACAGGTGCCTATGAAGAGGGTTGACAAAGAAAATAGTAATCGAAATTTGCGAAATATTCTTTTACAGAGATCTAGTCCTAATAAGACTCCAGGTTCAAGACCAACTACTATTTCTTCAAATGCGCTCATACAAGCTACAACCAGGCATTCTCGAATGTTTAAAGAAATGGTAAGTCACAACCTTGCATTCTCTTCATGTTCACCTGCATTTTATACGTCATTGGCCTTCATAAATAGCTAGCTTGCTCACTAGCTTGCTAGTCTGTCGGAGTTGAAACTATGATCGAGTGAAGCGAGGTGGAAGACGAGGTTTTGCCTGCGCAAACTTGCCGCAGTTTTCAGTTTTACCGATCCACCTTTTATGTGAGATTACAACGAAGGAAACGGGGCTCATGGCCTCCGGACTGTGCGCCATATATATATATATATATATATATATATATATATATATATATATATATATATATATATTGGTGGCAAACGTAGAACTAGCCAGCTAATCACAATAAGGAATCATGTTAGTGGCCTCGACGCTGCTTCTCTAGGGTTTGGGGTCGCCTCGACACAAAGCTTCAAGGGTTTGGGGTGGCCTCGACGATAACGCTCTTTTAACTTGATAAATTTTGGTGGCCTCGAGAGAGTTAATTTGTCGGGTAGGGGGCGGCGGTAGGGGGTAGGAGACCAACATCGTTTTCTCTCTAGGGTTTGGGTGTCCTCGAGAGTTTTGGTCGAGCGAGAGGGCCGAGGGGGATGCTGCAGTTGTATAAGTTATCACGGTTGAGAGGGGATATATATATAGACCGCCCCTCATGTCGAAGTTATCTAGAGGGGGTTATATCGAAAACGACGCGACATACATATACATGGGAAAATAATGTTATCGGGAAGGGGGTATCGGTACCACTCCCTCGTGTTGAAGTTTCTTCTTTCTCCTCTATTCCTTTCTTTCTTCTTCTCCTCTTCTTTTTCTTCTTCTCCCTCGAGAAAGGAAAATAATTAAGGAAAAGGAAGAAAAGAGGAAGAAGGAAGAAGGAAGAAGAAGAAAGAAGAAAAAGAAGAAAAATAGAGGAGAAGAAGAAAGGAATAGAGGAGAAGAAGAAAAAATAGAATTTTTTTCTTCGATTTTTTCTTCTTCTCCTCTATTTCTTTCTTCTTCTCCTCTTCTTTTTATTCTTTTTCCTCTTCTTATTTATTTCTCCTCTTCTTCCTCTCCTCTTTTTCTCCTTCCTTCCTCTTCTTATTTTCCTTTTTCCTCTCATTCTTTTTCTTCTTCATTTTCCTTCTTCCTTCTTCCTCTTTTCTTCCTTTTCCTTATTTTACTTTCTCCTCTACACTAACCTAAAATGCACTAACCTAAAATCGATCGATATGTACTAACAACCTAAATATAAAATTAATACATATATGAAAAAACATGTATAAACAAAAAAAAATGCTATGAACATTATATTCATACATACATATATAGCCACATCCATTCATCATATATATATAGCTACCACATACATATATACATTATACATATGAAAAAAATGCAATGAACAAAAAAAATACACTTATGAAAAAAAATACTATGAACATGTACACATATATACACATACAAACACATATACACAAAAAAAAAATGCAAAAAAGTGCTATGGAGGAAAATGCAGGCAGGGGCG
Source organism: Triticum timopheevii (assembly GCA_963921465.1). Classification (NCBI taxonomy): domain Eukaryota; kingdom Viridiplantae; phylum Streptophyta; class Magnoliopsida; order Poales; family Poaceae; genus Triticum; species Triticum timopheevii. The sequence goes on along the minus strand of OY997274.1, from coordinate 37,404,634 downwards.
GCGCGCGCGGCGGCCGCGTAGGGCAGGGGCGGCGGCGCACCAGCCGCGCGCAGGACAGGGGCGGCGTGTGGTGGCCGCGCAGGACAGGGGCGACGGCGTGGTGGCCGCGCAGGGGCGCGGGACGGGAGGGGGCGCGGGAGCAGGCTATGCTCACAGGGGGCGGCGGCGACGGCGAAGGGGAGCAGCCTGACGGCGTCGGTGGTGGCGGCGACGGCAAGGTGGAGCAGGGGCGTCGGGCGGCGACGGCGACAAGGAGGAGCAGCGGGCGTCGGGGAAGAAGTGGGCGATTTGACCGGAAACTGCTAAGTGCTGCTTATAGAAAAATAAATAAAGACCCAATGAAAAACTAGAGAAAACCGATAGAAAACAATGAAATGTCTGTCCCAGAGCTAGCGTTTCCCGCCAATTAGACACACAATGCGTTGTATAGGGGCTCTCCACGGGATCACTAATTAGAGGGTGCCCCTTCATAGGTCTCTCCCACCTTCTCTCTATATCTGCCTTACTTGTCACAACCCGGAAGTTTTGCGTTCTTTTAGATTTGTTTTTTCAAGACGTATTACCTCTTGAACCGTGCATCCAAATCAGAAATTCTTTTCACCCTTTTGTTTCACATATCAAGATCTTCGAAACTAGACCCCTTGTTTTGAACGAACTTTTTTACTTGAAAAAAATGGGAAATCGAAAAACTCTAGCTTGTTCCATGTGACATTGATCACGGGGGCTCGCACGTACCACACATCTTTTTGTTCTTTTAGAAACGTACCACACCACACGTCTTGAATTCTTTACGAAACGCAAGGAAAGCCTGTGGGGCCAAAATTCACATTTTCTTCAGTACGATATTGATGACGACTGATTATTTTTGTACTATACCTGTCCATGGATACATGCATATTGCTAGTACGATAGGCAATTTTGCCAGGCACCATTTCCCTCAATTTTTTTTTTTTGCCATGCACCAGGTACAAGGCTAGTCAAGAGATCAGCTTGTTCAAAATAATAATAATCAAATTGATCAGCTAGCGAGCATGCAAGCACAGGTCCGTGCGTACATATATTCTTCTATGAGTGTTCTGCGCTCAAGAAAAATCTTCTACGATAAAAAAATGATTACATGGGTTATTAGACTTATAATCCTGTACTCCCTCCGTTCGAAAATACTTTTCATCAAAATGGACAAATAGGGATGTATCTAGAACTAAAATACATCTAGATACATCCCCTTTTATTTATTTTGATGACAAGTATTTCCGAACGGAGGGAGTAAAAGAGAAAGAAGGACAATATTAAAAATATCACTGATCAATGGTTTTTTCCCTTTTTTTTCTTAATACTATATGCACTCGTAGTATTTAACATTTTTCTAAGTGGTGGTTATTATTTAAATTCTCAAGCACTTCTTGGTACAAAATCGCATCGAACAGCGACCCAGCGGATCCTTGCCAATGGGCCGATCGACAAGTAGCACAAGCCGTGATAATAAGAACAAAAGGCGATTTTTTGTGGTGACGAAAACGATCCAGGCATGAGTGCAAGAGCTTAAGCAGCTGAATGGTGGCCAATTAACGGACGCCACCATGCATATCGGACGAGGTTTGCCTGTTCCTCTCGACGTGTCTTCTTCAAGAAATTGTTCCTCGTTGGTGCTGGGTCCGTGAGAATGACTGCCCGTATCCAAATTGAAATGCACAAGTTGAGCATCCGTCTCGTGTGGCTCGATCTCTACCTACCAACCTAGTACCTACCCCCGCATGCACTTTGGTACCGCTCGCGACCAGCACCGCCACGCCGCTTCCCGCATCCAGAAGTGCTATATATACCACACCCAGTACCAACGACCAACTCCATTCACCAAACCAAGCAGCAAAGCTAGCACTACTAGTTCTCCTCCTCTGCTTCTCCTTGCTCTCCGGCAGCAAAGCAAAGCAAAGTAAGGTAGCTCCACTTCATCAAGCCAAGAACCTCACACCACCTTTGATCCAATCCTAATCAAGGGTTAAGCCTTCTCAAAAATGGGCAGCTACGACACCCACCCAATGTCCTTCTCCGCCTTCCCCGACGATAAGGCGGCGTTTGAGCCGCTCAACCCCGAAGATGTCCGCGCATATCTTCACAAGGCCGTCGACTTCATCTCCGACTACTACGCAACCGTCGAGTCCATGCCGGTTCTTCCAAACGTGAAGCCGGGATACCTGCAAGACGAGCTCAGCGCGTCCCCGCCGACCAACTGCACGTCGTTCGATGTCACCATGAAGGAGCTCAGGACCTCCGTTGTCCCCGGCATGACGCACTGGGCCAGCCCCAACTTCTTCGCCTTCTTCCCCTCCACCAACAGCGCGGCCGCCATCGCTGGTGACCTTATAGCCTCTGCCATGAACACCGTCGGATTCACATGGCAGGCCTCGCCTGCGGCCACCGAGATGGAGGTTCTCGCCCTCGACTGGCTTGCGCAGCTCTTGCGCCTACCCACCACCTTCATGAACCGCACCAGCACTGGCTGTGGCACCGACGGTGGCGTCATCCTCGGCACGACCAGCGAGGCAATGCTCGTCACACTAGTCACCGCCCATGATGCAGCTCTGCGTCGGAGTGGCTCCGTTGGCGTGTCCCACATGACGCACTTGGTTGTCTATGCTGCCGACCAGACCCACTCCACATTCTTCAAGGCATGCCGCCTCGCAGGCTTCGACCCCGCCAACATCCGCTCCATCCCTACCGGGCCGGAAACTAACTACAGGCTTAACCCGACCAAGCTTCTCGAGGTAATGCAAGCTGATGTCGACGCCGGTCTCGTGCCGACATATGTTTGTGCCACGGTAGGCTCCACGTCTTCCAACGCCATCGACCCGGTGGGCGCCATCGCCGACATTGCCGCCATGTTCAATGCGTGGGTTTATGTTGATGCTGCTTACGCTGGCAGCGCGTGTATCTGCCCGGAGTTTCGCCACCATCTCGATGGCGTCGAGCACGTGGACTCCATTAGCATGAGCCCACACAAATGGCTTCTCACATGTCTTGATTGCACTTGTCTCTATGTCCGCGATGATCACCGACTGAGCGACTCATTTGAGACAAACCCGGAGTACCTCAAGAACGATGCTACCGAGTCTGGCGAGGTCACCGATCTTAAGGACATGCAGGTTGGCATCGGTCGATGCTTCCGTGGGCTCAAGCTTTGGATGGTCATGCGCACCTATGGTATCGCAAAGCTCCAAGAGCACATCCGTTGTGACGTCGCCATGGCTAAGATGTTTGAAGATTTCGTCGGTGCCGACAACAGGTTCGAGGTGGTCGTACCAAGGAACTTTGCTCTTGTATGCTTTAGGATTAAGCCAAGTGGATCCATGACAGAAGAGGATGCCGATGAGGCAAACCGTCAACTAATGGAGAAACTGAACAAGACTGGCAAGGCTTATCTTGCGCACACGGTGGTTGGTGGCAAGTTCGTTCTCCGATTCGCCGTTGGGTCATCGCTTCAGAAAGAGAAACATGTGAGGAGTGCATGGGACCTCATCAAGAAGACTATGAGTAGCATAATGGATTATGTGGATTGACCTACTGTCACAGAAAGTTTCAGGAGCTGCACAATTCCCTATATTTAGGGCATTCGTATTCTTTTGAATTTATCTTGTTTTTTTCTTTTGCTTCAATTCTGATTATTATTTACTAGTCATCTACCCGTGCGCCTGCACGGCCTAGCTATTATAGGGGTACATAATACTTAATAAAATTACATCTATTTGTAAAATCCAAGTGATTAAGTTTTTCATATCTTACAACTTGATAGATGCTACGTTATCAAATAACGACAACACAAAAAAATCACATGTAGTATAAGCCTCCCTATAGGGAAGAGTGCATCTGTTTTTTCATTTATATTTCACAAACTGTGGTCATTGGTCTGTATGAAGCATTCATATCATATTAGCAAGAAACTTTTCTTTGTGAATTCTACGCCACCTACTAAGGGATCGATAAAGTTGGAATTAATATGATATATATGGCAAGATACACATCACGGCATATTTGATCCATATTGTAGCATATATATAACACAACTCAACAAAGTTGGAGAAAGATACACTATAGACATGTACAACTCATTAAAATTCGAAGCATGAGAGTTATATGTTGCATGGTTAGTTTCATTTTCAAAGGTGATGTGCGTATAAATTATTCGCATATATAAATCATTAGAGGAGGTATATATGGTGTTTTGAAAGATAATTTTCAGGACTAATGTTTAGGTGGAAATGTGTTCCATTAAGTGACATATTAAAAATCTGATGTCTATATAAAATATTTGTGTAAACTAAATAATTATAAGAGGATCTTTTTAAAGCTAATTCTAGTGACTGTTGTTTAGGTGGATATGTGTTCTGTTTAGTTTCGGATTCCAATTTCAGGTTGTATTACCTCGTCGCAGTCTTGACGTATATGTGTACCCCAACTACAATGCTAATCATATCAGTAACATAATCTATATTTCTCGGTTGTGCATTAGGCAGTGATCCTACTGGGCTTTCAATAAAACCTAAGACTTGGTTGAGAATGTATCTATCTAGAATCGAATTAGATAGTAGTATCCTGTAATACTTGAAAAGTAGTTTACCCCAAAATATTGAAACTTTAATCTATGCATTTGTGGAATAATCCTACTTGAAATAATCAATAATTTGTATTGCTAACGCCTACCACAAAAAACAATGATATAACTTCAATTGATATTTGTTAACAGGTTTATATTCACATTTTTTATGCATGACAATTTATTTTGGTTTCCTATTTGTATTAAAATTAGGCGATTTCACATCTGAATATTACACATTGATAGTGGTGGTTTATCATAGAGCTATTAGGGAGAAATTTTTGTATGTTTGTGCCCAATTTTTTTATCATGCCTATATCTTCATTTTGTATGGTGGGATGTAATATTATTTTCCAATCAGACATACGGTCAGTTTTTTAGCCAAGGCTCGACAAAACCTTACTTTACGTCGTTTTTCTTTGTCTATGAGGACTGCAAGTTATTTTTATTTTTAAGGGAATCAGGATGTGTGATCTTTTTTATTTGTACGTGTATTCGATTTGCAAGGAGAACGCATATTCTTTTCTGGGAACTAACGTGTGTGTTTTTTTTAGGGTTCTACTAACGTGAGTGTTGAGGACTCTTTTTCCATCTCGGCTGTGTCCGTTTATTTTTTTATTGCACATACGTTGGTGTCTTTTCTCGTACGTGGTGAAAACACTTTCTCAGCCTTGATTTTTTTTCTAGAAAGTAACGTGGCTGCTTAGGACTTCTATTCTTGGACGTGTGGGCTTAATCTTTTTTTTTTTACGTCCGTGGGCTTAGTCTTTAGTTGTACGTGTGCTGAGAACCTCTTTTCTTTAGGTGACGTGCATCCTACTTTTTGTACGTGTTGGTTTGACCCCTTGGGTACGTAGTGCTTTTTAAAAAGGCATGACCTTTTAACAGATCTTGACCATTAAAATTAAAATCTATTGGTTATATTAATCTTGATGATGTGGATTAACTTAAAGGCTTGAAAGGTGCCTTCAATTACTAAATATAAGATTTGGACAGCTGGTTCTTATTAGCATGCTGATACAAAAAAAAGTGATTATAGACTGTAAAAGGAGTTATATCGAATGAACAAGAGCTATTGTTTTTATTTGTTACTGTACTATGGTAGCGAATGAGAAATGCGTACTCAAGCATCTCGATAAAGCAAGAAATATAGACGTTGCAGTCAGTGGTTTGTACGTTTCAAGATGCCAGACCGAAGCCATACAATTCCATCTCCATTGTCCAAATTGACCATATACTTGCAAGTCTGAAATGGAGTTTGCAGCGCAGCAAACCAGCAATAACGCAGCAAATTAAAACACGGGGCCAGAGTTTTGACACGGATGTAAGTAATTGAGTGATTGACTTAATTTGCGTCCAAAGTTCAATGTGTCCATATCTTCTAGATGTATTATTGTGTCGCGCAGAAATCTCGATGAGAGGATATGTGGCACGCAAGTCTCAGGGCTCCTAGTTCCTCGCGCGAGCTTTAATTTTTGGCTTCTAATTTTCAATCTTTTATATTTTTTGAACGGAAAGTCCGAATTATATGTTGTTTTCATATTCATGTTTCTTGTGACGAGGGCTTTCAAATAATATCCATTTTAAATACGTTTTGACAAACTTTGAAAATAAACGCTAAGTTTCAACTCTTGTAACTTAGTACGAGCGGCCAATAAAATCACGATTTTTGTGCCTACAATCGACAAAAAACGCCTTAAATATTTATCTACGAAACTTGATAAGAGTGAGCGAGAAAATCACAAGTTTCAATCAAAAAATCGTAAATTACAATGATTGAAACTTAAGATTTAGTTTGCCCTCATGCGGGATCCTACTTCCCGAATCGCAAGGCAATCAAGCGGTTGGGCAATGCTTGACAAGTGCATGCCCCTATGTCAGTGCACTTAGAGCATCTCTAGCAGACCCAGTATAACGCGTGAACCCGTATAATTTCAGCGAGTATACGGGTTTGGCCCAATTTTCTGGCCAGAACAGAGCCCCTACTCGTCCGGCCCATAAATTTTTTTACCGCGGCCGGCAACCTTACCCCCAAAGTCGTATAACTACGGGTTTGCGGGGCAGATACGGGTCGAAACCCTATCCCCCCGCCGCCGCGTTTCCCTGCGATTCCCCGCGCCCTCCGTCGCATTTATCGCTATCGGTAAGCCCAGTTCCACCTCCAGCCGCCATGTGGGGCCATATGTGGAGCTCCGGCCACAGCTCCGGCGGGGACGACGGCCCCGAGCACAAGCAGTGTGTCCGCGCGCACGGTGCGAGGGAGCGCGCGGCCAAGAAGTCGACCAACAAAGGTGTCGAGCCGCCAGCATTGCTCCTCCGTCGCGAGACGGAGGAGTACGACCGCTGGCACGGGAGGACGCCCTCCTCGGCCGCGGGCTCTTCCTTGGCCGCGTGGCTCACCTCCGACGTGGGGGCCCTTCCGGCGCGGCGCTTCTCCCCGTGAAAAGGGAGTGGGCGGAGCTCGTCGCCGTCAAGCGCGAGCCGGGGAAGATTGCGCGCCGAGGCGTCGTCGGTCCTGAAGATTACGTCGGCGATGATGTCGAGGCAGTCGCGGCCGCCATTACAGCTTGAGAAGAGTGAGTATTTTTTTTCTGAAGTATTGAAGAGTGAGTACATTATTATATGACTTGATCCGTACTGACAATATTTAGGATCTTAGTCTGGCCAGCGACAATCAGTTTGCATGCAATCTCTCTCCACGCGTTACACGCTCCGCGTTTTCCACGAGGAACTCGTATGAGACGGAATAACCAAACTTGTCGCTCTAGCAAATGATCCTTCAGCAGCCTCCTCAGGCTCCCGTGTGTCAGTGTGTGTTGGCGTTGCCTCCTCGCAGCGCCGCTCTTCTTCCTCTTGTTGCCTCACACAACTCTATCTTGTTTCTTTGTTTCTCTCACGAACACAAAGACACACATCGGGGCAGAAAACACACACGCGCACACACATTCACCAGGGAGAAAATTACCTTTACCTTATCTCTCCCGGTGACAATCACATGCGCTACATGGTTTTCTTCAGCCCTCACGGCCTTGTTTCTCATTAAAAGTGCCACATATATATACACAGGGATTGAGCACCCATGCAACTACGCACGTCCACCTCGCTCGATAGTGCGGAGGACTCGGCCGGCCCGGCCACTAGTCAACAGACTCCAAGCATGCACGGCTAGATGACCAACCCACTAACCAACTAATGCATGCATTACCTAATTACTGCTACTATGCATGCCCACATACACCACTTGGGCAGCTTCTTTTCAACAGCCGCACAACCTGGTCAGCACATGTACACATGCATCTAACAACCGGACCAGAGCTCAGCTTAAGGATCACCCGGCTCAACCAGCCACGCTCCAGCCTCTTGTGTGACTTGCCGTTTCACGCAGCACCACGGCTTCACGCCGCTTCGGCATCTCGCCATACTCGCCGCATCGCACGGCACCGCGGCATCTCCCCTCCTCCGCACACCTTCGCTGAAACATGGCAGGACTCGCTACTCCCTAGACTATCTAAGTTACATGCATGACTGGAAACAAATAAGCAGATATGAATATCAAGATTAGTACTAATAGTGTGTGCTACACCCAGACGCTACAACAAGTACAAAAATAACACTTAAGGCACTAGCTGTCAAAGCCCGAACACTCAGGCTTTGATACACACGGTTCAGATGGTCGAGACGACCCTCATCCGGATCTCGGGCCTTGCCAGTTCTTCCTGTACCCACACATTTAGGGCGTGTTTGGTTGCCCGCATGCAGTCCAATCAGACCCGCGCGGGATATGCGGCCTGTTTGGTTGCCTGCACGGACTTTAAAGCAGCCCGCAGTCTGGCCGGACGCGGCCGCGCGTGCGTGGCAGTTGCACCTCTCGGGTAGCGTGGGAGACGGAGACGACGTCTCATTACTCGCTTCCCACTCTCCTGTCACCTCCTAGACGCACTATTCCCACCGCTCCCTCTCTCTCCCTCACCGCCCCTCCCTCTTCTCTTCTCCGATGGCTCCGCCACGCCCACCGCCGCGCCACCCTCTCACCCCCGTCGACCAGCACATCGGAAGCATCCAGGAGCGCTGGCTGGCTGAGCTCCAGAACTCGGGCCGCGACCTGGCGTCGGCGCTGCGAGCGCCATTACCCATCTGCTGCCGGCCACCACGAGCGTCGGCCAATGCGGTGCCGGACGCTCCTGCTCCGCCGCCGATCCCGGACCTCGTCGTCCTGGGCTCGGCGCCGGCGCCGTCGACGGAGCCGCCCCTTCTTGGGACCCCATTGGGCTCGGTGGTTTTCTTGACCCCCGTCCAAGGGTTTTCTCATGTCGGCGGGCCGTCCTTCTCGACCTCCGGCGTGGCGTTCAGCACGGGGCTGATGCCGCAGGCCGTCGCCGGGGCCGGCTTGTCCTCTGCTCCGCCACCTCTCTCCTTCCTGCCAGGGTTTTCACCCCGGCCTCGGTTCGCCGCGGCTGCGCGTGCTCCGGTAGGTCAAACCCCCTCAATGCTTGCTCCTAGATGTAGATTAGCGGTTAATTTCTTAGGCATTTGCTAGCAGTTAGTGGATTCGATAGGATTAGATAGGATTCTAGCAGATCCGATTGGATGCGATCCCAATCGAATCCAGTCGGACTGATCTGTTCTTGTTTTGTACAGTGTGTGTGCTATGATAATTTTCTTGTGCTACTGGTTGTGTGTCCTAAGATTTGTGCTACATGCTAGTAGTTGTCTTCATGCTAGAATCATGTTCATGTTGACTAATGAATGTTATACTGATGGCATGTTCATGTTGACTGATGAATGATAGAATCATGTTGACTGATGTCATGTTCATCTTAGGATCATGTCCATGTTTCATGTTGCTAACATACATGTTGAAGCTAGGGTTTGTGCCATCAGTGGACTTGCCCAATTGAATGTTATACGTGCATGTAGTAGGACCTTTTTAGGATGGTGCCAAATCTGCATGGCTGCACATGGGTGCTATTGGCACTTGCTATTGCTATTTTTAGATGTTTCCTTGTTTAGTATAGTGCAGTGATGAGTGCCAGTTACAGCAAAGAAGATGCCACTAATCAGTGACTTGCCCAACAGCAAGTCAACTGATCAGTGCCTCTGGTCAGTGTCATTTGCTCAACAACAAGTGTCCTGGCACTTGCTATTGGGCAAAATGCCACTTATCAATGGCACTTGCTATTGGGCAAGTCCACTGATCAGTGTCATTGATCAGTGCCATTTGCCTAACAGCAAGTGCCATTGATCAGTGGACTTGCCCAATAGCAAGTGCCATTGATAAGTGGCATCTGCTCAAAGAGTTTGTGCACTGATCAGTGGCATTTGCTCTTGGGAAAATGTCTCAGATCAGTGTCGTTTTGCAAAGAGTTTGTGCACTAATACTTGTCATCTTAACTGACAAGATATTGAAGACTGACTGGGATGTGGCGGGAGGAGGAGCTCAGGTGGTGGCCGGAGCTGAGCGCGTAACGATTTCATCCCAACGAACAGGTGGCTCAGGTCGGTGGACCTGCCTGGCAGGATCGCCTTCATGAGCGTGCCTCGTTCAAGGGGACGATCTCCGAGGCAGGGCCACGAGGAGGGGGCCAGGGAGCCGTTGCGCTTCTACCAGCAGATAAAGGACAACGAGGACGTCGCCATGCTCGCCGTCCCTCCCAAGTTCGTGGAGGTGATGAACACCTGGCTAGTCATCAAGCGGCTCCCGCGCGTGGTCAGGCCGTCGGCGAACAAGCGGTGCGTGTTCTGGGTGCAGGTCCAGAACTTCGAGGGGCACATGGCACTACTAGAAAAAGGGCTGCTAGTGGCGCACCTGTTTTCGCTACTAATGGCGCACTACAGGTGCGCCACTAGCACCACGTCATTAGATTTTTTTTCTAATGGCGCACCTGTGGTGCGCCATTAGTATCTGGTATACTAATGGCGCACCGCTGGTGCGCCATTAGTATAGCCCACGGTGCGCCATTAGTATCTGGTGTACAAATGGCGCACCACATAGAAGTGCGCCATTTGTAACCCATCCAACTTTGTCATCAAGAGCGGCATATCTATTCTCCATCCTCGAAGCCCTATTCTCATCTAGATCCACATTGCCATTTTCTGACCTAAGGTCAACAGAATCCATCAAATCCGCAAATCTGCCACTAGGGTCGTCCTCTGTAACTTCTCGCAGCATGCTCGGCCTCACCGAATCGACGCCAAAAACAGCTGAATCGGGGTAACTAGAACTCCCCCACGATACTCGCGAGCACATAGATCCGTTGCTTTCCCCCATAATCGTGTGCATGCTATGGAAGACAGGGGGGCAGTCGATTACAGTTCGTCTAGTACTATGATGATGAGAAAACAAGGAGATTCATATGGATCTTGGCGGGGCTAACCTGGATTTCTATGTTTCTGCTGAAGCCATGCCCTCTCCCCCCCCCCCATTGCGTTTCCGCCAGTGCGCGGCTTCAAGAAGATGTACAGTGCTACAGATCGAGGGATGGTTCGCCCGCTTGCTAAATGATGGTGGACCCGACGCCAGGGCCTTTATGACCACACCACCGGCAGGGCGTCCCAGCGTGTCGGCTAGCTAACGGACAAAGCTATATTTGTACAAAAATAAATGCGCCTTGGCCCACAGGTGAGAGCGTATAGCGGGCATATCCCCATTGTGAAAACATAAAACACTGCACAGTATTTGCTAGTGGGCAGGAGATGCTATATTAGTTGCCAATCGCGATGCGCTGCCGATGCACGAGATAACGACCTCGCGTGGCCGCATGTCCTCAAAATTTGCGTCGTTGAACCCTAACCTAAATTGTGGTAGTTTAATGCTATTTACTCACAGATTAATAAATGCAGATGGATGCGCATTAATGATTACCATTTTGCGCGGTGATCAGACGTGGGGATTGGGGGCCTCTTTTATAGAGTCTAACATGTAGGCCCCATATGTCACAATAACGGGGGCTGTAATGGTCAACTAGATGGAGTTGACCTTGTGGTGCCATGTGGACTTTACTGGTGGGCCAGGCTTATCATAATTAGATTTAAGTCGGCCGAACAGATGCCTAATAGAAACTGACAATTTTTTTTGAAACATACAACCCATAAGATTGCATTCTTCTATAAAAAAATTGATAGTTTTTCAAACCCTAACCTAAATTATGGTCGTTTAATGCTATTTACTCGCACATTAATAAATGCAGACGGATGCGCATTAATAATTACCATGATCCAAGGTGTGTGTGAGAGTAAATTCCATATGTGCCACTGAGATTTTGCATGTATTCCTATATGCACTTAAAATTTCCTTTTTCCAAATATGCCACTGAGATTTTGATCCAGATAAACATATGCCACTACTATCACATAACAAATCATTGACCATGCAGTAGATTTTTTTTTCCGAAAAGGAGGCATGCACCTGGCCTTTGCATCGGAACGATGCATTCATCCATCTTATTAAAAAGTCTCGAAGTATCACAAAGCCATAAAAGTATTACAGCTCGCAAGCGGAGCAAAAGGGAAAAGAAATGTGAATGCTAAATATTACAACCTGTATGACAAAGAAAAGGATAGGTTCTCTGTACTGCTATCTTGTTATGCGACTGCCATCCAAATCGGTTGAATATAGCCCATGCTACCATCTCCCACTGGTTGCACCTAGTAACCAATGGCTCCCTGGAGTCCGTAGGAGTGAGTGAGGACCACGTACGGATCCATGCGGTAGCTCTGAAAATGTCTTGCAAGAAAGTTAAAATATGTTGTCTGTTAAAAATCATGGCATTCATGCGGTTCCATATAGCCCATATAAGCGCACATATTCCAATCCGAATACGAGTCGCAGTCATATGATCAAACCCAGTTAACCACATCCCAAATAACGATTCAATGTTAACTGGAGGGGTAATGTTAAAGGCTGTATGGATCGTTCTCCAAAGCAATTTCGCGAGTGGGCACTCTATGAACAAGTGTTGTATTGTTTTATCATGATCACAGAAACAACAACGTGAACTACCTACCCACCGCCTCTTTAGTAAGTTATCTTTAGTGAGGACCACTTGCTTGTGAACAAACCACATAAAATTTTTAATATGCAAGGGAACCTTAATTAACCTTCCAAATATGCAACGATCTCGAGATTGGGCCAATATTAATTAGATCCATGCAAAAATATTTCACCGTAAACATCCAATTTCTAGATAACTTCCATTGCATCGAATCGGGTTGGTCAGATAACTAAAAATCTATCAATCTCCATACCATGTGCATCTAGGCATTCCATTGCTCTTCAACTAACGCTCATATGAACTAAATATTCAAGGGAATCGATTGAAATATCGTGCCTACATAATCCTCCTTACGTTGAACAATGTTATATAGGGTGGGGTATTGTAAGGCTAGTGGCGTATCCCCTAACCATGTATCCTTCCAAAATCTTGTTGACATCCCGTTGCCAACCAAGAATTTGACCGTACGAAAGAACAAATCTGTCGTTCGCATGAGTCCCTTCTAGAACGGCGAGTCAGTTGGTCTCGCAGTGACTTGTGCTAGTGTTTTCGAATGTAGATATTTATTGTGAAGTATCTATGCCCACATACCCTTCGGTTCAGTCTCTAACCTGTAAAGTCATTTACTCATAAGACATTTATTCTTAATTTCCAAGTTTTCAGTATCGAGCCCCCCTGGTCCTTGGGTCGGCAAAGAATATCCCATCAAGTGAGACGATAATTCTTCTTGGCCTCATCCGACTGCCAGAAGAAGCGAGATTGAAAGAAATCTAGTCTGTTCCGCACCCCTTTCGGTATCTCGAAGAAAGATAGTAGGAACATCGGCATACTAGTAAGTACTGAGTTGATCAGCACTAGCCGACCTCCATACAACATTAGTTTTCCTTCCAGCAACTAAGCTTTCTTTCAATTCGATCTTCGATGCACTTCCGTTCTTTATTAGATAGCTTACGATGGTGAATCGGTATACCCAAATAACAGAAGGGCAAAGAACCTAATTCACAGCCAAACAATTGTCTATATGTGTCTTGTTCTTCTTTGGCCTTACCAAAGCAGAACAACTCGCTCTTGTGAAAGTTTATTTTTAAACCAGACAATTGTTCAAATAGACATAATATGAGTTTTATATTCCGCGCTTTTGCAATCTCATGTACCATGAAGAGGATAGTGTCATCAGCATACTGTAAAATGGAGACTCCCCCATCTACCAGATGAGGACAAGTCCATCCACTTGACCGTTCTCCTTGACCCTGCCTATAAGAATGGTCAACATATCAGCCACTATATTAAATAGGAGAGGAGACATTGAATCCCCTTGTCTCAATCCATGAAATAAGTGACCGATATCATCGTTAACCTTGATTCCAACACTACCTTTTTGAACTAGAGAACCCACTTGGTTCCCCCATGCCTCATTAAAACCTTTCATGTGCACTGCCTGCTGAAGGAAAGGTCATTTAACTTTATCATATGACTTCTCGAAATCCACTTTGAAAATAACCCCATTTAGCTTCTTCGAATGAATTTCATGCAGCTTTTCATGCAGGACGACGATCCCTTCAAGAATGTGTCTCCCGGGCATAAATGTTGTTTGGCTCGGTTGCACTACCGAATGGGCAATCCGTGTCAATCTATTGGTGCCCACTTCCGTGAATTTTTAAAACTCATGTTGAGAAGACATATTGTCCTGAACTGCTCGATCCAAATTGCCTCTTCTTTCTTTGGCAACAACATAATCATGCCAAAGTTAAGATGAAACAGTTCCAAATGACCGCTAAAAAAATCTTGAAACATAGGCATAAGATCATCCTTAATAATATGCCAACATTTCCTATAGAATTCGGCGTGAAACCCAAGGTGCTACCCTTTTAAGTTTAAAAAATAATTGAATTTAATATCATTTATACGACCCATCTTTATAGGGCAGTAGTTGTGCATTCTAAACGTCTAGTACCCCTGGTGTAGTGACTATTTATGATAGTCTCTGACCAGCAGATCGTGGGAACGAATTTGACATTCTGCAATGTTTTCATTTCATTTGAAGAATTTTGTACGTAAATAAATAAAATGCAAGGTACTTATATGCAAAAACACTCCCAGCCACTTACACGTGGGCCTACGCCGTGCTGGCACGCCACATCTACAGGCCATACACCTGGATATGGTACAAAACATCGTATTTACCCGTTCAGAAAAGTTAAGTGACCGCAATTTCTTATTTTGCAAGTTTTAGAACCAAAACGAACATCGAGTTCAAGCTATATGACACCTAGTGATATTACCTCAATAAAAATATATAAAAAACTCAAGGCGTCCCTTAATCATTCCTGTAATTTTCTAACGAATCAGCCACCGGCGGTCCCCCTAGCCAGGAGGTGGCCTTGGCAACCCACCCCGTTCGTCGGGTCTGGGTAGAACCCACGTGGCGGTGGCATGGCCCTCGAAAATCGTTCATTCGTATATAGATCATGCCCCAAATGTTGTACCTCATTATATATGCTAACCTAATACTCCTATTCAAATAAGCAAACCACTGTTCAAATTAAACTTGGCATCGGAAGACTGGCACAACATAAGTTTACTCTAATTTTGCTGAGTGCCAGACCTAGCAGCTAGCCCTTTTATTGTATACCTCAGATTTGAGTTTACTCTAATCTCTCACATGCATGTTACTGGCACAACACAACATTAGTGCTGGCCAGTAGGATGGCACACTAAACTACATTCTGACAAAAGAGATAAAAAAATGGCGTGAACTTCAAAGATCTTGATTTATACAGCGAGGCGGAAAGAGATTTAAGTTATGGAGAGGGGGGGAAAACAGAGAGCTTGATCATTAACTTTCGCAGCAGAAGCAACAGTGAAGTGAATGAAGAAAGTGTGATGCTGAATGGAGAACCTCGTGAGAAATGCTGTCAACTACCATAACCACGAGTTAGTGAGATAACAACAGCCTGAAGCAAATCATGCAATTCTGCTTTCTTACGCAAAACTACCAAACCCTTGTGGATATTGCTGGAATTTAGTCTATTTGGGCAGCCCAATAACTATTTCAGAAATTCCTAATAAATCCTAGAGGCCCACTTAGCCCATTTGTGCAAGCCAAGGGATACTACTAAAGTTTAGTCCCACATTGCTAGTTTAGAGGGGGTTGGACCTCTTTATAAGGGAGGCTCCTTCCCCACTTGTATGAGCATGAGAACAAGAGGGACATCCACGCGCGCTCTTACTCCGCCGCTCGCCTCGCCACGCCACGCCTCGTCACGACGCGCCGCGGGTTGCGGGAATGAGCCGAGATGGTGTCTAAATTTTTGCTACGCACTACGGGTCACTCGGGAGCTGAAAAGTTTTTGCTGTAGTGGACATTGAATACGAATGCTGCACCCTTCGGCTGCTGTCTGTTCGTTCCGTCTCCCTCGTTCCCTTCAGCTCCCGGCGCTGCCCTCTCGCCTCCTTCTCTTGCGCCTATAAAAGGGAGGTCACTCCTCTCAGCAAGACGCACCAGAACAACTCCTTCCCTCGCCATCAGTTCCATCTCTGAGCTGCTGCTGTCTTCCTCATCCCGGCTTGCGGCGTGCACCGCACGTCGGGACAGTAGGCCTCTGAGACCGCACCTTTTGAGTCCTGTACGGGAGAAGGGTGATAATGTTTTTGGGGAGAGCTCAGCGCAACTACTGGCTACTTCATCACGGACGATCCGGTTGCCGACGACTTCTTCCCTGACGTCCACGACCTCCTCGACGACATGGCAGGCGAGGACACCGACCCCAAGTCCAGCGCTTCTGCTGCTGCTGTGCCATATGTGTTCTTCTCTTTCTGTTAGAAGTCCTGCTACAGTTCTTGGCTCTAGTTTTTGCCCTACGCATGTTAGGTTCTATGTCGTATAAGCAACTTCATCTAGTGTCTGTTCTAGATGTGTTTACCTCAAGTTCATATATGCAGACGATGTTTACCTTCCCTTTGTCAGATTGCATGACTTGCTTTATATTTGCTATTTTAGTCATGCTTTATCTAGTATTTCTGTTAATAAAATCACTCGGTAAATTGCTCATATTTCCAACTATCCAAAAACCTTATTATAGGCAATTTACCCCAAGTGGTTTTGCTGCTAATATGAGACCTCCTATGTTTGAGGGTATCCACTATAAGAGGTGGCGCGTGAGAGCAGTCTTATGGTTTCAAAGCATGAGTTGCTATGACGGCACTCTTGGCAAACCTGAAGGAGAGCAAGATGCCCAACAGGCACAAGCTTTTCAAAAAATGGATACCTTGTTTAAGGCTGCTCTCTTGAGTGTTCTTGGTGAGAACATAGTTGATGCTTATGCGCCAATTGACAATGGAAAAGATATGTGGGACGCACTCGAGGCGAAGTTTGGGGTCTCGGATGCCGGCACTGAGCTGTACATCATGGAGCAATTCTACGATTACAGAATGACTGAAGAGCGCTCCGTGGTTGAGCAGGCTCATGAGATACAGTCATTTGCTAGAGAACTTGAGCACTTCAATTGCATGCTACCAGACAAGTTTGTTGTCGGGGGTATCATCACTAAGCTTCCTCCTTCATGGAGGAACTTTGCTACCTTACTGAAGCATAGGAGACAGGAGTTTTCCGTTCCGGGTCTCATTGGTACTCTTGATGTGGAAGAAAAGGCGAGAGCAAAGGACACACGTGCTCGAGGTATTGAGGGAGGATCTAGTGCCAATCTGGTACAGAAGAAAAACTTTCAGTCCCACAAGTTGAAGAACAAGGGCAAGCTTGATGGTAAAGCAAAGTTTGATGGGAAGAACAAGGCTGTACAACACATGAACTTCAAGAAGAAGAGTGACAAGAAGAAAGGTGCTTGTCATGTGTGTGGAGATCCTGATCATTGGGCTTCTAGTTGCCCCAATCGCTATGACAAGCGTCATCCTGGGAAAGGCGGCAAGACCGCTAATGTTGTCATTGGAGACACTGACATGAAGGATGTTGGGTATGGTATATTTCCCACTATTCTTGCAGTATGTCATTCTCCTGATTGGTTGATTGACACGGGTGCTAATGTGCATGTATGCGGTGATATTTCCATGTTTTCGTCTTATCAGACCGCGGGGACTTCAACCGTGCGGATGGGCAATGGTTCAAGTGCTTCTGTTCGTGGTGTTGGCACGGTCGATCTGAAGTTTACTTCGGGGAAGATCGTGCGGCTGAAGAACGTGCATTATGTCCCCTCCGTCAATAAAAATTTGTTAGCAGATCTCTTCTGTGTAGAGATGGCTATAAGGTTGTCTTTGAGTCGAATAAATTTGTAATATCCAAGTATGGAACATTTGTTGGTAAAGGCTATGAGTCAGGAGGCCAGTTTCGTTTATCCTTATCAGACGTTTGCAATAAAGTTGTTAATGATATTTGCAACAATAGTGAATCAAATGTGTGGCATTCACGTCTTTGTCATGTTAACTTTGGTTGCATGTCGCGACTAGCGAAGTTGAACTTAATCCCTAGTTTCACCACTGTCAAGGGATCTAAGTATCAAGTGTGTGTGCAAGCTAAGCAACCTCGTAAGTCTCACATGAATGCGGGGACGAGAAATCTTGCACCACTAGAACTTATACATTCAGATCTATGTGAAATGAATGGTGTTTTGACAAAATGTGGAAAGAAATATTTCATGACGTTAATTGACGACTCCACTAGATACTGCCATGTGTATCTTCTAAAATCTAAGCATGAGGCTTTGAACTTTTTCAAGATCTATAAAGACGAAGTGGAAAACCAACTTGATCAAAAAATCAAGAGGCTTAGGTCCGACCGTGGTGGAGAATATTTTTCCAATGAATTTGATGCTTTTTGTGCGGAACATGGTATAATCCATGAGAGGACGCCTCCCTACTCACCTCAGTCAAATGGGGTGGCCGAAAGAAAAACATGTACTCTAACTGATTTGGTTAACGCCATGTTTGACACATCGGGTCTCTCCAAGGCATGGTGGGGGGAGGCGATATTGACTGCATGTCATGTCCTAAACCGAGTTCCCACAAAGAACAAAGATATAACTCCATTCGAGGAATGTGAGAAGAAAAGGGTAAAGCTCTCTTATCTACGAACCTGGTTTTTTTTGGCGAAAGTCAATGTGCCAATTCCAAAGAAGCGAATGATGGGACCAAAAACTGTGGATTGTGTTTTCCTGGGATATGCTTTTCATAGCATTGGCAATAGATTCTTGGTTGTAAAATCTGAGGTACCTGACGTGCATGTCGGTACGATCATGGAGGCGTATGATGCGACTTTCTTTGAAGATATCTTTCCCATGAAGGATATGGCTACCTCATCTAATCAGGAGATGCCTAATTCATCGAATCAGGAACCAGTTACAATTACTGAACTTGCCATTTCGATGGAACACTTTGAAAGTCCTATGGAGGAGAATAATGAAGTTCCTACTACGAGCAAGAGACAGAGGACTGCAAAGTCCTTTGGTGATGGTTTGTTTGTGTATCTCATAGATGATACTCCCAGTTCTATTTGAGAGGCCTATGCATCTGAAGATGCTGACTACTGGAAGGAAGCAGTTCGTAGCGAGATGGATTCCATCTTGGCGAATGAAACTTGGGAGATAATTGATCGTCCTTATGGGTGCAAACTTATAGGATGTAAATGGGTATTCAGGAAGAAGCTTAGGCCTGATGGTACTATCGAAAAGTACAAGGCTCGGCTCGTGGCTAAGGGTTATACCCAAAAGGAAGGTGAAGAATTCTTTGATACTTACTCACCTGTGGCTCGACTGACCACTATTCGAGTTCTACTTTCACTAGCTGCCTCACATCACTACTAGGGAAAAGGCTAGTAGCAGCGCGGATTTTAGATGTATCAGTAGCGCGGGGATAGGCGCTACTAATAAGGCGCTACAGCTAACACATAGCAGTAGCGCGTCTTCACCGGCGCTACTACTGCACAAGTGTTAGCAGAAGCTCGCTAATGCTAGTAGCTCAAGCGCGCTTTGCCTGGACGCGCTACTGCTATCGCGGCGCTGCTGCTAACTTTTATACACTCGCTACTGCTAATTTAAGTAGTTTTTTGTTTTTTTGGCATATTTGTTTTGTATTTGAACAGGCTTTATAGAAGAATCTTTAGCACATAGAAATGTCATCATGATACACATACAAATGCCTGCGAGACCACAAATGTAATCATAGCATGTACATACAAATAGTCTCATCATAATCATCATCCAACACAGTGGTATCTTGTCATCATCTCGAAAATAGCGATACATGCAAGTCTCGAATACTTGCAACTACAACAACGTCGTCCATCGAAAGAAAGGTATACACAAGAAGAGCTATCACTATGAGTGAGAGCAGAACTATGAAGTACATGAGGTGGAGGTTACGAGTCCTCTCTCGCGCTAGTGTGAACCTCAAGTAACTAGCTTCTCCTTCTTGTCTGCTTTTGAAGCCTTTATGGCTGGCGCCCGTGAACCCATTCACTTGCGCCTGACACTCATGCCACTCGTTGTACACCCCCGGAACCTTCCCTTTGTACACGACATAGCAATTCCATCTCGCCATCAAGAAACTAGGTACCTATTAGAGATGCATGTTCATGAAGAGGATGTACAATCATATATATGCAACAAAATATGCTAGAGCAACACCGAAAAAGAAATGGTTAGCAACTAGATGCAACATACAATACGGAAATTAATTAACTAGAGGTATGCACGTCATCGTACGCAAACTAACAAAGTAGCATTACGCAAGTTCTGCAGGGACCGTGGACATCACAAAGTTTCATCGCTACAAAAAGTATACAAGTTCAACCGACACATATCATCATCATCGGCATCATAAATCACTAGAAGTTCCATCCTTCCATATCATTGAGGATGAACCCTAGCTTCTTGAAAGGCGTGAGGTCTAGACGTTGCATGCCTATGCGAGTTCGGACGTCAGCTCGCGATATTGGGCCGTGGTGGAACAATCCCCTTCTCATCGACGATTTCTTTCATGATGATCGTCGCAATGTCGCTTTGGATGCGAAAGAAGTCATCTCTAAGTTCATAATCTGCTTCTCCATGAGATTCTAGCCACTTGTGGATATGATCATCATTTCTGCTGTTAATGCGAAGCTTTTGGTGATCCGTGTTGAACTGAATCATGAGATGGATGATGTAGAATCCATCCTTCTTGCTTGGTTTTGGGACATGGATGCAGGAGAAGTTAGTTTTATGCGCGAAACTCATCTTCTTGTTCCTTTGTTTCTTGATATGCACGTGGCCACCTCTAAAGCTGAAGCCTTGGAGAGCATCATCTAGAATATTCATTATGTGGGTGTAGTCTTTTTTCTTGTAGTCTCTGGAAGGGTCAAAATACACGGCGTGGGAGACTTGCGGGTAAAGAATGATAAGGACGGTGCGCCCGTTGCTGTGGGGAAAAGACAGCTCAAATTATTCCCCATATGAGAGAGAAGGAATGATTGAAATGTACGAAAGGGTTGTCCGGAACTGACTTACTTTGGATGATAAGGCACGAGGACAATTTCCCGGTCCTTATTCTGTACCATGAAGTTTTGGAGATACTCCCTAGCAGTTTCACGCTCAAAGTCACCGGGACTCAAGAAAGACTCGTGCATGTAGTACAGATCTGCCACACAGATCTGTGTTGAGGCGTCATCTTCAGGCGTGTCCTGTGAGGATTTCATGAAGAGAGACTTTTTGCAATCCTTGCTACGACCCTGCCTGGGCATATCATCCATATCCTCATTAGCAAGCTGATAGCCTGATTCGTCATATGGTTGACTCATCATATCTATGTCACAGTCATACGCGTTTGTATTGAGGAAATCCATAGGGTCGACCTCCGTCTCATCATCCATTCTCTATTCTACAGGAGAAAATTACATCAACCAGTACTATTGCACCCCCTTCATCATGTCGTCCGCCGCTCTCACCCGGCACTACAGGAGCTGGTAATTGTGTAGGCGGGGTGGTGGTCTCCGCACATGCTTGTTGATGTGTGGTTATTGGTGTGCTGTCGGCCGGCTCCAGACGAATAAGATTCTTCGGCCATAGCAGCACACAACCCTTGCAGCTTCCAATCCGCGGCGGGGTCTCGTTGTCCGCTCCCACATGCTGTACTGGAGGAGGCAAATCCTCGTGCCCCGATTTCACACTGGTCAAGCTAACCCTGAAGTGCCCAACGGGGATCGGCTGGTTGTGGAACGTGACTTGCGAGGGGTCCATTATCATCCCCTTTCCCACGTCCACCTTCTGGCCTTTGATCAAGTAGAGTATGGTGCACGGGGTTTCTTTCACCTGCAAACACATATGTCTGTGTCATAAAACAACCGAAAGGCAAAAAAATGGAATATTACGATCACCCAGGGTCCAGAATACGTTATTCTTCACCCGAGGTAATCTTACGATCATTTCATAAATAAATTATGTTTTAAATACAAATAGTTACAATCATATTGATTCACTGCATAAAATTTGGCATAAAAATATGTCAGAAGACCAGAAAAATTACATTTTATGTACATTTTACACTATGTTTTTATGTTTGAAATTTGCATAACATAAAACATTTTTTAAGGTGATTATATATTTTCTTACGTTCTCCTTTTATGTCTGAAATAAGACTAAATTTACGGAACACAAAATTACAATGCATTCATGTTAAAATAGAGGATGGTGAAGAATAACTATTCCTCACCCAGGATGACGAATAGCGCGACCTTATAAATATATATAATTACCGTGACGGCATCAAGCTCAGCCAAAGATGAAGGCCCCCCTAGCGCGCCTGAGACTGAGGACGGGCTGCTATGAGCGAGAGTGGCTGCAAGAGGAGGCCCGGTTGCGTGAGCAAGTGATGGTGCGATGGTGTTGTTGTTCATGGAGTTGCTCCCGACGAAACTGGGCAACGGGAAATCATGTACCGTCTTGTCTGGATTTTCCTTTGTCCAGTTGATGATAACTGGAACCAAGGTAGTAGCAAAATCATTTCTGCAGGCAGTTACAGCTTCATTGACTGCCTGCTTTTTTCTCGACCGCAAGCTTCACCTTCGCGTCGAAGTCCTCCTGACTAAACTTCTTTTTCTGCTTCTTGGCCTCCGGGCCCTCGTTGTAAAACACCTTCCACGTGGCGTCGTCTCCAGCACCGTGCACACGACCATATTGCGGCCGCTGGCTCAAAGGGAGTCCCTTAAGTTCGTTCAAGGCCCGGTTGAGAGGGGTGTCCCACTTGGGCCTCATCGGAGAAGTAGGGCTTTTGGCTGCAAGCTGGTGTTGCTTCTCCAGTAGTCTAATCAATTTCCTCGTGATCTTGTCCATGTAAAAAACCTTTTTCTCCTTGTCCCACTTGTAGCGGGCCCTGATGAAGTCACGCTCCAAGGGGTTGGTGAACTTCGCGAAGGGGTCTGGGTGACCCGCGGCTTCACGTTCCGCGTCCTCCTTATCACATATGGGCCCTTTATCGACGTAGCCACGGCTTCCAAGGCGATGCTTCCCCGTGTTCCTTCACTGAAGGCTCTTGAATTTCGTAGCCTTAGCCTTGGCTGCCTCAGTAGCGCAAGTGTCCTTGAACTTTTCGAACTCCTCTTCCGTAAGTGTCGGATTTTCCTCCAGAATCTTGGACAGGGGTTCATCAGCCTCAATATCTCGTTTCACCCTCCCTTTCCAGGAGGCCAAATCATTGTTGAACATGCCCATGGCGTGATTGTCAATCTTTTTCATCTTCGGATCATCCCACGGTTGTTCTATGTTATCATCCCAGTCGGGGAACTTGAATCTCTTGTGCAACTTCGTTAGGAGCAACTGCGTCAAATGTTCTTTACTCCTTAAGTCATCGTCGTTGATGCTCGCGCATTCCCGTAGAATGCATCCTACTTGGTTCCCATAGCACTTCCAATGTTCTTCCGGCTCTAACGGCTCAAACTTGCCAGCTGCCATCTTTGTGATCACAAGTCGTCCAATCCCTAGTTTGTTAGGTTTTCGTATCCTCTGCTTCTTATGCTTCCTTTTTTTCGGTAGCGGCATCGGGGCCGGTACCATCCCCGCCGGTACCTTCCCCGCCGGTATCTTCCCCACCGGTCTCGGCGCCGCCATCGGTGCCGGCGCCGTCGGTGTCGATGTCAGCATCAGTACCATCATTGAGGCCGACCTGCAAACCTTGCTTAGCAGTCAAATAGTCGAGGTACTCTTGTTCACCCTCATAATCCATCTTGTCTGCATCTTGGTCAGAAGGCCCAGTTTCTTCGTTGTTCGACATGTTTCCTATGATTAAGTGTCCTCATTTATTTCTAAAAGTATGAATAAATGAGAAATGACATAAAAAGAAATCTATGTGCCAGCACTCGTTATGCCAACTATGTAGCACAAATCATGCCTCTATTCACGGGAAATTTCAGCATGACCTTTGCTAAAAAATGGACATATCGAGCGCCTGAAATTCACCGGAACGGAAATGAATCAGCATTCCGGCGTAACATAGGCCACTCGGATCATTTGCCAAACATGACATGTCCAAAACATGACATATCCACATATCACATGTCCAGTTCAAATTTGCATATAAATTCAGCTAATTTTGAAACCTAGCTAAATTCATAACTAAATAGATAACCTAATTAACAGACTGCCCTAACTAAAACCTAAGTAAATTAACCGAAGAACCCTAGCAGAGAGAGAGGGGGGGGGGGTTTATAGAGGGTGCAGGGGCGAGGAGGCAGGGCGGTTGAAGGTCGAGGTTGGGAGGGGAGGAAGCAGAGGAGGGAGGCAAGGGGCGACGGGTCGGGGGCGAGCGCGCCGGGTTCGGGAGCGAGCGTCTCGGTCGGGGGCGAGCGGCGGCGCCGGGGTCGGGGGCGAGGGCCGGGTCGGGGGCAAGCGCCGGGGTGGGTCGGGCGCGAGGGCCGGGTCGGGGGCGAGAGCTGGGGTCGGGGGTGAGCGCCGGCGCCGGGGTCGGGGGCGAGCGACGGGGGAAGAGAGAGTGGGGATTTGGGGGGAAAAGGCGGGATGAAGCAGGGATAGTGAGAATTTTGGGTTAAGTGGACGTAGCAGTAGCGCGTATGGACAAAACGCGCTGCTACTACCTTCAGTATCTGTAGCGGTTTATATGAAATGCGCTACTACTACCTTCAGTAGCTGTAGCGGTTTATATGAAAATCGCCGCTACAACTATTGCCAGTTTTCCTTTTTATTTTCCTTTATTTTCTCCCACTTTTATTTCCCGAGAGCAGTGAACGAAGGGAGGGCGATATATATTGCATCATTTGACGGTTAAATATGTATGCGAAATAGGAACATACATATTACATCATTGGACCCATGCATAATAATGGCTAAGTGTGTATACAAAATAGGAACAATTGAGTCAGCTTCTTTCCCTTCTTGTTCGTCGAAGAATAATTGAGCCCCTCATTGTGACTTTGCCTTTTCAATGGAGTACGATTTTTCTTAGGTAATGTAGTATTGATTCTTCTTTTGATGTATACTTCATCATCATCGTCATCTTCCCTCATTGGGTTGCCGTACTGATCATAGTCTTCCTTGTTGGCGACTCCATCCATTCCAATGATGTTCCTTTTGCCTCTCCTCATGACAACACGACTGGGATTGCATGGGTCGGTTATGAAGAAGCATTGTGTCACGTGCTTAGCGTGTACCCATGGCTCGTTTTTTGCAATAGCGTTCACGGTAGTGCTCTTGGCGTCGGGTATACTCATGGTAGTGGAAATCCGGTTTTCTCTTTCGACATTCTTTGCCCATCTGACACGGAACATCATCGTGTTGTGCAGTCCAGAGTAGTCAAGCTCCCAGATCTCCTCGACCCTTCCATAAAATCGTTCAGTTTCACCGTTGTCGCTGCCGTTATGCATTCCATCGTCACCCCTGAGTTTTGATCATCACTGTCCATATCTTTGGCCTCCGTGTAGAATGTGTATCCGTTGATATCATATGCCTGATAGGTTACGAGGTTGGGCGAGGGGCCATGTGCTAAGGTGTATATGAGCAATCCGTCCTTAGAGCCCTCCTCCGGGGGATTAGCAATAATATGCTCTTTGAACCAATGCAGGAAAGTGGAGTTGTGCTCTCTAGTAACTTCGGCGTTCGTCCTGCATACCCACCGGTCACGGTACTTCTTTGCGATAATTTCTTTGTGCAGTGCCATGAAAGGATCTACCTCGTCTAGGTGTTGTAGCACTACCAAGTTTGCTCTGTCAAAGTCGCTGCGTCGATCAGAGTATGCCACGTGCAGTTCCCTGCTACCGTTGCAGTGACCATCTCCTTCGAGCCTCACATCGTGCTTGTTAACGGGCAAACCAACACTAACACCAGGCGGCTGGTCTGCGCCATATAGAAAATTCTCACAGAAAGAGATGCACTCTTGTGCCAAATAGCCCTTGATGATGCTTCCATCCGGACGGGACATGTTACGAACAAATCCTTTGATGATCCCATTCATCCTCTCAAACGGCATCATGTTGTGCAGGAATGACGGCCCCAGGTCTATTATGTCATCCACAATATGGACACACAGATGCACCATCACGTCAAAGAACGCGGGCGGGAAGTACATCTCAAGCTCATTCAGTATCACAATGATCTCTTCCTATAGCCTTCGGAGCTGCTTCACACTGATCGACTTTTGAGAGATGACGTCGAAAAATTTGCAGAGACCAATAAGCATGTCATGGACGTGCTTGTCCATTATCCCTCTAAGGGCAACAGGTAGTATCTGCATCATCATCACATGACAGTCGTGAGACTTCATCCCGCTGAACCTTTTCTTGTCCATGTCTAGATATCTGCTTATCTTGCCACAGTAACCGGAACTAACTTTGACTCCGGTAAGGCACTTAAAGAATTGATTGATCTTAGCCTGACTTAAGGTGAAGCAAGAAGGGGGGCAATAATCCTCTTTCTTTATTTTCTTGTTCTTCTTCTCACGTGCCTCTGTCTCCGTCTCTGTGTCGTCTGACAATTTACGGGGCGGCATGTGCAGATCTACCCTGATTTTCAAATCTTGCAAGTCTTTTCTTGCCTTCGGCCCATCCTTGGTCTTATCCGGCATGTTCATCAGTGTTGCGAGCAAGCTCTCAAGGACATTCTTACAGATATGCATTTGATCAAGGCAATAAGGTGTATCGAGTTTGTGCCAGTACTCCAAGTCCTAGAACACAGACCTCGTCTTCCATACCTTCAACAGCGGCTCTGGCACCTTTCTCATCGTCTTTCCTGGCGCGGGGCACTCCTTCCAGTTTTTCAACAGCTCATCGATTTCGGCACCGCTCCGCTTACGTGGAGGTCCTTGGTGCTCAGCATGACCATTGAATAGATCTCCACGGTTTCTCCACGGGTCGTCCTGTTCAAGCCATCTTCGATGCCCCATGTATACGATTTTCCCAGACCCGTCATCTTTCCTTGACGTTAGCTGCTGAGACGTCGTATCATCCATGCACCGCGTGCATCCGCAATATCCAGGGCACACCTGGCCTGCCACATATCCGTAACCGAGATAGTCCTGCACTGTCGTGATCAGCGCGGCTCTCATGTTGAAATACTCACCTTTGCTGGCGTCCCATGTCTTGGCCGGTTGTTTTCCATAACGTGTCTAACTCCTCTTGAATTAGCCCCAGATAAAATTAATATTATTTCCTGGTTGTTTCGGCCCTTGAATAAGCATGCTCATGTGAATGTACTTCGATTTCATGCACAACCAGGGGGGAGGTTGTACATCCATACAAACACGGGCCATATGCTATGGTTGGTGTTCTGGTTGCCAAACGGATTCATGCCATCGGTACACGCGCCGAGCACGATGTTCCTTGCATCACATTCAAAATACCGATAGAAGCTGTTCAACGCACTCCACTGGCTTCCATCCTTCACGTGTCTCAGCTT
This sequence comes from Triticum timopheevii, assembly GCA_963921465.1. Taxonomy (NCBI): domain Eukaryota; kingdom Viridiplantae; phylum Streptophyta; class Magnoliopsida; order Poales; family Poaceae; genus Triticum; species Triticum timopheevii. The sequence goes on along the minus strand of OY997274.1, from coordinate 37,377,170 downwards.
CGGGTCATCTCCATCGTCGGGCTTCTTCCTCTCCGCGTGCCAGCGCATTAGCTTTGCTTCCTTGGGATCTACAAAATACCCCTGGAGACGGAGAGTGACCGGTAAGTACCATACAACTTTCTGGGGACATTTCTTCCCAGCCTTCTTGTATCGAGAAGCATTGCACACCGGACAGCTTGTTTTTTCCGCGTGCTCCTTCCGATAAATTATGCAATCGTTGATGCATGCATGGTATCTAACGTGTGGCAGATCAAGAGGGCACACGATCTTCTTGGCCTCATCAACACTAGTAGGACATAGATTACCCGCGGGATGAACATCCTTTAGGTACTTGAGATGCTCATCGAGGCTAGTGTCAGTCCATTTGTTTTTAGCCTTCATCTTCAGGAGTTGGAGCGTGAAACTCAAGCGGGTCACCTCAGATTGTGACCATCATACAATGGAGTGTTCGAGTCTTCCACCAGTTGCTCCAGCTTAGCCTCCTCTCTAGAAGCAGCTCTCTCAGTACTCGCCTCCTTGCGAAGCAATGCTTGAACATGAGGGTCCCGCACGATTGAACTTAGTACCGATCAACTCTGCTGCGTGGAGTCCATGTCGTTCTCTCTGCCGCCATGTCCTGCCCCTTCTCCTCCGCCAAGTCCGGCCCCTTCTCCGCCGCCATGTCAGGCCTCTTCCCGCCGCCATTATCAATCATCTCTTCGTCTTGCCCCGTGTCATCATTGCCTGCCCCGTCGGCATCCTCAACATCGTCATCCTCATCTTCAATTATCCACCGAGTATAGCCATCCATGAAACCAGTCATGAGCAGGTGCGCTTCGACACGACCATTGTCATGGGGGTCGAGCCAAACTATTCCTTTGCATTTTCGACACGGACATAAAACCTCTGTCCGGTTATTTTCTTTCACGTCCTGCACCGCCGACTGCAACCACCTGTCCACCATCGTTCCACTGACCATCGTCAACTCTGCATGGTAATAATAAACAAATTGATTATAAAAATGCATGCAGGCATCAAAGTCATACAAAAATTTGGCATGACCTTCCCTAAAAATAGGACATATATCACTAGTAGAAAACCACCCATTAGTCTCGGGTTGTAAGGGCCTTTAGTCCCGGTTCAGGAACCGGGACTAATGGGTCGTTACTAATACCTCAACCCATTAGTCCCGGTTCAAACACGAACCGGGACCAATGTGCCTCCACGTGGCCCTGTGCGCTGAGCCCAGTCAGGGGGCCTTTGGTCCCGGTTGGTGGCTCCAACCGGGACCAAAAGGCATCCACGCGTCTGCATTCCAGTGGCTGGGGTTTTTGTTTTTTTTTTGAAAGGAGGGGGGTTGGGGGTTTTAGGGGGTTAATTTAGGTGTTTCGTATATTGTGTTAGCTAGCTAATTAATAGAGAGAAGTGTCCTCTCTTATGTCCGTGCTTGGTCGACGCTACGTTGTATATATACATAAGTGATTGAGAGAACCATTCAGTACAGAAGTTCGTCATGCATACCGAGCGAAGTGATCGATCGACCTCTCCTTCTCCGAGAGATTGGTCGAACAACAAGTTCTTTACTGGCTACATATATGTATAATCTATATAAGATCTTTTAATTACAAACCCCTAGCATTTGAAATCAACTTCCACATGGTATTCTCCGGCTTTACTGATGACGTGTTGAAGAAAGAATCCCGCCAATTCCTCTTGAATTGCTTTCATGCGATCTGGTTCTAGGAGTTCATCCCGCATCTGCTATGTCTAATCAATTTGAAGAAGGGGGTTAATTAATACATATATATGAATGAAACTCAACAGAAATGATGGTGTAATAAAATGAAATTGTGAATATTATTGCTTACGCACTTCATATCGTCTTCTAGAGTAGCCCCGCTTGTTTTTCAAAGTCGCGTTGTGGATGAACTCGCACATGTAGTATCCATAGAAATCATTCCCTTCCTCCTGCCACAAGCACTTTACGAGAAATAGAGGTCAATCAAACTGATAATGAAGCATTATAAATGGCATTGATGAAAGTATAGCTATAGAATCAACGGGAGATGCGCGCAACTAGCTAGCCAGTAGTACTTACTTTCGGGTATACATATCGCAGCTCCTTCAGCAGTCCCGGAGCTTGTGCGATGAACTGTTTCCAAACCCTGCAAGACAAAGAAAATAATTATTATTACTTGAGATATCAGGAAATGAACAAAAAGTTGCCGATATGTTGCGATAATGATCGATTGAACTTACTTGCTGACCATTTCAGTCATGTCCGCATAGGTGCTGGGATCTTTCCGTCTGGAGTCTAAGACGGTTACTAGTCCACGCACAAGCTTAATCTCCAGAAGAATATAGTGGTACCTGCACACGCATGCATAACTCATCAATTGCATTAACCTCGCTCGAGTAGTAAGGGAAACCGAATATGCACATGACAGTAACACTCACGGGCCGTTGTAAGGAAAGAGTATGGTATCTTTGTTTTGATTTTTGATTAACGATTGTAGCAAGTTGTCCTCGGCCTCTTCGACGTTCTTTTCAACCAGAAATACATCTATGATATTTGTGTTAATGAACCCAATATCATAGATTTCATTTTTTTGCACTCGACGATCTTCAATCTGCATAATATATTGAGGATAATTAATTATAAATACATGCAATGAAAGAGCCGAGCTATATATAGAGACTAATGACAGTAATAGTACTTAAAAGCAGTAGCAAAAGACCATTAATTTATCGAGGGCTTTTTGATTGAAGAACTCGAAGAACTCCTCAAATGGAACACACAACAGATCATTTGAAACGAGGTCGTGCTCCTCTTTAATGTTCAGATACAAACTGTTCGTCCCCTCAGACTCTCTGCAGGTTTTCATGTACCAACTATAGAATCTTCGCATCATTGTTGTCAGAGATGTTTCATCTTTGACGAGAGGCTTCCCGTACTCGTATCTGAATACGTCCACCTCCATTAAATCAGGAAGTGCATCGTCAGGCAGGTAATCTTCAAGATTGCCATAACCGGCCACCGTCCCCGGAGGATTAGACACATTGAGCGGGGGGCACGATTGCTGTGCTTGTTCACCGAGGTGGGCAATTTTTTTCCCCATTGCTCGTTGTTCTTTTGACCTTTTATCACTGACAGTAGTTCCCGACCGCTTGGCCTGGAGATATGTCTGTTCAGTAATGCGCTCATAGTTGGTTCTCGGCAGAGACTTTGGTGGTTTCCTCTGGGCATCGAGAGTGCGTTTTGCTTTCACCGGATCTACCTTCTCCTCCGGAGGTGGATGTATCTTTGCTTTCACCCCTTCAAAGAACTCCTTCACTTGGGCCTGCACGATCGTATTGTTTTCCTCCTTGGTCCTCTCGTATGGTAACTTCACTACAGGCTTTAGAGGTGGACCGTATCTGTATTGCCTCTCTCTTCTTGTGCTGCTAGACGCCGGAGCAGACGGAGCGGCTGCGGCGTCTGTCTTCTTTCGTGCTTGCTTACGAGGCGGAGGAGGAGGACTACGACGCGCCGGAGCAGCAGGGGCGGCAGCGGGTCTCTTCCGCCCTTGCTGGCGAGGCGGAGAAGCAGGAGGCGGAGTGCCGCCACGCGCCGGAGAAGGAGGTGGAGTGCCGCCACGCGTGCCCTGAACGTCACTCGCTGGAGGAGGAGGCGGTGGAGGAGGCGGAGTGCCGCCACGCGTGCCCTGATCATCACTCGCCGGAGGAGGAGGCGGTGGAGGAGGCGGAGTGCCCTGACTCGCCGGAGGAGGAGGAGGAGGCGGAGGCGTCCAGTTCAGAAGGTTGATGAGCTCCTTCCGCCATAGGCATGGAGTCTTCAGAGCAGAACCCAGCCTAGTCTCCCCTTCACCGGTAGGGTGCTCAAGCGCGAGGTCCTCAAATCTCTCTGTTATTTCATCCACATCACCTTAGCAAATCCTTCTGGAATCGGCTGGCAGTGATAAGTTGTGCCGGGTCCACTAGGATAAACTTGGCCAACAGCCGCCTTGACCTTGAAATTCATCCATCGCGCCATAATGTGGCAATTTTGAGACTCCGTGATACCATCCACGGGATAGCTGGCAGGAGCCGTCAAGACATGCTCCGGCTGAAGCAGCTCGGTGGAAGCCACGCTGCTTCTCCGCTGAGATGGCGGGGTAGCTTCGGGGGAAGCTTCGGCATGTCGTTTGTTGCGATCTGCTGCTTCTCGTTCCTCTTCTCGATCCTCTAGCCCCATTACCCTTCCAAGCAGCGCCTGCATTTGGTCCTGCTCCAGTTTCTTCCTCCTCTCATGGGTTTTGTAACCCCCTACGTCCGGAAAACCAACCTTCCACGGAATGGAGCCTGGCGTGCCTCGTGTCCGTCCAGGGTGCTCGGGATTCCCAAGGGCCATTGTGAGCTCGTCCTTCTCCCTGTTTGGAAGGAACGTCCCTCGCTGCGCTGCATCGATATAGTGCCGAAGGTTCTTGACTGGTGTTTGCAGTTGCTCGTCCATCCACTGACACTGCCCTGTTACAGGGTCCAAGGTTCCGCCAGCCTCGAAGAACCAAGTCCGGCAATGGTCTGGCCAGCGCATTGTCTCTGGTTCGATCCCTTTTTCAAGCAGATCATGCTCAGCCTTGGACCACTTAGGCCGGGCTTTGAGGTAGCCACCTAACCCCGTGCGATGGTGAAGCTTCTTCTTCGCAGCATTTTTCTTGTTTGTCTCCGACATCTTCTTACTCTTTTTCGATGTCTTGTGGGCCACAAATGCGGGCCAGTGATATTTGATCTTCTCATATTTTCCGATGAATTCTGGTGTCTTTTTTTCTTGACAAACTGGTTCACCTCTTCCTCCACCTCCTCATTAGGTCTGCCATCTTCTTAAGAGCACAAGACTTGATTAATTGCTCTTTAACTAGCTTCTCCGGATCCTCCTCTGGCGGTAGGGTGAAAATTGCCTTCAGCTCAGTCCAAAGATCTTGTTTCTGCATATCATTGACATAAGACACCTCAGCGTCTTCATCCTTAGCAGGCTTATACCATTGCTGGATGCTGATCGGGATCCTGTCCCTAACAAGAACCCCGCACAGAGCAGAAAATGCCTTCCTTGTCTGGATGGGTTCAATCGGTTCGCCGTCGGGCGCGATTTCTATGATCTCAAACTTTTCATCCGAGCTCAACTTTTTCTTCGGGCCTCGTCTCCTTACCGAAGTTGTGCTCGATCCGGAGGGCTAGAAATTATAAGGAAGAAAAACAACAGTAATTAATATGTGTACATATACCAAAACAATATATATACCTGCCCGGACTCGGTTCGGTGACCGGAGCAGTCAGCATGGTCTCCTTCGTCTTGTACCTCCATTATGTCACCGGAGCCATCATGAACATAGTCCTCCTCCTGTACCGGCATTAATGGGTCGAAGCCATCATAAACATAGCCCTCTTCTTCATCCAGCTGACCATCGGTGTCGATGAGAAATGACGCAACATCATCACTTCCATTTGCGATTATGTCCCCCAACATCGCTTCTGTTTCTTCGTCTCGGGAGTGCTCCATAGTTTCTGCAAATATTTACAACATGTCAATTATTATTCAAACATGGTACAGATGGATATATATATATATATATATATATATATATATATATATATATATATATATATTACTTTTCGCTTGTGCAAACACTGATGGATCAACTTGGCAGAAACGATCTTCGTGTCTGTAGTTGATGAATCTCACTATCCAGCAATTACTAATTTCGAATGTGCTTCAATTTTGTATGTATTCATCATTCCAGTATATATAACCAATGTGCCAAACAGTAAATGTGCGCAAAAATATATACTGCTTTTCTTTGTTTCACAAAATCAGGATTTCAATAGTTTGATCTTAAAATACTACGCAAGAAATTTATTACGTGTATCGACGATGGACGGTAGCTACGCCTACGTGTGCTTCCTCTGTTCTCCATGGACTACGGTCCCGGAGGTGATCTGCCAGACGACCAGCGCGCACAGAGCTGAGCACACCCGAGCTCAAAAAGGCTGCGGCATCCAGAGGAAGCGGTGGCGCCGTGGCAACAGAGAAAAGGAGAAAAGGATCGATCAAAGAGACACCCACCGGCTGCTGATTTGTGTCGAGGAATCCACCGTCCGGCTGCTGATGAGTTTGTCGAGTTCAACCTGGAGGAGGCTGAGTGTGTGTATCGGCCACGAGCCCGTGAGTCTTCACAGTGACTTAATAACTCGTCGGGGAAGCGGGCACCGGGGGAGCTGCCGCTGACGCCGCCGCGGGAGATGACCGGGGCTTTTCGGCGGCGGGAGCGAAGAGTGGTCGTGGCCGTCGCCGGTGTCGGCGCCGGGGCGCGGGTCGGGCCCAGAGTGAGGACCGGCCTGCCGCGGCACAGAGGGTTCCGGCGGACGCAGAGCAGGTCCAATGTATTTTTGGGCCCGGGGCGATCTAAAATAATTCTTTTTCATATTAAACTTTTATACTTATTTTAAACTAAGTGTACCATATTACAGTTGTAATTAATATATTTTTATTACTTAGCCACATAAAATGTTTTCAAATAACATTTATATTATTAATTGGTACGCATCTGTAATGTATATAATTGAAAATTTTAATTTTACAAAATGAAAAATTATGATGTACCAAATCTTTTCTTTATTGCTAAGACAATCTTTCATATTTATTTTTCTAATATTGCATAAACAATGTAGTGTATGCACATTTGCAAATACATGCGTGTGTTCATATATCTTTTAATACTATATTGAATATTATGATGGAGATTTATACATGCATGTGTTCATAACGAAACTATCAGGCACCTCTTTCTAGATTGTCCACTGGCTAAGATTCTTTGGCCTTCGATTCATATTGTGTTTAATATTACTCCACCTACCTCTATCAACATGTTATTTGGAACGTGGCTTGATGGGGTTAACTCGAATATAGAGAGGCACATTCGTGTTGGAGTTTGTGCCTTGTTATGGGCAGTCTGGAACTGCAGAAATGATTTGGTTTTTAACAGAGCAACGAATTTTCACTTTTTGCAGGTTATCTTCAGGGCCACAACATTGATCCGTATGTGGTCGCTACTCACTCCGACGGAGGCCAGGAGATGGTAGCTCGGGTTATTTTCAACCGGTTTGGATGGCGGTCATGTAATAGGATAGGCATGTAGTGCTCCTATTTTGTTTGCCTGCCGGTTGTGGCTTTTTGATTAGGCTCGTATGAGCGTTCTGTTTTCATTTCGTACTTTGAGACACTGGAGACTTTTTACTGGTTTCCTTTTTAATAATATGAGCCGTATGCATCTTTCTGATGCAGAGGCTGGGGTAACCCCCCTTTTTGAAAAAACCAACGACTTCTGGGAATAAAAGAGAACAAGAGATATTAGAATTGATTGAAGGTACAAATTTTGTGGTGCTGGCCAGATATATGCAGGTGGGCTCATTTTGTCACAGTTATCTTGTCACCATCAGGTGTACAGACTTCATGAGGTCTATAGTACCAACATGGAGTACAGATTTCCGCCACACAAATATTTATGACACGAATCATTTTTTGTCGCAGGTAATGTCTAAAAACTTTCTTAAAGCATATGGGAAAGATATTATTAATATTCACCATGGCCTTCTTCCCTCGTTCAAAGGAGGAAGTCCTTCTAGACAGGTATTGAAATTGTTACATTGTGAACCTAATCTGATTTTTCTGTTGTGTCTAAATTTGCAAATTATGTAACTTCTTTCAGGCCTTCAATGCTGGGGTGAAGTTGATTGGTGCGACTAGCCATTTTGTTACTCCAGAACTTGATGCTGGGCCAATTTCATTGAGCAGATGGTAATAATATTTTTGGCATAACGCACGTGCCAAAACTGTTTATCTGTCATTTATAAACATCTACCGTGCTTTGTTTTTCTGATAGCTTGGACATGAATCAAACCGTCAGTTGATGTGGGATCTTTCTTTTCAGCAACCTTAGCCAACTTCTCTTCAGGGTGTTCTTTATCATTTGCTCTCCTGAGATTTATCAGCATCGACTTATTCAAAATAATATCATGCTGCTTGACCACTTTCACAAGTAGAACTGTTGTGACATGTGAAATTGTCTTAATAGTGAAGATTCACTTGCTATGATGAAGCTGTATTAAACCAATGTTTTTCCCCTCACCTGTTCTAGTCAGCAGTTATAAATTTAATATTTTCTCTTTTGCATGTGATGCAGGTTGAACGGGTTTTTCACAGAGACACGTTACATAGCTTTGTTGTGAAGTCTGAGAACCTTGAGAAGCAGTGCCTAGCAGAAGCTATCAAGTCATACTGCAAGCTCCGTGTGCTACCATATGAAGTGATGAAAGACTGTTGTGTTTTGACTCTTTTAATTGGTTAATATGATATGTATTCTTTTCTTTTTTCAAAAAAGAGCAATACATTATTCTTTTGTTAATATATTCACGTCGAGCCATTAGGTGTATCTTAACCTGGGTTGAACTTATGAGAATAATCAAGCAGTGTTACATACCACCTGCCAAGGACATAATTTGACGTTTTATTGCGTACCGTGATAGTGCAAACTGCAAAGCACGTGTCATAGTACACCCTCTCTCCTGCAAATTTGGGTTCATGTACTAACTCTAACCGCACCAGTTGAGTTTTAGTGTTTCTAGCATGTGCCCTACTTGGTCAGCTACATCAACCTGTTGGAGCAGATTTTGCATGCCATGAACCCAGCTCTGTTTCTCCAGTGGTTGTAGTCATCGCTAGGTGGTCAATGGACATGGTTGTAATTTTTATTACCTCTGTTGTTCTTTGTACTGCCATGATTGAAGATGAATAGATTGGAAGTTTCTCGAAAAAAAGAACCCAACTCTGTTTGCTGGTGCTGCTCTCACACTTGAACCCAATCAGGCCTTGTGCTGTACTCAAGCCGAAGCAGCATGTCTCTGGTAAACATTTCCCTGGCTCAGTCCACTCTGGGAGCTCACTGTATACCCCGTAAACGACACCTGTAAGTATTTTGAAGCATAAGGTCAGTATTCAGATTCAGGAAGCATCGACATCAGGTATTAACTGCTGAGATGTAGAACAGATAAACCTATACTTTTATTGTTTTTGGATAGTGCACCTCCAATGTGTTTGCTCTTCAGCTTCAATATGACCTGTAATTATCCGGACTTACTGTTAACTGATGTTCAATTGTATATTAATGTACTCATGTTCATCTGAACCTTGATATTTCCGTTAACAAAATGATGAAAAGGGGGTTAGACTTGCTGGAAAATCTATTCACTAGAATTAGCCCAGAGTTATATAAATGCAAACCTTTTGTGTCCTATTTTACAAATGAAGCTCTGGAGGGAAATCGCCCTACCTGTGACCTCTTGTTGATGTAGTCTCTTGTGCAAATCCCCTGATTCAGGAACAAAAGCTTGCATCTCAGGTCTCTTGATCATTCTTTCAATTTTAATTAAATGTTCCAAACAGATGAGTAGTTCTGACCTTTTCTTCTGTGTTTTAGCAGCTTTGCCTTCCTTGCACCAGATATCAGGAATCCAGGACAAAGGTGCCTTCTCGTAAGGAATGACGCTGGCATTACTTCTCGCCTCGCGCTGGACCCTCTTCTTCAGCGTCGCAGCTCCTCTCAAAGCTTTGCACACAATATCATGAGGGGGCACACAATTCAGTCATCTTTTCGCATACCAATGATAATATAACGCATAGGGATTTCAGTGTGATTGATGACAGCTATGGATTTCTCACCTATCGCCGCAGCCGCCGTGAGCGTCAACAGATCACCCGGAGCCGCGACTCCAACTGCAGACTGGACAGCAGAGGACACCTGTTCATGACCAGCCCCTGCAAGCTGGGCCGCCTCGGTGCAGTGCGAAGCCAGCAACTTGGTGGCGGACGCCATGGCCGCAGCTATCTTGGAGTCCTGGTTGTCCCGGCTGGTGGCCGCAGTGACGGCGGCAACCGCGGCGGACACCTGGGCCACGGAGACCATGGCGTGCGCCTGGGCCCGGTCGGCGCGCTCCTTCTCCTTCCTGCCATGCTTGGCGGTCTCCTTGTGCTGGAAGTACCATCTGGTCACCGAGTTGGAGTGGCGGTGACAGCTAATGGAGCTCCTCCCTGTTGCATCTAGCTACAGAGCAGAGATGGCCGGGTGAGTAAGAAGAAGCAGATGAGAAATGGTTACTACTAACTACTCCTCATCTATTTTGTGGTCAACCTCATTGCTAATCTCTACTGTTGAATGGAATACTTTTTTGTGTTTTTAGGAGGAGGAGAAGAATCAGGTGATGATGAGTGAATTGCAGAAAACCACCACATTGAAGCATAGGTTTGCAGAAAAGACTGTTTTACGAATTTCTCCCAGAAACCACTGATTCTTGGCCTAATCTTTTGCAAAAACCACTAGTTGACGGTTTTGTCCGTTTTAATGATGATTATGACAAATAGAACCCACTTTGTGCTGACGTGGCATAACGGCTCGTGATAAACGGCATTAAACAGGTCTTTTTTTCAAAAAGTCCTCCCCTTTCTGAAAAAACACCTCTCTTCCTACCCAATCCAGATCGGGATCTGGCTCTCCAACAAACCACGCCATCCCCTCCTCCTGCTAGTTCCTTGGCCAGAGCTCCTTCCTACCTCTCTCGTACTCCAGGTCGATTCCCTGCTCGTGGAACCAGCCCGGCGTGCTTGCTGGTCTTGAGGGCCCTAGGCCTCAGCCGCCGCGAGGAACGCCGCCGATGCTCCGTCCAGTGTGAGCCGTGAAGAACCACCTTGGCCCCGCCGCCGCGAAGAACCACCCTGTCCCCGCCGCCGGTGCCCCTTCCAGCGTGAGCCGTGCGCGCCACCGCAAGCTGCGTGGTCGCCAGGACGGAGGACGGAAGGCCGTGCCGGTCCAGCCACATCCTCCGCCGTGACCGAGAGTAAAAGCGGCGCGGTGTCCCAGTGTGTCGAGAGCATGCTCGAGCCGGTTGGTGCCCAGCCACAAGGCCGTCGTCGGCCTCTTCCGAGCCGGTGCAGTCGTGGTGCTCGAGCAAGGACAACGGGGGCGCAACAGCCGACGCGCGGACCTGCTCGTCGCCGGTGATTGCAAGGCCATCCAACAGTCACTGCTTGTGCGTCAACCTTTTTTTAGGAAAGCCTCAAATCTGTGGAAAACAGCATACAACCCATCTGCCATTATTTCTAATAATTTACAGCCCATTTGCGAATTCTTAAGGTTTTTTTGGAGCCCATATTCTTTTTGTTATCATTACAGCCCATATTGTGGCCACGGTTAAAAAATTATACAAAATTTTGCATATTTCGGTGCGGTCCGAACTGTTTTTAATCCCAAAATTTCGACTCACATTCAAACTGATTTTAAAACTAAATGTATATCAATATAAAATCCAACAAATTCTCCACGCATAAAAATTAATGTAATTTAAAATCTCAAAATGAAAAAAAAAATATTTGAAACTAATTGCCGCTTTGATGTGTTTTAAAAATGTACAACCCATTTCTCATTACTGATGGGCCATTTTCTCGGCCAGCCAAATGAAAGCTCTCCTCGTCTTGAAAGATTTGCAGCCCAACAGGCCTGACAAAGCGACTTACTTGGCAAATCACAAAAAAACTAGGTTGTCGCCATGGACCCAGCTGTCAGCCTCTCCACATACAGTCTCTTCCGATGGAAGTCGTTCCTTGACCACGTTGACCATGCCGCACGGAGAGCACCACGGCGGTGGACGACGGCAAGGCCTAGGAAGGGGACAACGCGGAGCCGGGGAAGACGCGACAGTGGAAGCCCGCGCGGAGAGTAGTACGAGGGTTCACTGGTTCGGCTGTGGTGTGAGGCTGCCGTCACCGCAGGGCATGGCCAGCGGTGGGAATAGTAGGGGGCAGTGAGTCCTCCGCGGCAGCACAGCCAGCCACGGGAGGCAGGAGCATGAGGCACGACCGGCGCTGGTTTGGGCGGCTGGAGCAAGAAGACCAGAGGTTGAAGAAGCACTACAGCCGTTGGATGGACATCATACGATCACTGGAGCTAGAATCGTTCATATTGACTAAGTTGACAAAGCCCTTCGTCCCCGTCAACTTAGTAGGCCCACAAGTCAGCCTCCCACCAAGGTGGGTCCGAGCTAGCAGGGGGAGTATTCATTTTTTTGTGCGTAATAAGGAGGCACTTCCGGTGGGTACGAGCTGACAGCGGGGGGGCATTTTTTCGCGAAATATGGTGGCCCGTCAGGTGGGTCCCAACAGTCAGGGGGCAAACATTTTTTTCGCAAAATACGGTGGCCCGTCCAGTGGGTCCCTGCTGTTAGTTGGAGGAATCATTATTTTCCGCATAATAAGGGGGCACTTATTTGCTGCGGCCATGGACCCAACTGAGACTCTCCACGTACAGTATACTTCCGATGGAAGTCGTTCCTTGACCATGTTGACCTTGCCGTGTTCCGTTGCATGCATGAGTCCATGGGCGTGGTGCGTCCCCACTGTCAGCCTCTCACATACAGTCATCTTCCGATGACTCTCGGTTGTTGACCATGTTGACCACATCGTGCTGAGCGCACCCAGACTGGAACGACCCGGAGATGGGGAAGACGGGGCAGTGGAGTCGGAGATGGAGAGGACTGGGAAACTTCACTAGTTCGGGTGTGCGGCAGCACAGCCGTGGTGCCACCCACAGGAGACAGGAGCAAGAACAGAGGTTGAAGAAGGAGCACGGCTGTTGGATTAACATCCAACGGTCCAGCTGCTAGAATCATTTGTTGATTAAGTTGACAAAGCCGTGCATACAAGTCCGCTTAGCAGGCCCACAAGTCAGTCACCAAATCTGACGGGTCCCAGCTGTCAACGGGCTGAATATTTTTTTCGCAAAACAAGGAGTCACTTCCTTCCGTGCGAAGATACAGCCGATGGGTCCCAGCTGTCAGGTGGAGGAAACATTTTTTGCAGCTTAATAAGGAGGAACTTTCCTTGCGTGCGACCATGGACCTCGTGGGTCCCAGCCGTCAGGCTCTCCACGTACAGTCCTCTTCCGATGACTCTCATTTGTTGACCACGCCGCACCGAACACAGCGAGGTGGTGGACGACGGTGAGGCCCCGGACGGGAACGACTCGGAGATGGGAAAATGCGGCAGTGGAGTCGCAGATTGAGAGGAGGAGAAGGGTTATAACTGGTTCTGTTGCAATTCATATCAAACTCAGGTTCACAGGACACGTTCATATTCATAGCCAACATTCACTATCAACAACTCAAAAGATTCATATATACACAAGCTCAGCATATCTATGCATCCAAATGATTGATAGATCACACGACAATATTCATACATAATTCACAAAAAGATTCATATATACACATGTTCAGTATGTTTATGCATCCAAATGATTGAGATCACAGCCAATATGATCCATGGACAAGCTTTAATTACCTAGGGTACAGACTGGTAAATGGTGTTCAATCAGAGGTACTTCTTGCTAAAATTAGTTCTTGTATGAGTAAACTTTCGAGTACATAAGAGGCAGCACAGACAATCTGAACTTTGCTTGTAGGTTTATCCTCAAATAGTGGCCTCGTGCCGACGGAGGTTTGAGCAACTTGGCCAGTACTTTCATCCAACTAGTTTACTAGCTCATCTTGGTCCTGTATCTCGCCAAAATTCTACATTGCAGACGAGAAAGGAGGCGGTTGAGAAAATGAACCACCCAAATTTTTTGTGAAGTTCAACTGAAATGGAGCATCCTTGGCGTGCAGACTGATTAAGTCCCAGATGAATATACGCGTCAACCAACTTGTCTGGAATCTTTAGACTCCATGCCATATAGTTCGCTACTATATGTGCCGATAACCAAAAGGCACAAGTTGGGACCAAAGATTGGACTGCATTTTTTTGGGCTATGCACCAAGCAATATTTTTGGCGTTCACTCTCCTAATACTTGGAGTTTGACAATTGGTTGACGCCGGTTGATACTCGAATGAATATAGGCACTTGTCAACATCGATGCTTGTTTGAGTGAACTTTGGAGTACATAGCAGCAGCATAAGTACCTGTCCATCAGATCATTTTGTGCAGTTCTACTGAAATCAACCGATGTAATGATTTGCCTGCGAGTTCAGGCTCCAAATTACTCCTTTATGAAATCGGCAAACAGTAGCACAATACCAAATTACCAATACATATGACAGGCACAATAATCAGGATAAAGACCAGTACCAACCTGTGTGAGGTAGCATATCAATTACTATTTCCTTTGACTGGAAGCAGAGATAAGCCAAGCGACTGACAGCAAAGGAAGAAAGCAAGCGGATATTAGCGACTGACAGGAAAGGACGGAAGCTGTCGAGGCAATGAAGCACCCAAAGTTTTTGTGCAGTTCTACCAAAATCAAGCATCCCTGTTGGCACATATATTGAGAGAGTGAGATTACTGTAATAGTGGGACTAGTTGATGAAACATACACTAACAAATAGAAGAACCCTCATTATCTTAATGGGTAAAGTTAGCAACATATTAGTCTTGCTTAAAGAGAGGTATTAGTTTATTTAATCAGTGCCAATTAGCTCAACTCAACACTCAAAGCATTGCCATTTATCATAGGTTGCAAAACTTAAAAGTGCAAAGATAAAGGAGTTTCTCATGACAGTAGCACGATACAAATAGAGATGACATCAAACTAATATGGATGAAGGCCTTAGGCCCATACCAACCTGAGAAAAAAAGCTTATTCATGTAGTCCCATAAGAGATGATAAAGCACTCACTGGAATCACACAATAGTATATACTTTTGTGCACTTCAAATGTATGGTTGAAATCACTCTTGTTTACCAGTGCTGAGATTATATCGAAAGATTATCAAGAACTTCCAGCAGAGTTAAAGCACTGGCTGGGATACAATTCATTGTATTGTCTTGTGTAGTTCCACTAAAATGTATGATTGGCACAACATGATCCCTGTTTGCACAAGTAGGAACAAGGTGAAACCTTCATTAGCTTAGTGAGAAAGGATAGGAAGACGTTAGCATATTACTCAAACAGTAGCATCAAATTCATGATGGACAATACACAAAACATTGCCTCATTGAACCAATGGCAATAAATTGACATGCAAAACAATAGAACTATTATGTCATGACACTAATAATATTCCCTCCCTGCTCCACCACATGATTCACCTCCATACACAAATATTCACACGTACATGATTCAGCATAGGGTCCTACTAAAGATTTGTTTAACTCCAACAGGAAAATTAGGCAGTAATAAATTAGTGGTACTTAAGTGCTCCTAATTAATTAAGCAAGACAGCAGAAGTGGAAGGGCTCCCTGGAGGATCGTCTCACATGTAAGGTAGTCGTTGCCGGAGCCCTTGAATAGCCTCGACTGAGGCCTCTCGCTTCAGCAAGATCACCTTGGCACTATTTCTTCTTCTTCTTCCTCTTCATGCTATGTTTCTCTTTCTCCTCACCAGTTGGTGAAACCAAGTACATGATTGGCCTTCTAATTCAGAATTGGTTTTTTCAGTGAGGGAGTACAAGTGTACTAGTAAAAAACAGCGTTATTTTCTCATGGCAGTCGGAAAATAGAGATGAACACATGCATTAAATATCATTCTTACCTAAAGGAAGGTTATTGCGCCAATATGGATGATGAGGATTGGAACACAGATCTCCTTTGTGCAGTTCCACCAAAATGAACCATATGTTCCATCTGACATTCCAGTTAAACAGCACAAAAGTCACTTCTTTTAAGAAGAGTTTTGTGCAGTGAACCAAAAGGTCACAACAGCAACCAGGTGAATTGGATATCCCTGTTTGCACAAAAAGGCATAGAGAAAACAGTCAGAGTCTCAAACAATTACAGGCAAAAGCATTTGGCTAAACTTGTAAGAGTCTCAAACAATTACAGGCAAAAACAGTGGCATGGCTTCATTTTTACTAGGGAAATTATATTAAGAACAACTAAGGCTGCGTTCGGTTCACAGGTTTGGTGCAGGATTTTCGTAGGAACACAGTTCCTACCGTATTCTTTCCCTTCCAACCGTTCGGAACACGGGAAAGGTGAATAGTATTTCATAGGAAAGCTGGTCTGGTAGTACTAATTCCATCGGATTAGAAACATCCACGCGCTGCTCATTTTTTGGGCGGAAGCCCGAGGCAGGCGCTCGCTGCCATGCGTTAGACACGTTGCTGTGTTGTGTTTGCCGGAATAAAAAAATCAACCTATGTGTGGTACGTGAGGTGAGGACAAGAGCAGTCACTATGCAGCTAAATAAACAAATAGCATCTCATACTGCCAAGCATGCTAATCTAAAAAACAAATCTGTACATCTCGTAGTCCATCCGGACACATTCTCTTGAGAGTTTCCTCCGGTTCACTGTTCCATAGTTTTGTACCTACATTCCTTTCTTATTCCTCTATTTTCATCAAGACCTATGTTTACTGCCCCTTTATTCCGACCAGAGCCTAAATATTTGGTATAAGGGTATGGGACAGTGGGTGCACCAGCAATACAGCACCATGTACGTAAACAGGGGCATAAAGTGGTGATTCATAGTTTGTTGCCCTGAGAAACAAACATCCAAGAAACATATCTGGGTTGGTCCCATTTTTGTTCACTCTAGCCACCTACTCCTACGTGTTGATAGCAAATCTAGTCCCGGTCATACCACTATGTATAGCGTTACCCCTATATTTCCCTTTTCGACCAAGAGACCGGTTGGATGACCAGTCTGTACTACTTTCATCCTCTTTCCTTCCTGTTTGTACCAAGTCCGATGTACATACTAAATTCCCCCACCCCCACTTTATTTCAATGACAAGTATTTTCGGACGGAGGGAGTACAAGATTCGACTCCATGAAGTAGCTTTACCTCTAACAATAAAAAAAGGTGACGTTGGACCATCCGATTGAGAGGGGCTGAGAGGTAGAAAATGATGCACTTGCAGCGACGTAGCGAGCCGGGGAAGTAGAGCTAAGGCGGTTTCGAACGAAGATATACCTGAAGGTCATCGGGATGTGGATAGGTGGGCAGCGGGAGGCCAGATCCGCCCACAGGCAACGACGAAGGGATCGGAGGACCTCCCGCGCCGGCGCTCGGCCAGAGATAACGGTGCGGCCGGCAGTGGGTCTCCTCCCTCGCTGTCGACGACGGCCGAAATGCTGCCCCTCCTCCCCTTCACCGGCGGAGGGGGATACATCCGGATCTGTAACCAGCGGTGAGGATAGAAAGCCAGTGTTTTTTGAAGGGAGAAAGACAGGGTTACTACACCTATCTTGTTTAGACCTGGAGAGGATGAGAGTGTGTGAATAGAGCAGCCCTAGCAAGCAAGCGCGGAGGCTCCGGCCTATATATAAGTAGTGGGGTAGTTTTCCTTTTTCACTCCATCAAAACAATCGCTTAAAATTGTGTACTATAATTACATGCCAGGTCGCGTTTTTTTTAGTTGTTGATTGTTTTTTGTGATAGCTACCCGCTTGTTCCAAGTGGTGTTATGGTGTGCCAGGTCGCACTTTGTATCATTCAAGTCTGGTAGTACTACAAGTCCCTCCATTAAATGAACAACCACCCCCTCGTGAAAATTGTGAACAAGCGCACGGCTAAAATTAGCGGAAACGTGGGTTGCCCCAACATGCATTATTATTTATATTTTCTACTCCCTCCGTTCCTAAATATAAGTCTTTTTTATTAGCCACACCTAAGACAAGAATTTTTTTTATTAGCAGTGAACCCCACATGTCATAGACACAAAAATTGTGGCAAGATTCCCTTAGGCAAGCCAAAGTGTGTCTAACAATTTGAGCAATTCAGGTTAGGCAAGTGTGGCAAGTGTGGGAAAAACAATGTGGCAACATAAGACAAACATAGTCACAATCCAAACAGCCCCGTGATTTTTTGTGACATGCATGAAAATTTGGTTAGTTAAATTTATAGTCAAAATTTGGCAAGGTGCATCAAATCAACACATGCAAGTATCAAAAGGAAAGTCACGGCATGAATGCATGGGTTGTACTCCCTCCGTTTCCAAATATAAGTCTTTTTAGAGATTGCAACAAGTGACTACTCCCTCCGTTCCTAAATGTATGTCTCTTTAGGGATTCCACTACAAACTACATACGGATGTATATAGACATATTTTAGAGTGTAGATTCACTCATTTTGTTTCGTATGTACTCCAGTTCATAGTGAAATCTCTAAAAAGACTTATATTTTGGAACAGAGGGAGAACAAACGAAGCAGAATATGTCTACTCCTACATACGAAGTAGCCCATGTGAAATGTGTAAAAAGAGTTTTATCGAATGCAGTGCTTTCATGTGTCGCGTCAACTCGTACAAGCCCGAGAAATTTGATTACTATGACGCCCTCTCCCTCGCGGACTAAGCTCTGGTGCCTTAACTGCACCTGCCTTTGGCTGCATGACAGGTGGGCCAACCACCTGTTGGGCCCACCTGTCATGGACGCAAAGGCAGGAGCAGTAAGTAGAAGCTTTCGCTACACGCTATCCCTCCCACACGAGGTGGACGGACATGCAGCAGTGGATTCGATACTGTAGAAGTAGGGGTAACATCATTATTCGTCTTCTCGAAGAGGCGAAGAGCCAACTGCAAACCGAACGTGGCAGTTGCGAACGCTCGCGTGGTGCGGTTCCTTGGAGTACTAGCCATGCTCATGCATGAGACAAAATTGCTATTGTTTAACAATTAAAATCCATTATCCATTGGTTGATACTCATTCTGCATAGGTCCACGCGCTTAGCACCGTTTCCTCCTGGGGTCACCGATGTTTATTTGCTAATTAATAGCATTCCATGCAATGAACTAGCCATTGCAAGTCATTAAAAACATGCACACCTCTCATCTCTTATTAGTTGATACGTATGTCAAGAAACAAGAAACAAGGTAGAAGTTAATGCACCACGCCTAAGTGTTTTGTGACTATTTGGTTTTCGTAAGATGACTTACACACCTAGACGGAGGGAGTAGTATAGACCTGTAAACCGGAAAGGAGTATTTGCCTTTCTAGAGATTTCAACAAGTGACTAGACTTCGGCTAAAAAAAACAAGTGACTAGACTACACCGTGTGCAGTACCCCCTCCCCTCCGGTTTATACGGCTCAAATCTCAAATCTCATGAACCAAGGCATTTTGCGATTGGAGGAATGTATCTCGTACTTTACAAAACTATCCTAATTAAACTCATGCATTAATTACGTAGTTCTCTCGTTTTCCTCTCCGCCTTGGTCGCGGTGCACAATATTGAGGCTGGCCATAGTGGGAGTAACTTAGGTAGTAACTTAACACATCCCAAGACAATTTTTCTTATGTGGCAAGTATTTAATGAGGAAAGACGTGCTTGTGGTAACATAATATGTTACTGTAACATAGCACTTTCCGAGGCAAAATGAGTCTATGAGATAATAAATGAAGCAATCTATGATACTACTACTATGTTACTTTGCACTATGGAGGTACTCCCTCCTTTGCGGTTTATAGGGCTTATCTTAAAATTTTCGTTTTTCCATTTTATAAGGCTCAATTTGGTTGTTCCCAATCACATGTTCAGATTTCAAGGTGCATTAAATCATTGCATGCAAGTATTAAGACAAAATTGACCAATGCATGTAATTTATGCATGCATGCATTGCAATTAATGCATTGGTAAACATACTTTTTTGAGGAAAACAAGAGCATTAATTGGGTGCTTTTGCAAACTACAAAAAGTATTCCACCACTCAGCATCTACCTTAGTTGATGAGATTTTTGAATTGAGCCTTATAAACCGGAAAGGAGGGAGTAGTAACTTACACTAGTGTCATATGCATGACACTAGTCTAAGTTACTCCCCACTATGACCAGCCTGAGAGAGTGCTTTGATACGTTTTAGTCTCATGACTAAAAGTAGTGGGACTAAAACTTGTTAGCCTCATCCATGCTTGGATCCAAATACCAAAGAGACTAAAATCAAGTTAATGACATTTCAAAGCATCCGCGCCCACGTGCCATCCACCAAATCACAGCGAGGTGCTACAGTCGAGACTCACCTATCACCCCGGTGTGGCCGTCATAACCCGTCATATCAGAAAACCCACACCTTTACCAGCAGTGGTAAGGTGGCCTCCAAGTTGGACTAGACGAAGCAACCATCATTTCATTGGAACACTCGTTCAAGCCCTTTCTTCCCTTTCTTGAAGAAAACCTCACTCCAGGCTACTCACTTCTGCCATTTTTCTTCTCTACAGACGAAGGAAAGGTGGGCGAATCAGTTATGGTGCTATATTTTCATTCCAATAATCTTCTTTTTGCGAAGCACCGACCGATTCTCACATCCTATTCTTTTCCCGTTTTCATTGCGATTGTGGTTTCCTTTCGATTGCTTTTTGTTTGTCAGTTCATTGATGGATCCTGGAGCACTAGGCAAAGAGTTGTCGGCGGACAACCCACTGGAGACAGCGATCTCCAGGAAGTGAGCACCAACCAACGAGTTGACCATGTTGGCTGGCCAACCCATGGAGACGAAGAACTCCAAGAAACAAGCACTGGCCAAAGAGTTGAGGACGTTGGCGGACGAACTCCTCAAAGAAAGTTGGAAGAACAGCAAGGGCCCCACCGTGCCTACCCCAGGAGCTCTGATTGCCACCTATGTGAGGCTCAAGACCGAGTTTGAGGAGATAGTCGCCGTTGAGAAGCAGTATTCCCCTCGCAAGGTGATGGCCCCCATCGAGGATGAGGAGATGGCCCCCAGAGGGATGAGATCCCTCGGTGAGCTGCACAAGGTAAAAAATAATGGCTTATTACCATAGTTGTGGTTTTTGATTATTTGCAATGTGCTTGTTTTTTGATTATTTGCAATGTGCTTGCTAATATGTTAGTGTTGTGCAGGTGCCGGTGGTTGTCCTTGATGATTCCGATGTCATGGCCCGTCCTGTTGGCATCGCCCCGGAGATCGATTCCGATACCGCTGTCCATCCTGTGGACATCGCCCCAGAGATCGATTCCGATGTTGCGGTCAGTCCTGTGGACATCGCCCCAGAAATCAATTCCCATGCCCCTGTCCATGCTGTGGTCATTGCCCGAGAGATCGATGAAAAGAAATAGTTGGTCGCGCTAATCCTTCAGGGTAGTTTGCATTGCCCTGTGTTTAATTACCAGAATGATGCGTGTTATCAAACCATCTTAGGGCTAGTGCACTATCTTGTGAGGGCGGATCTTGCTACTTTTGTTTGATAGTGAATCATGCGATGAATCATGCGAACCCTCTCCGAGTTATGGAAACACATGTATCCTCACCAGCTTTTGATGTAATATATGGCATGCTTAGATGTAAGTTTGAACTGTTTATCATATCAACAGGGCTTGTTTGATGATTCTTGGTGTTAGTAGGCTAGCTACTGTGCGAGCTATAGTACTTGCAAAACACTCACTGAAGAGAAACGTTGGGGCTGATGAGCTCGTGTTACGCTTATACTTATCCCTCGTCGATCGACCAATAGCCCTAGCTCCTAAAATTGTAGGCTTAGGGATCGATCAGACAATAGTCGACATACATTCAGGCCTCATTTGGTTCGTAGGGTAGGAAAATCGTAGCAAAAGTACAGAGAACGTGCAACACAAAATCATAGCAGTGCAGAGACGTACTCCCTCCGTTCCAAAATAGATGACCTAGGCGGGCTAGTTTGGCCTAGTGGGTTTCAGTGATATGACGTGGTACAGTGCCATGCAGTCTTCGCGTGTGGTAGCAGTATTGCGGGTACAGTAAGTTTTCTTGAAGAAGCGGAATTCAACGAAGTCATGATGGTTCCTTCGTCCGAACAACTTTCGGTGGGAAAGGTTGGGCCTGCGATACGACCGGGGTAGACCAGGATAATTTTGTGCATGGCAGGTAGACTAGGATGGTCGACGTCCCACATGTCGGCGAATGAAAGTATTCTTTCCGATATAGAGGAAAAGCAACGAGTATTCATTGTTTATTTTTGATGAAAGCTATTGTCTCCACTATTACTCCTTGACTTTGTCAATGCCTCTCTCTCCTCCACATAAGCGGGGACTACTTGCTATGCATGCAGCGGGCAGCTGGCGACTTGAGGGGCCAGGCCGGTGAGAGCGGGCTCCGGAAGCGGTCCGGACTCCAGCATGGCCCACCTCACATTATCACCATATATTTCTTGTAGTCCGTGCGCGGCGGGCGGGCGATCTTTTCTCCCTCCCCAGTTTCTCTCTTCTCAGTCGACGCCGCCGAGCGATTAGATTTCGGCTATCGACGGTTTATTCAATTACGGTCCCACATGTCAGTGAAATTGCAAGACAACGCGTGTCCCCTTTGGTGAGCGGCGTGCGAGCCGGACTGTCGGGGTTGCGACGAGTACGAGTCGTAAGTGTGCCGCCTTTTAATTTAGAACTTGCGAAGCGTAACATTTTCGCGCAATCGATCGATAGAAATCCAGAACAAAATGACGAGGGCGGTGCTTTCCCGCTCGTTAGGCGGGCTAGTTCGAGTGATATGACGTGCTATAGTGCCGTCCACTTGCTCCATTTTTATGTAAGCAAGAGTTTACACTCATACGCGGGAGGAGTGCGAAACACCACAGATCTGATTTTGATCAAGGGATAACTGTTCCCTGCCAAATAATGGAGGATAGTTAGCGGTTATAGCATGATAGTTAGGGCATCTCCAGTGCTGGCCCACAAATTTACACCGGCATCTGTCCGAGGACACTGATGGATGCCATCCGATGCTGCCCGCATACCTTTCGACAACTATATGAACTAACCGGACGAAATTCGTGCAAACAAAGCAAATTTCAAATTAACCAGATGAAATTCATTACATTTCGAAAACTTTTCCTACAAACTGGATGAAATTCATTACATATTTCGTGGTGGAGCAAGGAACCTCGTGGTGGAGCGTCTGCACTCATAATTTTTAATATTATTCAGCGATATAAAATTAACCAATCAACTCCATAGTGGACTGGAAGAGTACGAAACACGGCAACCCAGTTTAGTTACACCATACTAGTACATGGCTAACCCACGCTATCACCATATTTCTTGGCTTCCGTGCGACACCTATCTCTAGTAATCCAGCAGCCTGTATCGCTTCTCCCTCCTCGTCTCTATCAAAGTGCGGCGGGCTGGCATTTCTGCCGTCTATTGAGGTCGGTTAACTATCACATGTTAGCGACATGCCAAGAGCATTCTAAAAAAAACTCCTTTCACGTTTCGTTTACAAAAAGAAAAAATCCTTTCATGTACGAATTTTCCTGTATGCTTTGAGCAACTTGCATGTCCTATACTGCTCTTGTTTGATACTCTAACTTAGCTAGAGGTTAGACTAACTCATGACTAACCCTGAACTAACTGTAGCTAAAGAGGTGTATGGGTGACAGGGTTAGATTGACAACAAATGCACTTCATGGTGAATGAAAAGTGATTTTTCAGTGGTCCCAATGAGAACTATCTCTAGTTAGCACCTCTTGGGTGGGATAGTTTTTTTGGTGGGTTCGGTGCAACTTGGTCCAATTTAAACCCTCATGCTTGGATACTTCAGGGCTATTTGAGCCCGAACTAGCTCAAACTAATTCTAACCCATGGATCCAAATAGGGCCTATGGCCAGTCTCGACGCGGAGCAGTCGCGTGCACCGGGAAGCGGCGCTCTCTCGGCCGTCGCGCCACTTCAAGGCCGGCGCTAGTGAGAGGTCGCCTTCGCTCTGGCCGGGCATTAATGTGGCACTGACGCTCAGGCGATGCTGACCGTTTCACGCGGGAAGCGCGCGCTGGCAAGGGAGTATAGGTTTTGAACCGCTTCAGGTGTAGTAGTAATGGTAGTTTGCAAAACTACTCAATTATTGCACTCAGTTTCCTAAGAAATTGTGGTAAAAAACGTTACTCCACAGCCCGCTTCTCTTCTCCTTCCTGCTCGTGATTTACGTGGCCATGTTAACGTGGTTGTGTCAAAAAATGTCACTTCATGCTCATGATTTGCGTTATATAATTACAATCAAGATTCTCGTGCATTGCACGGAACATCAATATGCATTTTTTTACAAAACACCTGTTGTGATTGACCCATGATCGAGTAATCCCATGTGTAAAAACTAATGATATCTCGAGAATTTTATCGGAAAACTGGTATCTCGAGAATGTCATCAAAAAAATGAAAGATGAGAGATAAGGCGAGGAGGAGTGGAGCGTGGTGGTCGGAATGTGCGGAGGCATGGGGATGGACGGCGCCGGCAGGCGGCAGCGGCCACCATGCATGCTAGATTGTTCCAAAGACTTATTCCTTTTTTAATTGCTGAGCAATGAGGTTGCGGGAGATAATGATGTGGAGAGAGGTGCGGGTATCTTTTGTAAAATTATCATAATTTGCTTCGTATCCGTCAGATATAGATCATACGGTCTGTATTACAAGATGGCATGCACACCATCATCGCCAACTCATTTTTTTATAAGGGTATATAGATGATAAGTTTGCTAACTACTAAAGTAAAGTGGAATCTGTCCATGTTATGCAAGTAAATAAAGGTGATTGTTTATCATATGGGTAAGGTTGGATGAAGGGTGGTAGGAACAAATGCTCCGCCTAGAGCATGTGTGTGTGAGATGGAATCTTAGTGTGTGTGTGGTGTGTGTGTGTGTGTGTGTGTGAGAGGGAGAGAGATAGAGAGTGAGGGAGAGAGGAGAGAGAGATGGAGTCTTAGTTGTGTGTGTGTGAGAGAGAGAGAGATGGAGTCTAAGTGTGTGTGGGGGGGTGCGTGTGTGTGTGTGTGTGTTTGTGTGTGTGTGTGAGAGAGAGAGAGATGGAGTCTTAGTGTGTGTGTGTGGGGGGGGGAGGGTGGTGCGTGCGTGTGTGTGTGTGCGTGCGTGCGTGTGTGTGTCCCGGGGTCCTCTATGGCGGATGTAATTTAAGTGTGCATGGCTTCATCATAGAGAGGTGATGTGTATGGCAGAGGCCACCAACGATGGGGTGCGAGAGAGAAAATGTCCGTAGGAGGGAAGAGAAGGTGCGTGCGCGTGAGAGGAGTCGACATTGAGAGAACGTGTTTGTTCGAGAGACACCACGGAAGACTAGTATATATCGATGGTGCATGTAGGCGGGAATTAAACAAAGGGATGGGCCTTATTGGTTTCGGGAATATAGGGGAACAGCGAGAGGCGCGCGGGGCGGGGGGGGGGGGGGGGTAGCTAGAAGGAGATTGTTAAGTGTGGGTGTGTGTTTTGCCCATCCAGGCGGAAGTTATGTGCACAAAAGAGGAGAACGATTCGGTGTGGCTTTAGGATTGAGGGTAATTAACTACATATGGAGACATAGAGACCTTGAACGTGCATGTGTGAGAGGTATAAATGTATACGTGGGATGTGTGTGTGTGCGCACGCGCATGATCGAGATAAAAGAAAGAAGACATAAGTCCTAAGATGAACGGCATGGGAGAGACTGATCGGTATGACAATATGCATGCATGTGAGAATGCAGGGAAGAAGGCCCAACAATTGAGCATGTGTTTTTGTCTTTAAGAGATAGTGGCGTGGGCTGGAGCATGCATCTATGGCGAGCAGAGGGGGTGAGGCGCAACGATTGTGCAAAAGAGATCAACCTATAAATGCATATGTATGGATAGACATATATAGTGTGGGTGATATGAAGCAAGACTCCGTGCAAGAAAGAAATGTTGACGGAGAAACTACAGATAGATACAGAGATGGAGATGCTAGCTAGAGAGACATCCGTTAGTTTGGGTGTCGGAGATGACCGTCGGGTGGTTCAAACGGTGAAGTTATATATGTGTGTGAGAGGGCACTTGACTGCATGCATGTAGAGAGAAACATATGTAGTGTGTGTGATAGGAAACAAGAGTGAGGGTGAGAAAGAAGGTTGATGGAGAAACAGATAAATAGAAAGATAAAGATGCTAACTAGTGTGTGCTAGAGATAGGAGTCGAGTGGATCAGAAGGCTGGGTTATGTGTGTGGGTGTGAGAGATATAGAGAGAGGGTGCATGTGAGTCACATACAAACAAATATAAGAGAGAAATGAGATCCAGAGATACGGAGTTTTGTGTCCGCGAGAGAGGAAGATATTTCACAACGAGAGTGATAGCTAGAGAGACATATGAGGGAACGCAAGATATCTCTAGGGAGAGAGGGTGTGTTTGAGCGACATACAAGAGAAAAATGGAGAAATATGAGACCCTGGGAGACAGAGTTTGTGTTTGTGTGTGAGAAAGAGATATTGAAGAGGAAGAGTCATAGGTTCTCATATCTCAGGAGCGAAAGACATCTCTGTATGAGGGGTGTGCGAGTGGCACACATGGGAATAGTTGAGAGAAATGAGACCCCGGGAGACAAAGTTTTGTGTTTGTGTGAGAGAAAGAGATTCCACATGGAGAATCATAGCTAGAGACACATAGCAGGGAGCGAGATATGCTTAGAGAGAGATAGAGTGATGAAGGTCGATGGAGAGAGTACCGTCAGTGTGTTACGAAGATAAGAGATCATTCTCGACATACAGGTAGCACGAGAGATGCCTGAGAGATGATGAATGCGTATAGGTCCAGAGAGATAGTCCTATATAAGCATGAGTGATAGCTATATGAGATGAATATCTGGATTAAAGGGGATTCAAATATTTAAACTAGAGATCACGACATCGATAATATCATAACGCAAATTGGTGTATCAAACATGCATATTCATTAGAATTTGGGCACACGAGTAATGTTATATAGTTTATCAATATTTGTGATCCATAGATTCTTCAATTACAAACAATGCATGGTTTATATGCAATTAGTGTCTAAACGGGATTACACTATATGTTGCGTGTGTGAAACACATTATACATGTTTGAGAAGTTAAAAAAAAACCCGCATGAAACACACATTAATTGGAGACAGTTAGCGAGGAATGCATACATTGGATTTCAACATATAGTGGTTTCAAATATTTGAAAATACAAATTGATGGATACAACCTTATGAATCCGAGATCATGCCATTTGTAAACCATATTTATGTATAAATGGTGTTGTGCTTTTGAAAGTATATATGTAAAAAAAATGATGTATATAGAATGTATTTCCAATTGAAAATGGATCCTGCCCAAAAAAAAATAGTAGAATACAAATGGGATTCGAATTGAGTTGGCACGGTAAACATGCACTGTGCAAAATTTGAACGAAGCGGGGAAAGTCGCAGTAACCGCCCGAAACCAAAATCTGCGAGATGGAAATCACTACTGCCTATCCATGCCACGCAAAGCCTATATGCTGGATTTCTATAGGTTTTGATAGGGGTAGGTTTGTAATTTCACCCAAACGTGACGTAACCGCCTCTCACCCTGATTCATACATGGTGGGCGCCAAAACACAGTGTGCCCTCGGCCGAAATCGACTCCCTCCCCGATTCATATTCATACACGGTGGGCGCCAAAAACAAACTCTCGTCGGCAAATATTCGGTGTATGCGAGATTACCGTCCTATCCCCAACCGACTAATGTTGCTGTGATGTAGTAGAAATTTGAAATGGGGGCTAAGTTTGTAAATTTCCTCGCATTTGAGACAAGCGCGCCCTGACTACATGGTTCCCCCCTTCCTCTCTACCTCCCTTTTCCCCATTAATACTCCGTGGGCGCCAAAACACCCTCTCCACCCCCACCCTCCTCCGTCTGCCGCCGTCCGCCACCCCATCCACTGCCGTCCCCCTCCACCATGCCGGAGCTGATACCCTGATGCCGCCGTCCATTACAAGAGATCGACCTCTCTCATCCATGCCTTCGGACCGGGATCCTTGCATCCCGTCCTCTCGCTTCATCCCGGACGTCGCCCACCTTGCCGCCGCCGCTCCTACGACCGTCTCGTCCACCGCGCCCTGCCGCCATCGTCTACCCTCCTAGGTCTGCTTCCACGCTGCTGACAGCCATCGCTACCGTAGCACCGTCAAATTCTCACCAGATGCGTACATGGCGCCGCACCAGAGGCAGTACTCTTTCGTATCTGCTCAACTTAGTTATCGCAATAAGAAAATAGATCGCCACTGCTTTACTCTGATTTCTTGTCTTCGTTGCGAAGTTGCCTTTGTCCGGTTTGCACCTTCAGATCCTCCATGGCACGCTCAACACTATACTCCCAATGCTTATGGTTTTCCCCTTTTATATTCCGCACTAGTTAAATCATAGTAGACTAAATTTCAAAATTGGGTCAGTCAATTTTTCAGAGCTCGCCGGAGTTCGCCGGTGCGATCCAAAGGGCTCAGGTGGTTGTGGGGCCTCGCGGAACGAAGAAAACTCGACACAGGTGGGGGGTGGGGGGGCGGAGGAACACAGGCGGTGGGGGCCGGTGGTCCGGCCGGTGGCCCATGCGGTGTTCTGCATGGGAAGAATCACAGACGGGGAAGAAGAATGGTTAGGAGACGTAGGATCTTCATCCAACCGCCTGAAATGGTCAAGAGACAGCTGGGAGTTGCATTCTTAATGCGCGCTGGTTCATCATGTGTGGCCTATTTTTTTGTGTACTTGTGCCAGATTATATAAATGCACGCACGATATTACAGCACAAATGAGCTCTCTCATCAGAATCCAGTGATAGCACATAAGTGTTTACAGGGGCGCCCCTATATTAGAATATCATCTGCATTACAAAGATAATCTCACAACTATTTATGTTTTCATGGTTCTCAGATATTATACGCAATTACAGTGAATATCAGAATCCACGCATCAGAAGAATATTGTGGAACACTGCAATGACTTACAAAATTGGCACCATGGCGTTGAGTGCCATTTTGGAAGCAATGAAACTCGTACGCTCCCCACCTGTTGATTCTTGTTTAGAATATCATTCTAATGACTATTCTAACCTCGAGGAGTCAAAGGCAGATGGCCTGTCCTGTTCACCCATCAAGGTGCCTGTTCTAATTTGGCAAGGTTTTATTGATTGCACGTATCTTGCATATGTTGTCTTGCATTTCTTCTACTTTGTTGCACCACCATCTGCTTAGTTTACTCATCATATAACTCGAGATGCTATGCCCATCCATTATCAATACATATTCCATTTGTCGTCATACCATGTTTTTTCACTCAAATGTTGTTCTTGTGCATCAGACGTCAAAAAGGAAGACGGTGATTGCCGAACCTGAAGGAGCACCAGCAAAGTCCTTGAAAAACGTGGTGGTGCCGGAGAAATCAGACAGCGCCCCACTTATATTGGCTGTACAACCAGTGACACAAAACATAGGACCGACTCCAGAAGACTGTACCCATACTTCACTGGCCACACCACTAGCCCCACCACACAGGACCTACACTCCAGCAAAAGGTATACCGATTTCATTTTCCATAGCACCAGCCGTACCACAGAAAAATCCCACTGCAGCAAAAAAGTATAGCAAGTCCACCGGCCGAAGACCTATCCCAACTGCAGAGACGGCCAATTCCTGCAGATTGGAACCCCATTCCATTTATTTCCAGTTTAAGAGACAATGCTTTCAATGTTGTTAGGGACTACGTGCATATATTCCCATCATGGGAAGATTATAGTGAAGACAAACACCATTTTCACATCTTCCTGTCCAACTTACGTGTAAGTGCTATTATTCATGGTTATTATTTTCCTGTTTTCTGCTGATCGAACACATCAATGATTTACATTACATTGTTGTAACTAGGTGAGGGTCAATCTGGATAGTCATGACGAGCAAAGCTTGCTTGTGCTTTTCAAGGAAGCATTGTAGTAGTATCGGTGTTACCTGAGGAAATAACACTTTGATGGCAAGTCTATAAACGGATTTCCTATGAAGTCTCCTATGCTAAATTTAGAAGACATTGAATGGAAAAACCTTGTTATGCACTGGTCTCGTTCCCAGGATGAGGTACTGTCTATGAAATCACATGACAATTTGAATTTCTACTTTTCCGCATGTGCCTTACGGATCTTTTTTCCAGGAAATCAGCTCGAAGAAGAATTCCAGTTTGAAAAGAAAGACAGGATATCACAAATATGCTGCCCGCTGCTTTGCTCTTGTTAGTACCTATTGTCCTGTATCACTGTACTTGCATACATACCTGGTTCATTATGTGACAGCAGTATGCATGATAGCTTGCTTATCAATTGTTCGCTCCAAATAATCTGATCTGTATGAATGGTTACATTAGTGTAGAATATATCCAATGCCAATGAACTTTTTTAGCTCTGCATTGTTCTTGTAAGTACATGCTGTCCTTTATCAGTGTACTTATATTGAAAGGTAGTTGTTCATGTACCATCACTCAGCAGCTTATTTTCCTTTGCCCTTCATTTTCTACACATCAGATATATATTTACTCTTACCATAAGGTTGGTACTGAAGAAGTTTAGTTGTGCATTGCTCTTGGCTGTGCCTTTTGCCTGTATCGCTGCACATACATTTATAGCTACTTGGTTATGTAGCATCACTCTTCATCTTATCTTAAATATTCTCCATTTTTTCGTATATTATCACATCTATATTTACTCTTAACAAAATGTAGAATAAAGGCAATGCTTATGAAGAACATTCTATGCTAAACTTCTTGAATTACCCCCCCCCCCCCCCATCAGCATGGACAAGGGCTTTATAGAGCCTGTCTTCACCAGTAATGTCAGTTTGTCCTTCTCAACCCTTCAAACTTTGTTGTGTATATTTGGTAGGCATGACTGCAACAACTGTTTATTTTTGGTGTTTGCATCAAATTGCATGTTTAAAGTTTATTATGTAGTTCACAAACAAAAGTTTGTCCTTCTCAATTTAAGTTTTCAGTTGTACAACCAAGTTCCTTCTTCGTACCATGTAAATTAAACTATACAGAGCAAGTGATCTTCTTTTGCACTGCATGTATGCTTTTGTTCTTCATCCGTAATCAAGTGGTGTGGTGAACTTACCCACTACAGCACAATGTCATATTCTGCAATGTCTTAACTATGAACAATGTCATATCATTCTACTATTATTTAAACTGCCTCTTTATTTGCCAATCTGAAATGGGTTAAATTGACAGCACACTAACCATTGATACATATGAGTTCTTGATCTATAATCCAGTGCTGTCGTGAAGCTGCCGACTCCTTCACAATGTCAATTCCTGCCATGTCTTGACCTGAACAATACCATATTGTGTTAATGCAATTTTAAACAGTGTCACTTTATTCGTCAGTAAGAAATGTGATGAATTGTCAGCACTGATACTTTTATGTGCAAAACCTCTCATCTGTCTGCTTGTTTATCTTTTAGAGTGAGGAAGATATAAGTGTTGAACAAGCACAGACTCATCATCTTGCTCAGCTGCTTGCGCTGCAGCTCCCCAGCAGGGCTAACCTTTCTTGAACTCTATTGAAGTGTTGTCGGTTTCGTATATTATTTTGTCAGCGTGTTTATTTGCACTGGTGGCGATCTTTGATGCCCAGTGTATGTAATCTGCTGTCTGCTTGTGCTTTATTATCATAGTGGCGAACTTTTTTTTTGAAAATTAGGACAGTAGGAGAGCTTCCTACTGCATATATATATATATATATATATATATATATATATATATATATATATATATATATATATATATAGAATAATGGGTGGTGTTACATGATGATTACAAGGGAGAGGGGGGGTGGTGGTAGCGTGGGGGAGGTGGTTAAGCAAGATCAGCAATAAAAGTGGTCACTAAGTGTTTCTTATGTGGTGGCAGCCTGTGACTAATATCTGAGAAGTCTTTTTTGAAGCATGCCTTCCAGGAGGTGACCATGGGGGTCACGTGTCGAAAGTAGTTGTTGTTACGTTCCTTCCAGAGGCTCCATGCAGCAACAAGGAAGATGTCCATGAACATCTTGCTCCCATGTCTCATCTTTAGGTGTGAAATTAGATCAAATCTGTTGCCCTGCGTTGTCCAATGAATCCCCAAGTGTCGCCAGCACACCGAACTGAAAGTGCAATGAAAGAACAGGTGTTCCACAGTCTCTTCGACGTGTTGGTTGCAGAGGAGGCAATCCAAGTTATCTCCAATGTTATAATGTCGCCTGCTGAGCATGTTGCGCGTATTGAGTCTGTCAGAGAGCAAAAACCAACCAAATACCTTGATCTTAGGGATCGTTTTGGCCTTCCAGAGCCATTTGAACCCCTCATGTGCCAGCACGTCCCGGAAGACAAAGTTGTAATATGCAGAGGTCTTAAATGACTACTCCCCCCAAACGCAACTCCATTGATCAGCAGAGTCACTTAGAACAACCTGAGAGACCTCCCGCTGGATCTGACGAAGCTCATCATGGGCTTGCATGGAGAGCGGAAGTTGAAAGGTTGTAGCCAGATCCGTGGTGGATAAGAACGCCTGCACTGAAATATCCTCATTGGTGGCAAAGGAGAAAGCCCTGGGAAGGATGATGTGTAAATAGAATTGTTCCACATATCCTTCCAGAACAGGGTCGCCGAGCCGGAGTTGATTTGAACTTTTGTGACCCCGCGGTAAGTTGGCATGAGCTTAACTAGGTCTTTCCACGAAAATGATCCAGAAGGGTCAGCTGCATGCGGTACGGTGTCAATATAGTAGCTGTGCCAAATTAGATTAACCCATGGTGTGTCGTGGTGATTGTAGAATTTGTGCAGCATTTTGAGAAGTAGGGCGTCATTTTGGATACGCAGGTTTAGCACCCCAAGACCACCACATTTTTTGGGTCGGCATATCATATCCCAAGCAGCCAGAGGTGTGCATTTCTCCCCAGCTTCAGTCTTCTTTTTCCACAAGCAATGCCTTCTTATTTTATCCAGTTGATCCAAAATCTTAGGCGGTAGCCTTAGGGTCCCCATGGGATAGATCGCCAGTGCCGTGATTAGGGAGTTAACAAGGGCCAATTTCCCAGCATAAGACATAAGGGACATGGCAGCAGTAATTCTGCGTTCAGCTTTGCAAACCATCGGAGCCATGTCAAGTACTGTTGGCTTGGTCATGCCCAGAGGTAGGCCAAGATAGGTAAAGGGCATACTGGCAGTGGCACAACCAAAAATATCTGCTAATGATTGGCACCTGTCTTGTGATGTGTTGATTGGGATCATGGTGGACTTATGGAAGTTGATCTTTAATCCGATCGAGGCCGCATAATCTGTCAGAATTTGTTTCATGCGATAAACCTGTGCTTGGCAAGCCGGCATGACAATTATGGTGTCATCCGCGTATTGAATGACCGGATAATCTTCGCCAGGTGAGGGCGGGATCGGGTGATGCAGGAGATTGTTATCCAGAGCCTCATTGATGGCCATTTGAAGCAGGTCGGCTGCCAACACAAAGATCAAGGGCGACAAGGGGTCCCCTTGTCGGACGCCACACATGCATTGAAATTGGCGTCCGGGATTCCCATTTAGAAGAACCGAAGATTTCCCAGAAGCAAAGATGCAATCAATCCACTTGAGCCATTTTTTGTTAAATCCCATATTCTTCATGATTTGCAACATGGCCGAGTGCTCTATAGTGTCAAAAGCCTTAGCAAAGTCTAACTTCAACAGGATGATTTCTCTTTTGGAGGCATGGCATTGATGTATATATTCGAAAGCCCAGGCCAGACAGTCATGTATTGATCCACCACGAAGAAAACCATACTGGTTGCGGTGGACAATTTTGAGGATTATTTTCTGAAGTCGATTGGCCAGGATTTTAGTGATCATTTTGAGACAGCAGTTAAGGAGTGTGATGGGTCTATAGTCATTGACGGTCTCAAGGGCGTTTTTCTTGGGTATCAACGTGATAAATCCATAGTTGAGGCTTTCCATGTTTAGGTTGCCCGAGTGAAACTCATCACAGAGTTGATAGAAGTCATGTTTGATGATTGGCCAGCATGCTTTTAAGAATGCCCCGTTGAAGCCATCAGGCCCAGGGGCACGATCCGGCAGCATGTCCTTGATTACAGCATCAACTTCTGCATGCGAGAACGGAGTGGTGAGGCTGTCAAAATCCACCTGTGATCGAAACAGCTTGGCGAGGTTGAAGCGCATTGGTTTAGGGTTAGCTTTCCCTAGTGGCGAACTTTGATGCCCAATGGATGTAATATGCCGTAATTTCTTATTGTATAGTCTAGGTTTTTTCTTATTCACGATGCTATAGTTATTTTACTGTATATATATCCTGTCTTCGCAGTAAACTGGCAAAACCGTAAAATTACGGTACATGATCGGGCCTTCATGCAATCACGATGTATGGTCCGCATCATGGGCCTCGTCAAACTAGCCCACTAGTAGATTCAGGCCTTTAATAGCCCGAGTAACCCCCAGCCCTCTTTTCGCAAGAAAACTCAATGGGCTTTTAGGAGGCTGAGAAGTAGGCTGGGCCTGAAATGTGCCGAATAGCTCACGGGCCGGCGGCAGCCCGAAATGGACCCCGGCCCATGGTATGCGAATCAATTCACGGGCTTTTAACAGGCCAAAGTTGTCTCAGTCCTTGTTTGGCCCAATCAGATATCGGCTGCGAGCAGGCCGGATGCAAACCGGGCCGTAGTTAGGCCCAACTATATGACGGGCTTTTAACAAGCCGAAATTAATATAGGGCCGAAATGTTTAATGGGCCCTTAACAGGCCGAAACTAATATCAGGCTGAATTACTAAATGGGCCTTTAGCAAGCGGGCCCAAAAGCATAGCGTCCAGTTAACGGGCCGAATCTGATATGGGCCATAATTGAGCCCAAAGCCTCTTAAAGGGCCGGACCTGATCTGGGCTGTGATTTTGCCCAGAAAGTGGGAGGCATTTAACGGGCCGGATCTTATATGGGCCATTACTAGGCCCGAAACATGGCAGGCGATTAATGGACCGGATCAATTATGGCTGGCATTTGGCCCAAAACATGGCAGCCAGTTAATGGGCCGGCCTACTAGGGTCCTCAAAATCTTGTGGTCCTACAGCTGGGCCGACCAATTAATGTCGGCGAAATCTCGTGGGCCTTTAGCTGGGCCGGCCCATTACGATCCGCAAGAATTTTGTGAGCCTTTACCTGGGCTGCCCCATTATGGCACACAAATATCTTGTGGGCCTTTACCTGGGCCGGCCTATTATGGCCCGCGAAATCTTGTGGGCCCTTAGCTGGGCCAGCCCATTATAGTCCGCAAAATCTCATGGGCCTTTAACTGGGCCGGCCCATTATGGGCCACCAAATCTTGTGGGCCTTTAGTTGGGCCGGCCCATTTAAACTTGATTGGCCGTGCCACGTGTCGACGTATCATAGGCACCTTCTGTCCAATGAGTGAATGACATCAGTCGCAACGATGAGCCGACACGTGTTTCCTCCAGCCAATGATGATTTTACACATGGAAAATCCCCGTTGGTCAGGGCTGTTAACAGGTTATCGGATCCAAAACCCGACACGATAGCTTAACGGCGTTCCGTTACGGTGGATGCCACGTGTCAGTCACCCTTGACGAAAGCATTTCTGTGACGCGCGATTTATTGTCATGGAAATGAACACTTCCGTGATGATAATTTTGGTAAGGGTTAATTATCCTTTTGCCCTTAGTGGTGTCCATGTGCTCAGTTTTGCCCTTAAATGCGAATTGTCCTCAGTTTTGCCCCTAGTCCGAGCACAACAACTACGACGAGGCCAAACGGCCATATTTGAGTCCATTCCGTCCGTCGGCGTTAGTAGTTGTGGGTCCGGAGCTTACACGTGGGACCGCGTGGACGTGGGTCCGGAGCTGACATGTAGGCCCGTGCAACTAAATCCCCAAATCATTTGTAGCTCACACCCATCCGCCCGGCCGGCTGTCCTGCGCCGCCGCCGCCGCCACCTGCGCCGCGGCCAGCACTTGCCCCGCCACCAGCTGCACGGCCTGCTCCGCCGCTACCTCCCTGCGCCTTCGCTCCACGGCTACCTGTGACGCCCACCACCTTCCTGCGACGCCACGGGTGGGGCGCCCGCCACCTGCTCGATCCGCGGCGCGGCCTCATTCCGTGCGCCCGGCCGGAGCGCTCAAAGGTGGGGGGCTGCTGGAGCTATTTGAACTAGGAGGAAGAACCCTAGGGCGAAATGGTGAGCAGCGGCGACCCCGGAGTATTTGGCGAGGCAAGCATCGGGCCGGAGATCCGCCACGTCCACGACTGGGTTCCCGAGGGGTAAGTCTCGCCTCTTGTTT
This sequence comes from Triticum timopheevii, assembly GCA_963921465.1. Lineage (NCBI taxonomy): Eukaryota > Viridiplantae > Streptophyta > Magnoliopsida > Poales > Poaceae > Triticum > Triticum timopheevii. The sequence goes on along the minus strand of OY997274.1, from coordinate 37,341,091 downwards.
AGATTGAGCTTAGTTGTGCATTTGAACACTCGATTCGAGTAGGTTTGCCCAATTAGTGTGCTGATTGCGTCTCTGTTTTTCGCCGGTTAGGATGGAGTTGCGGTTTGCTTTCATGGTGCACATTAGAAGGGACCGGTACATGTTCGATGCAAAGGATAAGAAGAAATATCAAGGATGTTTTGATTATCGGTTGCCAATGGCTAGTAATTGGAGTTTCAGACAATTTGGGGAGGTAATTTGTAGCCAATATCCTTGGGGTTTGCTTGATGAAGTGGTATACAAATACTATGATGGGGAAAAGAATTGGGTGACAGTTAGTAATGATGAAGAGCTAGCTACCATGTTTGTTAGGCATAAAGAGAAAGATAATTTTCATGTGAGGCTGCAAGTTGATGTGCTTGAGCAGGCATTAGGACCTAGGATGGCGGGTGCAACATCTCGGGGAGAACCAAGTCGTCGTAATGGCATCTCTAGCCAGAACAGTTCAGTTGGTGCATAGCGACGTGGTGGCTCGACAAGTGTGGGCAACAGCAGTGGGGTCCCCCTTGAAGTGGAGCCTGATGGCTACAATTCTGGGGTTGATGAAGAGAAGCTATATTCTGATGTTATTCGGAATTTACGACGGGCACCTCGGACTGAAAACCAAGATGAGGCTCACAATGCAGTCCGTGTGGATGATGACGCGATGGGTGAGGACGAAGACCTTGCAGCTGTTGAATGGGACCCTTTGAACCCTCAAATGGAAGAAGGTACAGTTTTTGCATCCATGAATGAGTGTAGAAATGCACTTGTGACATACTGCATCAAGGTAGAACGTACTTTCAAAGTTGACAAGAGCGATCAAGTACGTTACAGAGTGCACTGTCCGACTGAGGGTTGTCCATGGAGGCTGCTTGCATCTAAAATGCGGAATAGCACTAATGTTCAGGTCAAAGTGAACCCTTTTAAGCACACATGCCAGGAATCAACCCTTAGGAAGGATACAATCAGTAGAGCCAAGTCAAGATGGGTGGCAGAAGAAGTAAAAAAGTGGGTGAAAGAAAACCAGCAAGTGGGTCCAAAGGAATTGCAGAAGAACATCAAAGATAAGTTCAAGATAGATTTACCATACATGAGGTTATTCAATGGTAAACAACATGCTATGGATTCTATTTATGGTAACTGGCAGGAAAGTTTTCAATTGTTGTATTCATTCAAAGGTGAAGTGGAGAGGACAAGCCCAGGTAGTATTGTAGATATTGATCACCACACCGTGGAGTACACATTCAGGGGAGTGACAAAGACCAAGGAATGCTTTAGAAGGGTTTTTGTCTGCTTTGAGGCTTGTCGCCGGGGTTTTTTGGCAGGCTGCAGGCCTTATTTAGCTATTGATGCCACTTTTCTCACAGGGAGGTTTAAAGGACAGTTAGTAGCAGCTTGTGCACTTGATGCACATAGTTTTGTATTTCCAGTTGCCTATGGTGTGCTGGAGACAGAGTCTGAGGAGAGCTGGACTTGGTTTTTGCATAATCTCCGCCGGGCTATTGCACATCCCAATGGGTTGGTCATTCATACAGATGCCTGCAAAGGTTTAGAAGTGGCCGTGGACAATGTGTTCCCTGGAGTAGAGCATAGGGAATGCATGCGTCACCTTGCTGCAAATTTCATGAAGAAATTCAAAGGAAAGGTGTATACCGACAATTTATGGCCAGCATCTTTGACATGCAGTGTGAAGAAGCACAACTACCACTTGAGGCAGTTATACATGAATCCCAAAGTGAAAGAATACTTGGAAACACACCACTCCAAGTTATGGGCCAGAAGCCAATTCAGTGAAGTGAGCAAAGATGACTATGTGCATAATAATCTAGCAGAGTCTTTCAACTCAACTATCCGGAAACTAAAGGGTCATTATGTGGTGGATTTGCTTGACAGGATAAGGATAGAATACATGCAGAAATTTCATTATCGTGCAGGAATAGCCGAGGCAAAATTCATGGGCCACATTATCATCCCTGCCGTGATGAATGAACTGAAGCAGAAGACAACAGGCTTGGAAATGAACATGACGCTTTGCTCGGGTACCACAGCAGAGATATCATATTTGGATAAAGAGAAGAGGGAATGGAGATATCCAGTGGATTTAGAAGCTAGAACTTGCAGTTGTAGGCAATGGCAGATAACTGGGTTGCCATGCATTCATGCGTTGTTTTTTATCACTTCTCTCCCAGGTCCAGCAGGGAACATACAACAGTATGTGCATGATTACTACTCTGTTGCAAGGTTCAAAGCCACATATGCTTATGCCTTGCCTGCTATGGAGGGAAAACAACAATGGGACATGGTGGACCCTGGATTCAAGCTTTGCGCTCCAGTTCTGAAGAGAGCAGCAGGTAGACCAAGGAAGAGTCGAATCAGACCTCGCAGCGAAGGAGCTGGACTTGGAGCGAGGAAGCGTAGGTGCACAAGGTGTGGTGGGTCTGGTCATTTTGGTAAGTATTGTGATAACACAGTAGATCCAGCGTTCGGAGAGAGTTTCGATGAAGGCTTCGATGAAAATGTTGGTCAGCAGCCGGTTGCCTCAACACATGATGAAAATGATGGTCAACAGCCGGTTGCATCAGATGAGGATTTTGACGAGGTTCCAAATGATGATGGTCAACAGCCGCATGATTTTGACGATGATCCAAAATATCCTCCAAATAATGATTCAAGTGAGGCTCGAAATGGTGATCCAAGTGAGGCTCTAAATGGTGATCATGGTGATCCAAGTGAGGCTCCAAATGATGATCCAAGTGAGGCTCTAAATGGTGATCATGGTGATCCAAGTGAGGCTCCAAATGATGATCCAAGTGAGGCTCCAAATGGTGACCAACCTTCTGTTGTTGTGAGTTCTGCTAGGTATGTAAATTTTGCAAGGGTCAAATACTACGGTACATCTATCACTTGACACGATCTCATTACCGTTTATGTTTTGCACAGCTCTATGGTAGGTTTGAAGAAGACGCGCAAGGTACTGACAACCAAGAGAAGAAGAGAAGAAACAATGAGCACAAGGTGCACGAGGAGCAAAGTGATGGCAAGAAGCTCAAGGAACAGACAGAAGCCCCAACACTATGTATGAACAATTATGAAACATTATGAATAAGGAATGATGTTGTATTATGAAACATTTATCACTTGACATGTTGTATTTCTGTTGGATGATGTTGGACCTATGTTAGAAGTATGTTTGACATGATGTTTAAATATCTGTTGGATGATGTTTGAATGAGCACATTGTTTTTCCTTTTTTTGATTTTGCTCATTTGAATTCTGGTCAAACCTAACTTTGACCAAGATTTAAATAAGTGTAAAACATCAAAATGAAAAACTAAGCCTGGATCCTTCTTAGTCACTCTAAAATGAAGTTGCGGTGAGTTTTTTGAAATTTTCATGTTTATTTCCCCAAAACACTTATCTTCACTTCATACAAAAGAGTTTGAGATACTCGAGATATCATACAATACACATGAACTTATCGTTTAAATGTATGTAAATCTTGTTTATCAACTTAAATCGTTAGTATATGAGATAAGAAGACTATGTTCGCTGGTTTTTTATTTTTCTGATATTTATTTAATTTATTATGCTCATTTGAATTCTGGTCAAACTTAACTTTGACCAAGATTTAAATAAGTGTAAAACATCAAAAATGAAAAACTAAGCCTGGATCCTTCTTAGTCACTCTAAAATGAAGCTGTGGTGAGTTTTTTGAAATTTTCATGTTTATTTCCCCAAAACACTTCTCTTCACTTGATACAAAAGAGTTTGAGATACTCGAGATATCATACAATACACATGAACTTATCATTTAAATGTATGTAAACCTTGTTTATCAACTTAAATCGTTAGTATATGACATAAGAAGACTATGTGCGCTGGTTTTTTATTTTTATGATTTTTATTTAATTTATTATGCTCATTTGAAATCTGGTCAAACATAGCTTTGACTGCTCCAAACCCCTCCCAAACCCCGCTAACCCTAGCGCTGAACCAGGACCGTTCATCTAACCCTAGCGCTGAACAAGGGCCGTCGATCTAACCCTTCTAGAAGGAATCTGTGGGGAGGAGGGGGGCGATCCGCGAGATGCAATCCGATTGGCTGGGAGATTCTTTTTTTAAAACAAATATCGGGCGCGCTGGATGGACCATTGGGCCGTCTCGTTGTCTGGGCCTGAGACCGCAATAAATAGCCCGTCTCAGCCTTTCCAGGCCTTGCATGCATGCATGGGAGGCGGCGACGTGCATAGGCTGCGACGTGGGTTTGCATGCGCGGGAGGCTGCGACGTGCATGCATGTGAGCGAGGCGAGCGAGGCGTGCTAGGCGCGCTAGGCTCGCGAGGCCAGCTAGGTGGTTCAACGAGTCAGATGCACCGTCCGGTCAAAGAGCTATGCAGTGATTCAAATGCACGCACGCGCCCCATGCATGCAATGTTTTTGTGCAAAAATTTAAGAGTGCAAAGCGTAATGGATACACACACGCGTTCGGATTCACACACGCACCGTTCTCACCCTTTCTCTCTTCCTCTCCCACCCACAGGCCTATAAATGCGGTGCCTCCCTTCCTCTCCCACCCACAAGCCAGATCCGATCCTCTCCAACTTCAAACACCCAAGCGACCGAGCCCTCCCCAAGCGAGACCAAGTGAAGAAGATGCAGTTCAATGGGCCGACCTTCAGCCGTCCGCCTGTGGTGCCGGAGCTGCGCTACCCACCGGGCGTGCTCGTGGAGAGGGAGCTCCGTGTGTGGGCTATGTCAAGGTGGAGGGGTCCCGTCGAACTCACCCGCGCCTTCCTCCGAGCCGGCTATGCCCACCTCCCACGGGGCTCGCCGAGGATGTTCACCCTCAATGAGGTTCGTGACCGCGGCGGCATCCTCCTACTGCTCACAGTCACCTTCACCAACCCATTTGACGCGCGCGAGCTCCTCGGCCAAGTCTTTTGGTGCGGCTGCGAGGCCATCTTCTTCACCATCTACAACATCTACACCAACTACGAGCGCATCTTCCCTGCTCCAGGCCAGATGCACTCCCTTCCCAACGATGACGAGGAGGAGGCGTGAAGATGAAGACGGTGTTGAAGGGGCGCGCGCGGCCAAGGTGGAAGAAGGAGGTCAAGATGAAGATGTTCAAGCCCGGAGTCAAGCTCGTCATGTTTGGTTTTTTATTTTGTTGCTTTTCTATGTCGTGTCATGTTGTGTCATGTTTCGTCATGTGTCCATGAACTGTCCGTGAACTTATCTAAGTTATTTCCATCTTATTATGTGTGTTAAAAAATGTCCGTGCCCAAACTTATCATTTCTTCCCTAAACAAGTCATGAAGTTCGAGAATTGTGGTTTTTGGAGGGGGTGAGAAGCCGTCTGTTTCATTCAAACAAAAAGTCATGAACTAACATGCAAATTTATTCCCTTTAAATCCTAAACCAAGTGCCACTCTAACCCTAAACCAAGTGTCACTCTGACCAAAATCATGTGGTAGTGCAACATACATTTTCAACCTTCCAACCCTCCAAAATTTAAGTGCAAAACAAAGGAAAACCACTCTCACGCGTGTGCAAACATTCACGGTCTCACTATTTTTTAAAAAAAAAATTCACAGTCTCACTATGTATAACTTCCTTCCCTACCCATGTCAAAGTCTTGCCATCTATCCTAGCGGTTACCAGCGCAGCCCTAAACATCACAAACCCATGCGGTCCTGGGTTCGAGTCCCCAGCCGCACCAATTTTTTGTGCATTTTCCACCTTTCATTTTTTTTAGACATATTATATTTTTCTCAATGTAATGCCCTTAAAAAATGTTCATTTATTTTGGCACCTGGCGTAAACCTCTACCAGAGCTGAGGCACATTTTCCATGACATTTTGGTCTTTGATTTAAATCACGGTGTATTTGAATTGGATTAATTAACAGCTCCAAAAAAATTCTAACCTTAATTGTTTGGCTCCGAATAATTCAATTAGCTTCCACGAAAAGTTTCAGCATTATGATTTACTGCCTAAATTAAATCAGAAAAGAAAACAGAAAAATACGCAAGAAAACCCCTGAATGGGCCTAATTGGATGCAGTTGGCCCATTAGTCTAGCCTGCACTTGGCTCTACGCTCTGAATTTGGCCCAAGAGCAACCTTTTTTTTGGACAGAAAGGCAGAGCAGAGAGCTGCATTTCATTGACCAAAAGTTTATGAATTCCTAATTTCTTCTCTTTTTTTTCCAACATATTTAAATGTTGGTCACTTCTTCTCTTTTTGTTTCAACATTTAAACAACTTTAACCAACATTTAAACTAGGTGAATTTCTCAAACAATTTCAAGATTACAAATTCCTTCATAATTCATGCCTTTCCATACATTTTCAACATTACAACCAGTGCGATTACCATACCTACAAATGCCCAAAAGTATTTGCAAATGGGTATTGGTAGTGCTTGATCTTCAAGCTTCCTAACCTTCTTCTGCAACATCCTAAGCTCAATAGCTAGCTCTCTGTCAGTGCGTGCTTCGCCATCCATCTCTTCTTCCGGAGCTCGTGGTGTGGCCACTGCCGTTCGTGGCAGCATGCGCAACCATTCTTCATGCTATTCTTGCAGTTCATTCATCAGAGTCTTGGCCAGAGCATCGACCCAAAGAAAGAAACATGTCACCTGCATGAACACCAAACAGATCAACCCATTGCTCAAACATCCCGACGACGAAAATGGTGCAATTACCCCGATTCTTACCCCATTCTCGCTGCACACGTAGAACGGACGATTCTGGTTCCTCGGTGTATGAGAAACCCTTCGATCAACGCCCGCCCGGCACCGCGGACAGACGAAGACAGGCATGTCCACACGCGCCCGGCTCTGCATCCGCCGCGCCCTCCACTGCTAGCTTCCCACCGCCGCGCCCTCCACAGCTAGCTTCCCGCCGCCGTGCTCTCTCTCTCGCCGTGGTCACCGCCGTGCTCTCTGTCGCCATGGTCACCACCGCTGTCGCCCGCTTATATAGCACACCCGCCAACGGCTCTCTGCTCAACGGCTCTTTGCTGGGTCCCACAAGCCACGCGTGCAACGGCTCAACGGCTCAACGGCTCTTCTGCCGCCTGGTCCCACCTGTAAGGGCCGAGTCAAAAGGTTGACCTGACGGAGACGGCAGAGTTCACGGAACGAGTCGGTGCGCACGGACTAGGGGCAAAACTGAGCACAATTTGCATCTGAGGGCAAAACTGAGCAGATGGACACCACTAAGGGCAAAAGGATAATTAACCCTTTTGGTAATGTCATGGAACACTTCTACGACAGCACAGGTATGACTATCTTGATTCTGTCATAAATTTTTCATGGATGTACATGCATGACAAAAAACGTGACCTACTGTGACAAACACGTATCATCACGGAAGTGTATTTTTTTTGTAGTGATGCACGCCTAAATCGGACGAGGCCGATTCCTCGCCTGAAGCGAAAAAAATCTTTAAGGATTTGAGACCTATCAAACAGCGACCAGCTCTCGCCTTGTCATGAAAGTCAGTGTTCGGCTTTCTCTACTGAGGTGCTCATCCGAAAGAACCAGGACACAATCACAGTAGTTCTCCCTGCGCTACCTTAGCCGATATAGCGGAACGTAAGGTACCAAAACATAGGAGCCGGGCAAACCCAACTATTGACCCAAGACATGATTCGGAGCTGATGCATATATTGCTATAAGTTCAGGGCGCCGCACTGTCGAAAGTGTTCGGACTTGTCTTGCCAGGTTTTGGGGTACTGAAGCCCCTGGCAAACTGGTCGTGCCAAAATGCACGGGTATGATAAATAAGCAGTAAAGAAAAAGGGGCAAATAAACTTAATAGCAAGCTGACGCTGTATACTATTTTCCTTTGTTATTCAAATGATACGTCAAACCGTACATATACAAGTAGTGCGATAAGCAGAATAGGACTGTTTGACACATCCTAACGACAACTTTGGTTTCTTGCCAAACCATAGTTCATAAGGTGTCATCTCAATGAATTTAGATGGTGCCCTATTTAATGTGAATGCAGCTGTCTCTAGAGCATAACCCCAAAATGATAGCGGTAAATCAGTAAAAGACATCATAGATCGCACCATATCTAATAAAGTGCGGTTACGATGTTCGGACACACCATTACGCTGTGGTGTTCCAGGTGGCGTGAGTTGCAAAACTATTCCGCATTGTTTCAAATGAAAACCAAACTCGTAACTCAAATATTCTCCTCCACGATCAAATCATAGAAACTTTATTTTCTTGTTACGATGATTTTCCACCTAACTCTGAAATTCTTTGAACTTTTCAAATGTTTCAGACTTATGTTTAATCAAGTAGATATACCCATATCTGCTCAAATCATCTGTGAAGGTGAGAAAATAACGATACCCGCCGCGAGCCTCAATATTCATTGGACCACATACATCAGTATGTATGATTTCCAATAAATCTGTTGCTCGCTCCATTGTTCCGGAGAACAGCGTTTTAGTCATCTTGACCATGAGGCATGGTTTGCAAGTACCAAGTGATTCATAATCAAGTGATTCCAAAAGTCCATCAGTATGGAGTTTCTTCATGCCTTTACACCAATATGACCCAAACGACAGTGCCACAAATAAGTTGCACTATCATTATCAACTCTGCATCTTTTCGCTTCAATATTATGAATAAGTGTATCACTACTATCGAGATTCAATAAAAAACATACCACTCTTCAAGGATGCATGACCATAAAAGATATTACTCATGTAAATAGAACAACCATTATTCTCAGATTTAAATGAATAACCGTCTCGCATCAGACAAGATCCAGATATAATGTTCATGCTTAACGCTGGCACCAAATAACAATTATTCAGGTCTAAAACTAACCCCGAAGGTAGATGTAGAGGTAGCGTGCTGACGGTGATCACATCGACTTTGGAACCATTTCCCACGCGCATCGTCACCTCGTCCTTAGCCAATCTTCGCTTAATCCGTAGTCCCTGTTTCGTGTTGCAAATATTAACAACATAACAAGTATCAAATACCCAGGCACTACTACGAGCATTAGTAAGGTACACATCAATAACATGTATATCGCATATACCTTTGTTCACCTTGCCATCCTTCTTATCCGCCAAATACTTGGGGCAGTTCCGCTTCCAGTGACCAGTCTGCTTGCAGTAGAAGCACTCAGTTTCAGGCTTAGGTTTCTTCTCCTGAGCAGCAACTTGCTTGCTGTTCTTCTTGAAGTTCCCCTTCTTCTTCCCTTTGCCCTTTTTGTTGAAACTAGTGGTCTTGTTGACCATCAACACTTGATGCTCCTTCTTGATTTCTACCTCCGCAGCCTTTAGCATTGCGAACAGCTCGGGAATCGTTTTTTCCATCCCTTGCATGTTATAGTTCATCACGAAGCTCTTGTAGCTTGGTGGCAGTGATTGGAGAATTCTGTCAATGACGCTATAATCCGGAAGATTAACTCCCAGTTGAATCAAGTGATTATTATACCCAGACATCTTGAGTATATGCTCACTGACAGAACTATTCTCTTCCATCTTGCAGCTATCGAACTTATTGGAGACTTCATATATCTCAATCCGGGCATTTGCTTGAAATATCAACTTCAACTCCTGGAACATCTCATATGCAGCGAGTTTGGCACCTGCAGCGGGTTTGGCACCTAGCGGTGCTTCGAGGACGTAATTCTTCTGTGCAGCAATCAGGATAATCCTCAAGTTACGGACCCAATCCGTGTAGTTGCTACCATCATCTTTCAACTTAGCTTTCTCAAGGAACGCATTAAAATTCAACGGAACAACATCACGGGCCATCTATCTACAACAACATAGAGACATACCAAATACTATCAGGTACTAAGTTCATGATAAATGCAAGTTCAGTTAATCAAATTACATAAGAACTCCCACTTAGATAGACATCCCTCTAATCATCTAAGTGATCACGTGATCCATATCAACTAAACCATGTCTGATCATCACGTGAGATGGAGTAGTTTTCAATGATGAACATCACTATGTTGATCATATCTACTATATGATTCAGGCTCGACCTTTCGGTCTCAGTGTTCCGTGGCCATATCTGCATATGCTAGGCTCGCCAAGTTTAACCCGAGTATTCTGCTTGTGCAAAACTGGCTTGCACCCGTTGTATGTGAACGTAGAGATTATCACACCTGATCATCACGTGGTGTCTCGGCACGACGAACTGTAGCAACGGTGCATACTCAGGGAGAACACTTGTACCTTGAAATTTAGTGAGAGATCATCTTATAATGCTACCGTCAATCAAAGCAAAATAAGATGCATAAAGGATAAACATCACATGCAATCAATATAAGTGTTATGATATGGCCATCATCATCTTGTGCCTTTGATCTCCATCTCCAAAGCACCGTCATGATCACCATCGTCACCGGCTTGACACCTTGATCTCTGTCGAAGCATTGTTGTCATCTCGCCAACTATTGCTACTACAACTATCACTACCGCTTAGTGATAAAGTGAAGCAAACACGTGGTCACTTTGAGCTCATTATGATGATGCATTACCGAGTGGGCCCAGAGATACCTCTCCGTCATACGGAGTGACAAATCCCAGTCTCGATCCGTGTCAACCCAACAGCCACTTTCGGAGATGCCTGTAGTGTACCTTTATAGTCACCCAGTTACGTTGCGACGTTTGATACACCCAAAGCACTCCTACGGTATCCGGGAGTTACACGATCTCATGGTCTAAGGAAAAGATACTTGACATTGGAAAAGCTCTTGCAAAACGAACTACACGATCTTGTGCTACGCTTAGAATTGGGTCTTGTCCATCACATCATTCTCCTAATGATGTGATCCCGCTATCAACGACATCTAATGTCCATAGTCAGGAAACCATTACTATATGTTGATCAACGAGCAAGTCAACTAGAGGCTTACTAGGGACATATTATGATCTATGTATTCACACGTGTATTACGATTTCCGGATAATACAATATAGCATGAATAAATACAATTATCATGAACAAGGAAATATAATAATAATCCTTTTATTATTGCCTCTAGGGCATATTTCCAACAGCCTCGTGGAAGGATCCCTCAATAGTAAGTTTGTTCCTAATATGCCAAAGTGCCCAGAGTAACGCCCCCACACAACACCACATGACACGCCGATCGGTACCACTAACCAACGACAGGAGAGCACACAGCTCAGAACTTGACCGGGGATCCCAATCCTGACCAGCAGCCTCGCGGACCGCACTCCACGCAAACCAGTCCAGAAAGTAGTTGAGGAAAACATGGTTGGCGGTCTCTGGCTCCCTGCGTACTGCACAGGGCCCGCTAGCCGGCCCGTTGCGCTTGGCTATGTTGATGGACGTGGGAAGTCTATCACGACACTGAAGGAAATATGCCCTAGAGGCAATAATAAAGCTATTATTTATTTCCTCATATCATGATAAATGTTTATTATTCATGCTAGAATTGTATTAACCGGAAACATAATACATGTGTGAATATATAGACAAACAGAGTGTCACTAGTATGCCTCTACTTGACTAGCTTGTTAATCAAAGATGGTTAAGTTTCCTAACCATAGACAAAGGAGTTGTCATTTGATTAACAAGGTCACATCATTAGTTGAATGATCTGATTGTCATTTGTTTAGTATGTTGCTACTGCTTTTATCCATGACTTATACATGTTCCTATAACTATGAGATTATGCAGCTCCCGTTTACCAGAGGAACACTTTGGGTACTACCAAACGTCACAACGTAACTGGGTGATTATAAAGGAGTACTACAGGTGTCTCCAAAGGCAGATGTTGGGTTGGCATATTTCGAGATTAGGATTTGTCACTCCGATTGTCGGAGAGGTATCTCTGGGCCCTCTCGGTAATGCACATCACTTAAGCCTTGAAAGCATTTCAAGTAATGAGTTAGTTGTGAGATGATGTATTACGGAACGAGTAAAGAGACTTGCCGGTAACGAGATTGAACTAGGTATTGGATACCGACGATCGAATCTCGGGCAAGTAACATACCGATGACAAAGGGAACAAACGTATGTTGTTATGCGGTCTGACCGATAAAGATCTTCGTAGAATATGTAGGAGCCAATATGGGCATCCAGGTCCCGCTATTGGTTATTGATCGGAGACGTGTCTCGGTCATGTCTACATAGTTCTCGAACCCGTAGGGTCCGCACGCTTAACATTTCGTTGACGATATAGTATTATATGAGTTATGCATGTTGGTAACCGAATGTTGTTCGGAGTCCCAGATGAGATCATGGACATGATGAGGAACTCCGGAATGGTCCGGAGATAAAGTTTGATATATGGGATAATAGTGTTTGATCTCCGGAAGGGTTCCGGAATTCACCGGAAGGGGTTCCGGATGTTTCCCGAAATGTTTGGGTACGAGAACACGTTATTTGGGCCTAAAGGGAAAGCCCACAAGGTTTTTGGAAAGCGCAAAAGGAAGTTTTGCAGAGTCCAGGGGCCAGACGCCAGGGTCCCTGGCGTCTGGGTCCAGACGCCGGGAACCCTGGCGTCTGGCCCTGGAGTCCGAGAAGGACTCTTGCCTTTCGGGTGAAACCGACTTTGTGGAGGCTTTTACTCCAAGTTTCGACCCCAAGGCTCAACATATAAATAGAGGGGTAGGGCTAGCACCAAAGAAACATCAAGAAACACCAAGCCGTGTGCCGGCAACCCCGTTCCCTCTAGTTTATCCTCCGTCATAGTTTCCGTAGTGCTTAGGCGAAGCCCTGCGGAGATGTTCTTCACCAACACCGTCACCACGCCGTCGTGCTGCCGGAACTCATCTACTACTTCGCCTGTCTTGCTGGATCGAGAAGGCGAGGACGTCATCGCGCTGAACGTGTGCAGAACTCGGAGGTGCCGTGCGTTCGGTACTTGGATCGGTTGGATCGTGAAGACGTACGACTACATCAACCGCGTTGATAAACGCTTCTGCTTAGCGATCTTCAAGGGTATGAAGATACACTCCCCTTCTCGTTGCTATACATCACCATGATCTTGCGTGTGCGTAGGAATTTTTTTGAAATTACTACGTTCCCCAACAGTGGCATCCGAGCCTAGGTTTTATGCGTTGATGTTATATGCACGAGTAGAACACAAGTGAGTTGCGGACGATATAAGTCATACTGCCTACCAGCATGTCATACTTTGGTTCAGCGGTATTGTGAGATGAAGCGGCCCGGACCGACATTACGCGTACGCTTATGCGAGACTGGTTTCACCGTTACGAGCACTCGTGCTTAAAGCTGGCTGGCGGGTGTCTGTCTCTCTCACTTTAGTTGAACCGAGTGTGGCTACGCCCGGTCCTTGTGAAGGTTAAAACGGAGTCTATTTGACAAACTATCGGTGTGGTTTTGATGCGTAGGTAAGAACGGTTCTTGCTAAGCCCGTAGCATCCACATAAAATTTGCAACAACAAAGTAGAGGACGTCTAACTTGTTTTTGCACGGCATGTTGTGATGTGATATGGTCAAGACGTGATGCTATATTTTATTGTATGAGATGATCATGTTTTGTAACCGAAGTTATCGGCAACTGGCAGGAGCCATATGGTTGTCGCTTTATTGTATGAAATGCAAACGCCCTGTAATTGCTTTACTTTATCACTAAGCAGTAGCGATAGTCGTAGAAGCAATAGATGGCGTAACAACAACGATGCTACGTTGGAGATCAAGGTGTCGCGCCGGTGACGATGGTGATCATGACGGTGCTTCGAAGATGGAGATCACAAGCACAAGATGATGATGGCCATATCATATCACTTATATTGATTGCATGTGATGTTTATCCTTTATGCATCTTATCTTGCTTTGATTGACGGTAGCATTTTAAGATGATCTCTCACTAAAATTATCAAGAAGTGTTCTCCCTGAGTATGCACCGTTGCCAAAGTTCGTCGTGCCCAGACACCACGTGATGATCGGGTGTGATAAGCTCTACGTCAATCTACAACGGGTGCAAGCCAGTTTTGCACACGTGGAATACTCAGGTTAAACTTGACGAGCCTAGCATATGCAGATATGGCCTCGGAACACGGAGACCGAAAGGTTGAGCGTGAATCATATAGTAGATATGATCAACATGAGATGTTCACCATTGAAAACTAATCCATTTCACGTGATGATCGGTTATGGTTTAGTTGATTTGGATCACGTGATCACTTAGATGACTAGAGAGATGTCTGTCTAAGTGGGAGTTCTTAAGTAATATGATTAATTGAACTTAAATTTATCATGAACTTAGTCCTGGTAGTATTTTGCAAATTATGTTGTAAGATCAATAGCTTGCGTTGTTACTTTCATATCTTTATTTTGATATGTTCCTAGAGAAAATTGTGTTGAAAAATGTTAGTAGCAATGATGTGGATTGGATCCGTGATCTGAGGTTTATCCTCATTGCTGCACAGAAGAATTATGTCCTTAATGCACCGCTAGGTGACGGACCTATTGCAGGAGCATATGCAGACATTATGAACGTTTGGCTAGCTCAATATGATGACTACTTGATAGTTTTGTGCACCATGCTTTATGACTTAGAATCGGGACTTCAAAGACGTTTTGAACGTCATGGACCATATGAGATGTTCCAGGAGTTGAAGTTAATATTTCCAGCAAATACCCGAGTTGAGAGATATGAAGTCTCCAACAAGTTCTATAGCTAAAAGATGGAGGAGAATCGCTCAACTAGTGAGCATGTGCTCAGATTGTCTGGGTACTACAATCGCTTGAATCAAGTGGGAGTTAATCTTCCAGATAAGATAGTGATTGACAGAATTCTCTAGTCACCATTACCAAGTTAGTAGAACTTCGTGATGAACTATAGTATGCAAGGGATGATGAAAATGATTCCCGAGTTTTTTCATGATGATGAAATCGATGAAGGTAGAAATCAAGAAAGAACATCAAGTGTTGATGGTTAACAAGACCACTAGTTTCAAGAAAAAGGGCAAAGGGATAGAAGGGAACTTCAAGGAGAACGGCAAGCAAGTTGCTGCTCAAGTGAAGAAGCCCAAGTCTGGACCTAAGCCTGGGACTAAGTGCTTCTACTGCAAAGGGACTGGTCACTGGAAGCAGAACTACCCCAAGTATTTGGCGGATAAGAAGGATGGCAAAGTAAACAAAGGTATATTTGATATACATGTTATTGATGTGTACTTTACTAGTGTTTATAGCAACCCCTCGGTATTTGATACTGGTTCAGTTGCTAAGAGTAGTAACTCGAAACGGGAGTTGCAGAATAAACAGAAACTAGTTAAGGGTGAAGTGACGATGTGTGTTGAAATTAGTTTCAAGATTGATATGATCATCATCGCACACTCCCTATACTTTCGGGATTAGTGTTGAACCTAAATAAATGTTATTTGGCGTTTGCGTTGAGCATGAATATGATTTGATCATGTTTATTGCGATACGGTTATTCATTTAAAGATATAGAATAAATTGTTATTCTATTTACATGAATAAAACCTTATATGGTTACACACCCAATGAAAATGGTTCATTGGATCTCGATCGTAGTGATACACATATTCATAATATTGAAACCAAAAGATGCAAAGTTAATAATGATAGTGCAACTTATTTGTGGCACTGCCGTTTAGGTCATATTGGTGTAAAGCGCATGAAGAAACTCCATGCTGATGGGATTTTGGAATCACTTGATTATGAATCACTTGATTCTTGCGAACCATGCCTCATGGGCAAGATGACTAAAACTCCGTTCTCCGGAACAGTGGAGCAAGCAACTGACTTATTGGAAATAATACATACTGATGTATATGATCCGATGAGTGTTAAGGCTCGCGGCGGGTATCGTTATTTTCTGACCTTCACAGATGATTTGAGCAAATATGGGTATATCTACTAGATGAAACATAAGTCTGAAATAGTTGAAAGGTTCAAAGAATTTCAGAGTGAAGTGGAAAAATCATCGTGACAAGAAAATAAGGTTTCTACGATTTGATCGCGGAGACAAATATTTGAGTTACGAGTATGGTCTTCAATTAAAACAATGTGGAATAGTTTCACAAAGTCATGCCACCTGGAACACCACATCATAATGGTGTGTCCGAACGTCATAACCGTACTTTATTGGATATAGTACAATCTATGATGTTTCTTACCGATTTACCAATATCGTTTTGGGATCATGCATTAGAGACAGCTGCATTCACGTTAAATAGGGCACCATCTAAATCCGTTGAGACAACACTATATGAACTGTGGTTTAGCAAGAAACCAAAGTTGTCGTTTCTTGAAGTTTGGGGTTGCGATGCTTATGTGAAAAAGCTTCAACCTGATAAGCTCGAACCCAAATTGGAGAAATGTGTCTTCATAGGATACCCAAAGGAGACAGTTGGGTACACCTTCTATCACAGATCCGAAGGCAAAACATTCGTTGCTAATAAATGGATCCTTTCTAGAGAAGGCGTTTCTCTCGAAAGAAGTGAGTGGGAGGAAAGTAAAACTTGATGAGGTAATTGTACCTTCTCCCTTATTGGAAAGTAGTTCATCACAGAAATCTGTTCCTGTGACTACTACACCAATTAGTGAGGAAGCTAATCATGATGATCATGTAACTTCAGATCAAGTTACTACCGAATCTCGTAGGTAAACCAGAGTGAGATCCGCACCAGAGTGGTACGGTGATCCTGTTTTGGAAGTCATGTAACTAGATCATGATGAACCTACGAACTATGAGGAAGCGATGATGAGCCCAAATTCCGTGAAATGGCTTGAAGCCATGAAATCTGAGATGAGATCCATGTATGAGAACAAAGTGTGGACTTTGGTGGAGTTGCCCGATGATCGGCAAGCCATAGAAAATAAATGGATCTTCAAGAGGAAGACGTACGCTGATAGTAGTGTTACTATCTACAAAGCTAGACTTGTCGAAAAAAGGTTTTTGACAAAGTTCAAGATGTTGAATACAATGAGATTTTCTCACTCGTATCGATGCTTAAAAATCTGTCCGAATCATGTTAGCAATTGCCGCATTTTATGAAATCTGGCAAATGGATAAACAAAACTGCATTCCATAATGGAGTTATTAAAGAAGAGTTGTATGTGATGCAACCAACAGGTTTTGTCGATCCTAAAGGTGTTAACAAAATGTGCATCTATGGACTGGTGCAAGCATCTCGGAGTTGGAATATACGCTTTGATAAGTTGATCAAAGCATATAGTTTATACAGACTTGCAGTGAAGCCTGTATTTACTAGAAAGTGAGTGGGAGCACTACAGCATTTCTGATAAGTATATGTGAATGACATATTGTAGATCGGAAATAATGTAGAATTATTCTGCAAAGCATAAAGGAGTGTTTGAAAGAAGTTTTTCAAAGAAAGACCTCGGTGAAGCTACTTACATATTGAGCATCAAGATCTATAGAGATAGATCAAGACGCTTGATATGTTTTTTCAATGAGTACATACCTTGACAAGATTTTGAAGTAGTTCAAAATGGAACAGTCAAAGAAAGAGTTCTTGCCTGTGTTACAAGGTGTGAAATTGAGTAAGACTCAAAACCCGACCACGACAGAAGATAGAAAGAGAATGAAAGTCATTCCCTATGCCTTGGCCATAGGTTCTATAAAGTATGCCATGCTGTGTACCAGATCTATTGTATACCCTGCACTGAGTTTGGCAAGGGAGTACAATAGTGATCTTGGAGTAGATCACTGGACAGCGGTCAAAATTATCCTTAGTGGAATAAGGATATGTTTCTCGATTATGGAAGTGACAAAAGGTTCGTCGTAAAGGGTTACGTCGATGCAAGTTTTGACACTGATCTAGATGACTCTAAGTCTCAATCTAGATACATATTGAAAGTGGGACCAATTAGCTAGAGTAGCTTCGTGCAGAGCATTGTAGACATAGAAAAATTGCAAAATACATAACGGATGTGAATGTGAAAGACCCGTTGACTAAGACTCTCTCACAAGCAAAACATGATCACACCTTAGTACTCTTGGGTGTTAATCACATAGCGATGTGAACTAGATTACTGAATCTAGTAAACCCTTTGGGTGTTGGTCACCTGGCGATGTGAACTATGGGTATTAATCACATGATGATGTGAACTATCGATGTTAATCACATGGTGATGTGATCTAGATTATTGACTCTAGTGCAAGTGGGAGACTGAAGGAAATATTGCCTAGAGGCAATAATATAGTTATTATTTATTTCCTCATATCATGATAAATGTTTATTATTCATGCTAGAATTGTATTAACCGGAAACATAATACATGTGTGAATATATAGACAAACAGAGTGTCACTAGTATGCCTCTACTTGACTAGCTTGTTAATCAAAGATGGTTAAGTTTCCTAACCATAGACAAAGGAGTTGTCATTTGATTAACAAGGTCACATCATTAGTTGAATGATCTGATTGACATGACCCATTCCATTATCTTAGCACACGATCGTTTAGTATGTTGCTACTGCTTTTATCCATGACTTATACATGTTCCTATAACTATGAGATTATGCAACTCCCGTTTACCGGAGGAACACTTTGGGTACTACCAAACGTCACAACGTAACTGGGTGATTATAAAGGAGTACTACAGGTGTCTCCAAAGGCAGATGTTGGGTTGGCATATTTCGAGATTAGGATTTGTCACTCCGATTGTCGGAGAAGTATCTCTGGGCCCTCTCGGTAATGCACATCACTTAAGCCTTGCAAGCATTTCAACTAATGAGTTAGTTGTGAGATGATGTATTACGGAACGAGTAAAGAGACTTGCCGGTAACGAGATTGAACTAGGTATTGGATACCGACGATCGAATCTCGGGCAAGTAACATACCGATGACAAAGGGAACAAACGTATGTTGTTATGCGGTCTGACCGATAAAGATCTTCGTAGAATATGTAGGAGCCAATATGGGCATCCAGGTCCCGCTATTGGTTATTGATCGGAGACGTGTCTCGGTCATGTCTACACAGTTCTCGAACCCGTAGGGTCCGCACGCTTAACGTTTCGTTGACGATATAGTATTATATGAGTTATGCATGTTGGTAACCGAATGTTGTTCGGAGTCCCGGATGAGATCATGGACATGACGAGGAACTCCGGAATGGTCCGGAGATAAAGTTTGATATATGGGATAATAGTGTTTGATCTCCGGAAGGGTTCCGGAATTCACCGGAAGGGGTTCCGGATGTTTCCCGAAATGTTTGGGTACGAGAACACGTTATTTGGGCCTAAAGGGAAAGCCCACAAGGTTTTTGGAAAGCGCAAAAGGAAGTTTTGCGGAGTCCAGGGGCCAGACGCCAGGGTCCCTGGCGTCTGGGTCCAGACGCCGGGAACCCTGGCGTCTGGCCCTGGAGTCCGAGAAGGACTCTTGCCTTTCGGGTGAAACCGACTTTGTGGAGGCTTTTACTCCAAGTTTCGACCCCAAGGCTCAACATATAAATAGAGGGGTAGGGCTAGCACCAAAGACACATCAAGAAACACCAAGCCGTGTGCCGGCAACCCCGTGCCCTCTAGTTTATCCTCCGTCATAGTTTCCGTAGTGCTTAGGCGAAGCCCTGCGGAGATTGTTCTTCACCAACACCGTCACCACACCGTCGTGCTGCCGGAACTCATCTACTACTTCGCCTGTCTTGCTGGATCGAGAAGGCGAGGACATCATCGAGCTGAACGTGTGCAGAACTCGCAGGTGCCGTGCGTTCGGTACTTGGATCGGTTGGATCGTGAAGACGTACGACTACATCAACCGCGTTGATAAACGCTTCCGCTTAGCGATCTTCAAGGGTATGAAGATACACTCCCCTTCTCGTTGCTATACATCACCATGATCTTGCGTGTGCGTAGGAAATTTTTTGAAATTACTACGTTCCCCAACAGACACAGCTGCCACAAAAAAACTTTAATCTCGAGGTGCATCCGAGCTTTCCACAGCACGGAAGCCACCTGTTGATAGGGTCCCCGAGCAAGAGCTCTGTAAAGGGAGTTTACCAAGAACTTGCCAGAGGCGTTGAGGTGCCAAGACACAACGTTCGGGCCCTGGGTTAGAGACACCTCCTCAACAAGAGTCAACAAGTTTCCAAACTTGTCGTCTCCGGGCTCGTGAGTTCGCGACGGATAAGAAGCACCGGCGGGGACTCGACCATAGCTTGAGACACCAAAGGGCTTGGTTCGAGAGCTATGTTGAACAGGTCTCTAAATCTAGACCAAAGAGGTTGATCACCAATCCAGAGGTCCAACCAGAAACTCGTTGAGCGCCTCTATTTCACTGAAAACTTTGCCCCCATGGCAAAGATTGGCTTGAGCTCTTGAATAGAGTTCCAGATGGGAGACCCCCTCCCCGACGCCGCAAAGAAATTGCCAGACGGGAAGTACTTGGACCTGAGCAGGTCGGCCCAGAGCCCTGTTTCCCTTTGAGACATTTTCCAGATCCATTTGCACATAAGCGCCACATTCATCAACCTGGAATTCAGAACCCCAAGACCTCCCCGGGACTTGGGATGGCACACAGTGGTCCATTTGACCAAGTGATACTTGCATTTGGGGCCAGCTCCTTCCCAAAAGAACTGGTACTGAGGCGTGTCGAGCTTGGAGTGCACGCCGTCGGCCAACAGAAAAAGGCCCATAGTAAACATGGGCAAAGACGAGAGGTTGCAGTTGGTGAGGATTAGTCGCGCTCCCGATGACATGAATTTACCCCTCCATGGCCCAACCCGTCCTGCTACCGTAGTGCAAAGGGGGGCCCAGTCCTGAATGGTAGGAGCCCGATCCCCGATTGGTAGCCCGAGGTATTGGAATGGGAGAGACCCCATTTTGCAGTTGAGCAAGTCTGCCACTTCCTGACCCTCGGCTGCCCCCATCCCCATGGAAATCACATCACATTTTTGGAAGTTGATTTTGAGGCCGGAAATAAGCTCGAAGCTCAGCAGGATAGCTTTGACCGTAGCTATACTATGCATGTCTGGCTCGAACAGCAGCAACGTAGCATCTGCATACTATAGGTGGGAGACCCCTCCCGGTACCAAGCGACTAACCAACCCCCTTAGATGGCCTGCCGACCAAGCTCTATCTAACATTGCTACGAGGGCATCTGCCACAAAGTTGAATAGCAATGGGGAGGCTGGGTCTCCCTGACGCAGTCCCGCTTGTTGCGAAAGTAGTGACCTACTTCGCCGTTGACCGTAATTGCCGTTTGGCACTACAAGGATTCCTGTCTATTGCAACAAAATTTATTGCTACAACTATCTTTAGTTGCAATAAAATGCTATATTACCACAAAATCCCAGTTCGTGGTAATAGGATCTACATATTGCCACAGTTTCGTTTCATCGTGCTAGGTACTCATTTTGTTGCAATACAAGCCATGTATTGCCACAAGCTGCGTCAGATTTGCAATATGGTAGTGATATT
Organism: Triticum timopheevii; assembly: GCA_963921465.1. Classification (NCBI taxonomy): domain Eukaryota; kingdom Viridiplantae; phylum Streptophyta; class Magnoliopsida; order Poales; family Poaceae; genus Triticum; species Triticum timopheevii. Next base: position 37,319,669 of record OY997274.1, on the reverse strand, counting down.
GCGACAGTTGCGTCCCGTTGCGTGATGCTTTCATGATCCACTTTACATTTGTTTTTCCCCTGGGTTCAGTCTGAATCTTTACATTACACTCAGAATCCTACCATCTCTGTCGCCGTCACCATGCATACAACATTAATTCTTATATATGAATCAGGTTGGTTAACTTTCGATGTAATATTATCCGTCTTGTCTAAAATAAATCCACATTCTTACACTCTGTGGGTTTTTTTTATACATCCTACAGTCACTTTTGTATTGTGTTCTCCTGAGTACAGTACCCCAATTTAGTGGTGGTGCCCACTGCCAAGTAGTACTACGGAATGATTCATGTTAGATAGAGATAGATTGGACTCCACATCGCAATTGTAGTATCTCTGTCCAGGTTCCTTGACTTGCATTTCCAAAGATAAACTTTTTTTGATGGCCTGAGCTGCAGAAAAGACCTGAATATGTTTAGAAATTAATATGTTAGCTGCTCCTTTTTCTAGATCTGAGGTATAGTTAGACTGATCATGTGTAAAATGCTCCTGGATACGGCGCAAGTTGTATCTACGAAAGTCTATCAGTTTTACTCTAATAAATATTTCTTAGCAATTAGCGTAGATCGAGATGAGTTTCTTTCAACACATTTTAAGCCACAATGTCATATATTAGATGATATATGTGTGTCAACAGAGCAGAGGATTCATGTTTAGTCATCCTCCGCATTGCATTTGATTCAGATTACTATAAGATGATTTTTAATAGATATTTGGTCTTACACGAGCCACTTTGGAAATGTTTTTTCCTATAGATTCTTAGTAGTATTTTCATGAACAACCTATCACTGATACATTGCCTTTCATGTTCATTCACATATGCTTGATAATTCTGAATAACGTACGTCAAGAGAACCTAGGGTTTAGGTTTAGTCAGGTTTAGTGCATCCTCTGCATGTTATTTAGACCATTATAATATGAGTTCTTAATAGATATTTTGTTTTTATTGCTTTCTTATATCATGTTGTGCCTTATCTAGTTGGAATAATCAACATAGGTTTATACTTTTTGCCGTCTCATTTATCTCGAAACTAGCTCGAGATCGACTCGAGATCGTTACAAAGCTGAGCACGAGTCATGTTCTACAACTCGACATTGAGCTTCATTCAGTTTGAGCTGCCTCGAATTTTAATATGAGTTAAATTGATTTGATTTTATGCCTGCTTAATGTATTGCGTTTCTTCTAAAATTGACCAAAAAAAATTATGTCTGCCTTACCTACACAAGGGCACAATGATGAATTTTATGGACGATGCTCCTGGTACACAACATCCTTACTTCATAATCACCTATCTGAATGGTGCACAACATCGATGCTTTGTTAATGCTAAGCCCCATGATTGTTTTTGTGTGTAGTAAATAAAGGCTTTATTCTCTTAACAAGGATGTAAAGTATAACAACATACAAAAACCAACGTGGACAACCCAGATCTAGTAAATTGCTAAACCTTCCAGACTACTAAATCTTGGTGTGGTTTAAATTGCTAAACCTTCCAGACTACTAAATCTTTTACAGGAACTCCAGAACAATCTGACACTCCAATGTCTGCTAATGACATGTGTTCCCTTGTTGAATGGCCACCCCATGCTCGCCGCAACGGGCGCTACTACAGGATGGTACTTGCTTTCGTTTATATTTGTGTCATCATTTCTTACAATCTAATACTGAGTAATACAATATTTGTTGTGTGATTTGGGCTGTAGAAGCTCGTGGATAGAAGAAGAAAGGGCGATGTGTTCTAAAAGGTTTTAAAGCATCTAAGAAGCATTTTGCCAATGGATCTGCAAAGCTAAATATTACATTCTCTGAAAAATTGGGTGGTACAGTAGGAATGAACTATCGTTCATTCAAGGATGACGTGGTAGTCACAATGAAAAGAAAGTTACCACTCATTGGAGTGATGATGTGGTCGGACATTCACCCTACCATCCATCGACTCACTGTAGCAGATATGAGAGTGCGTACAACCTTTTCCAGATGTGTTATCTTATTTTACCATTGATAATACACTGCTTATGTACATTCATTTGTTGTATGCTTTACATGAAAGATGGGACCTGGAAGATACACCAGAAAGAGAAGAAAAAGTTCTCAAAATTGCGAAAGAGCGATATAGAGGCTGGCGATCAACTCTAAGCTCCACTTACAAGGCATGCAAAACAAATGCAGCTAGATTGGCTAATATGCCGGAAGATTTACAACCACAAGAGTGGGAATGGATGATTGAGTACTTTGGCACTGATTCAAAATTTTAGGCTATCTCTAAGATCACTGTTTGTCTACTATGTGTTAAGATGAAATGGCTTGTCTGACTGGTTATATTTGGTTTCAATGAATTGATAGGAACGCAGGCAAAAGAACGCCGATAACCGTGAGAAGCAGAAAACAAAACACAGAATTGGATCAATATCTCACTCGCAAGTAAGTTTTGAGAAGGTATGAGTCCAACTAAATATGTATGCCTCGCTGCTAAATATTGTTTCATGTTTCAAGCATCTCATTGTTATATTACTTGCAGAGAAACATGGAAACTGGAGAAGAGTCAGATTGTATTGCTCTATGGGAACATGGTCTAACATAGAGTCCCAGAAAATTTACGTGAGTACACCGACTTTTGGTTATCCTATAGTTACTCAATGATGTGCATTCGGCATGTTTCATCATTAGCTGGGATTATTCATGAATTGGATAGTGTTATTCTTGTTTGAGGTAATATCACTGGGAGTCACTAAACTTGCGTCGGATGTGCAGTTTGGTGCTAGATCTTTCAAAATACGGTGTTTTTGTCATCAAACTTGTCATCTGGCGCAAGTACAGTTATTCCGTTCCAATGCATCCGTATCTACCGCTAACGTGGCATGCACGGGTCCACTGTCAGCGACCAACGCCATTTTGGGGCGACGCGCACGCGGCTTTTAAGTTAATTGAATATGTTGCACATTATGTGACTGAGATTGTTAACTGAAATTGATAATTATCTGTCTTATTGGGACTTCACAATCTTAACTGAATTTGTTATCTGCTGTAGTTTTAACTAAATTAGAGCACTTAACCTGTTAACTGAATGTGTGCGCAGAATATGTTAACTGAATTTCTGCACTAAACATGTTATCTAAAATTCTGTACTGAATTTGAATTTCTTAGCTCACTTGTTAGGTGAAGTAAAATTGATGTGAGTTTGTGCCCTTAACGTTTTATACTTGGAATACAAATGAATTTGTTTTGGCTATATCTCTCCCTGTTAATTATGGATGATTTCCTTTCTGCAAATTATATACGTCCTGTTTTGAGCTGTCTCTCTGCCTGGTAATAAAAGTATGTGCATTGGTTGATATTTAGTACTCGTATGTCTGGTTCATGATGATGATCACTGTGTGCAAAACGTTCATGGATAAATTCAGTACAAAGTTGTACTGCACTTTTGTTGTAAAATTCACTATAGAGTTGTGTGCAATAGAATTTTTTGTGATAATTTCATGATTAAATTTAGTACCAAACTATACTGCATTTTCGTTGTAAAAATATTCAGTACATATGTACTACCTTACTGCATTTCCGTAGTTAGTGATGATGGTCACTGTATGCATTTCCTCTCTCTTTTATATTGCTATGTCTCCCACCCACGACACATGCTATATAAGCACGCCAGTGACTACGCTCCAGAGCACCAAGTGCAAGTTCAGTAATCGCTATCTTCAGTTATCTTCAGAAAGTTCAGTAAGAGTAGTGCGTTCAGCAAGTTTAGTTATCTCTTTTGAATGGAATGACCGTATTTGCACCAAATGATAAGCTTCATGACCAAAAAACCGTATTTTGCAAGATGTAGCACCAAACTACACATCCGATGCAAGTTATGTGACTTCCAGTGATATTACCTCATCTTGTTTCATCTTTTATAGTGTCAATATTGATGTCGTACCTATAATTGTTCCTTTCATTTTTAGGACAAAGAACATCTAGAGGTTAAAAACAAAGAAACTGAAACTGAACGTCCACTTTCAAGTGAGCAAAATAACAATATTTTCCAGACCGCATACAAAGACACTCTGGAATGCAAGTCATCGCAGCCTCGTGGGTATGGATACATGGCGAAACCTTCAACTGGTTCTGAAAGATTTCATATCCATATTGAAGAGCAAGCTCGTGCTACAGCAGCCACCAAGGAGAGAAACTCTGAGCTCAGCCAGTAGGTCAACGAATTACAAGATCAACTATGAGCTGAACATGCAAACACACAAGGGAGGATTAACTTGGAGCGTGTTGAGAGAGAACAACTTGAGGAGAGGTTAAAAGAAGAGCGTGCTGAAAGGGAAATATTGTTGGAAGACGAGCGGACATCAAGACTAGAATTGGAAAAAAACATGATGGCAAAGTTTGCAGAATTTAGCCAACAGATGGGAACCCAACAGGTGATTACAATCATATGCTTGCAACCTTGTAAGGTTTATGTTGCTTACTTGCATTGCTAAAAGTGCACTTCTATTTACAGGTGCCTATGAAGAGGGTTGACAAAGAAAATAGTAATCCAAATTTGCAAAATATTCTTTTACAGAGATCTAGTCCTAATAAGACCCCAGGTTCAAGGCCAACTACTATTTCTTCAAATGCGCTCATACAAGCTGCAGCCAGGCATTCTCGAATGTTTAAAAAAATGGTAAGTCACAACCTTGCATTCTCTTCATGTTCACCTGCATTTTATACGTCATTGGCCTTCATAAATAGCTAGCTTGCTCACGAGCTTGCTAGTCTGTCGGAGTTGAAACGATGATCGAGTGAAGCGAGGTGGAAGACGAGGTTTTGCCTGCGCAAAATTGCCGCAGTTTTCAGTTTTACCGATCCACCTTTTATGTGAGATTATATATATATTAGTGGCAAACGTAGAACTAGCTAGCTAATCACAATAAGGAATCATGTTAGTGGCCTCGACGCTGCTTCTCAAGGGTTTGGGGTTGCCTCGACACAAAGCTTTAAGGGTTTGGGGTGGCCTCGACGATAACGCTCTTTTAACTTGATAAATTTGGGTGGCCTCGAGAGAGTTAATTTGTCGGGTAGGGGCGCGACGGGAGGGGGTAGGAGACCAACATCGTTTTCTCTCTAGGGTTTGGGTGTCCTCGAGAGTTTTGGTCGAGCGAGAGGGCCGAGGGGGGTGCTGCAGTTGTATAAGTTATCACGGTCGAGAGGGGGTATATATATCGACCGCCCCTCATGTCGAAGTTATCTAGAGGGGGTTATATCGACAACGACGCGACATACATATACATGGGAAAATAATATTATCGGGGAAGGGGTATCGGTACCACCCCCTCGTGTTGAAGTTTCTTCTTTCTCCTCTATTCCTTTCTTTCTTCTTCTCCTCTTCTTTTTCTTCTTCTCCCTCGAGAAAGGAAAATAATTAAGGAAAAGGAAGAAAAGAGGAAGAAGGAAGAAGGAAGAAGAAGAAGAAGAAAAAGAAGAAAAAGAAGAGGAGAAGAAGAAAGGAATAGAGGAGAAGAAGAAAAAATAGAAGAACTTCTATTTTTTCTTCTTCTCCTCTATTCCTTTCTTCTTCTCCTCTTCTTTTTCTTCTTTTTTCCTCTTCTTATTTATTTCTCCTCTTCTTCCTCTCCTCTTTTTCTCCTTTCTTCCTCTTCTTATTTTCCTTTTTCCTCTCATTCTTTTTCTTCTTCTTCTTCCTTCTTCCTTCTTCCTCTTTTCTTCCTTTTCCTTATTTTACTTTCTCCTCTACACTAACCTAAAATGCACTAACCTAAAATCGATCGATATCTACTAACAACCTAAATATAAAATTAATACATATATGAAAAAACATATATAAACAAAAAAAATGCTATGAACATTATATTCATACATACATATATAGCCACACACATTCATCATCATATATATAGCTACCACATACATATATACATTATACATATGAAAAAAATGCAATGAACAAAAAAAATACACTTATGAAAAAAAATACTATGAACAGGTACACATATATACACATACAAACACATATACACAAAAAAATGCAAAAAAATGCTATGGAGGAAAATGCAGGGCAGGGGCGGCGGGGCGGCGCGCGCGGCGGCCGTGCAGGGCAGGGGCGGCGGGGCGGCGCGCGCGGCGGCCGCGTAGGGCAGGGGCGGCGGCGCACCGGCCGCGCGCAGGACAGGGGCGGCGCGTGGTGGCCGCGCAGGGCAGGGGCGGCGCGCGGTGGCCGCGCAGGGCAGGGGCGGCGGCGCGGTAGCCGCGCAGGACAGGGGCGGCGCGCGCCGGCCGCGCAGGGGCGGCGGCGCGGTGGCCGCGCAGGGGCGCGGGACGGGAGGGGCACGGGAGCAGGCTATGCTCACAGGGGGCGGCGGCGACGGCGAAGGCGAGCAGCCTGACGGCGTCGGTGGCCGCGGCGACGGCAAGGTGGAGCAGGGGCGTCGGGCGGCGACGGCGACGAGGAGGAGCAGGGGGTGTCGGGGGAGACGTGGGCGATTTGGCCGGAAACTGCTAAGTGCTGCTTATAGAAAAATAAATAAAGTCCCAATGAAAAACTAGAGAAAACCGAGAGAAAACAATGAAATGTCTGTCCCAGAGCTAGCGTTTCCCGCCAATTAGACACACAATGCGTTGTATAGGGGCTCTCCACGGGATCACTAATTAAAGGGTGCACCTTTATAGGTCTCTTCCACCTTCTCTCTACATCTGCCTTACTTGTCACAACCCGGAAGTTTTGCGTTCTTTTAGATTTGTTTTTTCAAGATGTATTACCTTTTGTTTCAACCGTGCATCCAAATCAAGAATGTTTTCACCCTTTTGTTTCACATATCAAGATCTTCGAAACTAGACCCCGTGTTTTGAACGAACTTTTTTACTTGAAAAAAAATGGGAAATCGAAAAACTCTAGCTTACATGTGACATTGATCACGGGGGCTCGCACGTACCACACATCTTTTTGTTCTTTTAGAAACGTACCACACCACACGTCTTGAATTCTTTACGAAACGCAAGGAAAGCCTGTGGGGCCAAAACTCACATTTTCTTCAGTACGATATTGATGACGACTGATTATTTTTGTACTATACCTGTCCATGGATACATGCATATTGCTAGTACGATAGGCAATTTTGCCATGCACCATTTCTCTCATTTTTTTTTGCCATGCACCAGGTACAAGGCTAGTCAAGAGATCAGCTTGTTCAAAATAATAATAATCAAATTGATCAGCTAGCGAGCATGCAAGCACAGGTCTGTGCGTACATATATTCTTCTATGAGTGTTCTGCGCTCAAGAAAAATCTTCTACGATAAAAAAATGATTACATGGGTTATAAGACTTATAATCATGTACTCCCTCCGTCCGAAAATACTTTTCATCAAAATGGACAAATAGGGATGTATCTAGAACTAAAATACATCTAGATACATCCCCTTTTATTTATTTTGATGATAAGTATTTCCGGACGGAGGGAGTAAAAGAGAAAGAAGGACAATATTAAAAATATCACTGATCAATGATTTTTTTTCCTTCTTTTTTTAATACTATATGCACTCGTAGTATTTAACATTTTTCTAAGTGGTGGTTATTATTTAAATTCTCGAGCACTTCTTAGAAAATCGCATCGAACAGCGACCCGGCGGATCCTTGCCAATGGGCCGATCGACAAGTAGCACAAGCCTTGATAATAAGAACAAAAGGTGATTTTTTGTGGTGATGAAAACGATCCATGCATGAGTGCAAGAGCTTAAGCAGCTGGGTGGTGGCCAATTAACGAACGCCACCATGCATATCGGACGAGGTTTGCCTGTTCCTCTCGACGTGTCTTCTTCAAGAAATTGTTCCTCGTTGGTGTTGGGTCCGTGAGAATGACTACCCGTATCCAAATTGAAATGCACGAGTTGAGCATCCGTCTCGTGTGGCTCGATCTCTACCTACCAACCTAGTACCTACCCACGCATGCACTTTGGTACCGCTCGCGACCAGGATCCGTCCAACGCCCACACCGCCACGCCGCTTCCCGCATCCAGAAGTGCTATATATATACCACACCCAGTACCAACGACCAACTCCATTCACCAAACCAAGCAGCAAAGCTAGCACTATAGCTACCCTCCTCTGCTTCTCCTTGCTCTCCGGCAGCAAAGCGAAGCAAAGTGAGGTAGCTCCACTTCATCAAGCCAAGAAACCTCACACCACCTTTGATCCAATCCTAAACAAGGGTCAAGCCTTCTCAAAAAAGGGCAGCTTGGACACCCACCCAATGTCCTTCTCCGCCTCCCCCGACGATAAGGCTGCGTTTGAGCCGCTCAACCCCGAAGATGTCCGCGCGTATCTTCACAAGGCCGTCGACTTCATCTCCGACTACTACACAACCGTCGAGTCCATGCCGGTTCTTCCAAACGTGAAGCCGGGATACCTGCAAGACGAGCTCAGCGCGTCCCCGCCGACCAACTGCACGTCGTTCGATGTCACCATGAAGGAGCTCAGGACCTCCGTTGTCCCCGGCATGACGCACTGGGCCAGCCCCAACTTCTTCGCCTTCTTCCCCTCCACCAACAGCGCGGCCGCCATCGCTGGTGACCTCATAGCCTCTGCCATGAACACCGTCGGATTCACATGGCAGGCCTCGCCTGCGGCCACCGAGATGGAGGTTCTCGCCCTCGACTGGCTTGCGCAGCTCTTGCGCCTACCCACCACCTTCATGAACCGCACCAGCACTGGCCGTGGCACCGGCGGTGGCGTCATCCTCGGCACGACCAGCGAGGCAATGCTTGTCACACTAGTCGCCGCCCGTGATGCAGCTCTGCGTCGGACTGGCTCCATTGGCGTGTCCCACATGACACGCTTGGTTGTCTATGCTGCCGACCAGACCCACTCCACATTCTTCAAGGCATGCCGCCTCGCAGGCTTCGACCCCGCCAACATCCGCTCCATCCCTACCTGGTCGGAAACTAACTACGGGCTTAACCCAACCAAGCTTCTCGAGGTAATGCAAGCTGATGTCGACGCCGGTCTCGTGCCGACATATGTTTGTGCCACGGTAGGCACCACGTCTTCCAACGCCGTCGACCCGGTGGGCGCCATCGCCGACATTGCCGCCATGTTCAATGCGTGGGTTCATGTTGATGCTGCTTACGCTGGCAGCGCGTGTATCTTCCCGGAGTTTCGCCACCATCTCGATGGGGTCGAGCACGTGGACTCCATTAGCATGAGCCCACACAAATGGCTTCTCACATGTCTTGATTGCACTTGTCTCTATGTCCGCGATGATCACCGACTGAGCGACTCATTGGAGACAAACCCGGAGTACCTCAAGAACGACGCTACCGAGTCTGGCAAGGTCACCGATCTTAAGGACATGCAGGTTGGCGTCGGTCGACGCTTCCGTGGGCTCAAGCTTTGGATGGTCATGCGCACCTATGGTATCGCAAAGCTCCAAGAGCACATCCGTTGTGACGTCGCCATGGCTAAGATGTTTGAAGATTTCGTCCGTGCCGACAACAGGTTTGAGGTGGTAGTACCGAGGAACTTTGCTCTTGTATGCTTTAGGATTAAGCCAAGTGGATCCATGACAGAAGAGGATGCCGATGAGGCAAACCGTCAACTAATGGAGAAATTGAACAAGACTGGCAAGGCTTATGTTGCGCACACGGTGGTTGGTGGCAAGTTCGTTCTCCGATTCGCCGTTGGGTCATCGCTTCAGAAAGAGAAACATGTGAGGAGTGCATGGGACCTCATCAAGAAGACTATGAGTAGCATAATGGATTATGTGGATTGACCTACTGTCACAGAAAGTTTCAGGAGCTGCACAATTCCCTATATATATGGCATTCATATTCTTTTGAATTTATCTCTTTTTTTTTTCTTTTGCTTCAATTCTGATTATTATTTATTTGGACAGCTGGGTCTTATTTCGTTTTGTGCTCTGTGCTGGCCGAGGGTGTATCTGTAGCATGCTGATACAAAAAAAGTGATTATAGACTGTAAAAGGAGTTATATCGAATGAACAAGAGCTATTGTTTTTATTTGTTACTCTACTCTGGTAGTGAATGAGAAATGCGTGCTCAAGCATCTCCATCAATCAAGAAATATATACGTTGCAGTCAGTGGTTTGTACGTTTCAAGATGCCAGACCAAAGCCATACAATTCCATCTCCATTGTCCAAATTGAGTCTCAGGGCTCCTAGCTCCTAGAAAACTAAAACACGGGGCCAGAGTTTTGACACGGATGTAAGTAATTGAGTGATCGACTTAATTTGCGTCCAAAGTTCAATGTGTCCATATCTTCTAGATGTATTATTGTGTCGCGCAGAAATCTCGATGAGAGGATATTTGGCACGCAAGTCTCAGGGCTCCTAGTTCCTCCCGCGAGCTTTAATTTTTGGCTTCTGATTTTCAATCTTTTATATTTTTTGAATGGAAAGTCCGAAGAAAAAGTTGTTTTCATATTCATGTTTCTTGTGACGAGGGCTTTCAAATAATATCCATTTTAAATACGTTTTGACGAACTTTGAAAATAAATGCTAAGTTTCAACTCTTTTAACTTAGTACGAGCGGCCAATAAAATCAAGATTTTTGTGCCTACAATCGACAAAAGCGCCTTAAATATTTATGTACGAAACTTGATAAGAGTGAGCGAGAAAATCACAAGTTTCAATCAAAAAATCATAAATTACAACGATTGAAACTTAAGATTTTGTTTGCCCTCATGTGGGATCCTACTTTGCGAATCGCAAGGCATTCAAGCGGTTGGGCAATGCTTGACAAGTGTGTGCCCCTACGTCAGTGTACTTAGAGCATCTCTAGCAGACCCAGTATAACGCCCGAACCCGTATAATTCCGGCGAGTATATGGGCTTGGCCCAATTTTCTGGCCAGAACAGAGCCCCTACTCATCCGGCCCGTAATTTTTTTTACCGCGGCCGCAAACCTTACCGGGGCAGATACGGGTCGAAACCACGTTTCCCCGCGATTCCCCACGCCCTCCGTCGCATTTCTCGCTGTCGGTGAGCCCAGTTCCGCCTCCAGCCGCCATGTGGGGCTGTATGTGGAGCTCCGGCCACAGCTCCGGCGGGGACGACGACCCCGAGCACAAGCATTGTGTCCGCGCGGACGGCGCGAGGGAGCGCGCGGCCAAGAAGTCGACCAACAAAGGCATCGAGCCGCCAGCATCGCTCCTCCATCGCGAGACGGAGGAGTACGACCGCGGGCACAGGCGGACGCCCTCCTCGTCCGCGGGCTCTTCCTTGGCCGCGTGGCTCACCTCCGACGTGGAGGCCCTTCCGGCGCGGCGCTTCTCCCCGTGAAAACGGAGTGGGCGGAGCTCGTCACCGTCAAGCGGGAGCCGGAGGAGATTGCGCGCCGAGGCGTCGTCGGTCCCGAAGATTACGTCGGCGACGATGTCGATGCTGTCGCGGCCGCCATTACAGCTTGAGAAGAGTGAGTATTTTTTTTGAAGTATTGAAGAGTGAGTACATTATTATATAACTTGATCCGTACTCAGGGCCGGCCCTGAGGGAGTGGCAGGGGGGCGGCCGCCCAGGGCCCCCGAAATCTAGGGACCCCCTCCAGGGTTCGCAAGGAGCACATGGCCCAGACCATAAGGAGGCATCGACCTAGAGCGCATGGAGAAATCCCTGATTTTCTTCTTCCCATCGCGAGTTCGCCACTTCACGACGATCCTATTCCCCCGAGGGCCCCGATCGCGAGTTGCGGCGCGGATGTAGATCGCTCTCTGCCATGCGGCCGGCTGGTCTTCCTCCAGGTCCCCGGTCCCGTTGTGTTATCCCCGTTCGTGAGATGCCTCTAATGTGCAAGACGAAGTCACCCCACTTATAAGGTCATCCCTAACCTCCTCTTTCTAGTTGGTCACGTTCATATGGTGCAGCAGCAGCCAGATCTTAGAAGGTCTCGCATATGATGCAATACAAAATTTTAATTTCATGTGCCCGTTGCTCTATTTGTCTGGACTTTGTCGACACAACACCAATCGCCTTATCTATTGAAAAAGTTGCCTGCTATGTGTTCGATTGTCGTTCTTTGCATTCTCTCTCCAAATCATCATGACTGCAAATTTAACTTAAAAATTGAAAGAAGGTCTCAGCTATACACACATAACATCAATCCAAACATGGTTATATAATAAAGCCACTCAGACTCCCGTAGCCGTCGGGTAGGTAAATGATCTTTTATCGTTGCAAATGAAGCTTTTAAACTTTAAACCTTTCGTCTTGATGTTTGCCCTCTATCAGGTATTCGATTTGTCTAATTAGGTAAAGGAATACACTATTTACAATTTTCGTTTTATTTTGAAACAATAGACAATAATAAGATAGGTAAAGGAATGAATCTAAAAAGAAATGAGATTATTATTTTGATCTTTATAGTAGGGGCCCGGGTTGTAATTTTGCCCTGGGCCCCTGAAATATCAGGACCGGCCCTGTCCGTACTGACAATGTTTAGGATCTTAGCCTAGCCAGCGGCAATCAGTTTGCATGCAATCTCTCTCCACGCGTTACAGGCTCCGCGTTTTCCACGAGGAACTCGTACGAGACGGAATAACCAAACTTTTCGCTCTAGCAAATGATCCTTCAGCAGCCTCCTCAGGCTCCCGTGTGTCAGTGTGTGCTACACCCAGACGCTACAACAAGTACAAAAATAACACTTGTGGCACTAGCTGTCAAAACCCGAACACTCAGGCTTTGATACACACGGCTCAAGCCACTGGATGGTCGAGACGACCCTCATCCGGATCTCGGGCCTTGCCAGTACTTCCCGTACCCACACATTTAAGATGTGTTTGGTTGCCCGCATGCAGCCCAACCAGGCCCGCGCGGAATATGCGCGGCTCGTTTGGCTGCCTGGACTGTATGCGGTTTGAGGCCTGCACGGACCTTAAAGTAGCCCGCAGCCTGGCCCGGCGAAAACTGCCGAATCAGCAGTTTCTCGCGAGTCTGGCCGGGCGTGGCTGCGCGTGCGTGGCAGTTGCACCCCTCGGGCAGCGCGGGAGACGGAGGCGACGTCTCATTACTTGCTCCCCACTCTCCTATCACCGCCTAGACGTACTGTTCCCACCGCTCCCTCTTTCTCCCTCACCTCCCCTCCCTCTTCTCTTCTCCGATGGCTCCGCCACGCCCACCGTCGCGCCGTCCTCTGACCCCCGTCGACCAGCACATCGCCAGCATCCAGGAGCGCTGGCTGGCCGAGCTCCATAACTCGGGCCGCGACCTGGCGTCGGCGCTGCGAGTGCCGTCCCCCATCTGCTGCCGGCCACCACGAGCGCCGGCCAATGCAGTGCCGGACGCTCCTGCTCCGCCGCCGATCCCGGACCACGTGGTCCTGAGCTCGGCGCCGACGCCGTCGACGGAGCCGCTCCTTTTTGGGACCCCATTGGGCTCGGGGGTTTTCTTGACCCCCGTCCAAGTGTTTTCTCCTGTCGGCGGGCCGTCCTTCTCGACCTCGGGTGTGGCGTTCAGCACGGGGCCGATGCCGTAGGCCGTCGCCGGGGCCGGCTCGTCCTCTGCTCCGCCACCTCTCTCCTTCCCGCCGGGGTTTTCACCCCGGCCTCGGTTCGCCGCGGCTGCGCGTGCTCTGGTGAGTCAAACCCCCTCAATGCTTACTCCTAGATGTAGATTAACGGTTAATTTCTTAGGCATGTGCTAGTAGTTAGTGGATTCGATAGGATTAGATAGGATTCTAGCAGATCCGATTGGATGCGATCTCAATCGAATCCAATCGGACTGATCTGTTCTTGTTTTGTACAGTGTGTGTGCTAGGATAATTTTCTTGTGCTACGGCTTGTGTGTCCTAAGATTTGTGCTACATGCTAGTAGCTGTGTTCATGCTAGAATCATGTTCATGTTGACTGATGAATGTTATACTGATGGCATGTTCATGTTGACTGATGAATGCTAGAATCATGTTGACTGATGTCATGTTCACCTTAGGATCATGTCCTTGTTTCATGTTGCTAACATACATGTTGAAGCTAGGGTTTGTGCCATCAGTGGACTTGCCCAATTGAATGTTATACGTGTATGTAGTAGGACCATTTTAGGATGGTGCCAAATCTGCATGGCTGCACATGGGTGCTATTGTCACATGATGTTGCTATTTTTAGATGTTTCCTTGTTTAGTATAGTGCAGTGATGAGTGCCAGTTGTAGCAAAGAAGATGTCACTGATCAGTGACTTGCCCAACAGCAAGTCAACTGATCAGTGCCTCTGATCAGTGTCATTTGCCCAACAACAAGTGTCATGGCACTTGCTGTTGGGCAAAATGCCACTTATCAATGGCACTTGCTATTAGGCAAGTCCACTGATCGATGTCATTGATCAGTGGCATTTGCCTAACAGCAAGTGCCATTGATAAGTGGCATCTCCTCAAAGAGTTTGTGCACTGATCAGTGGCATTTGCTCTTAGGCAAATGTCTCTGATCAGTGCCATTTTGCAAAGAGTTTGTGCACTAATAATTGTCATCTTAACTGACAAGATATTGAAGACTGATTGGGATGTGGTGGGAGGAGGAGCTCAGGTGGTGGCTGGAGCTGAGCGCGCCAAGGATTTCATCCCCACGAACAGGTGGCTCAGGACAGTGGACCTGCTTGGCAGGATCGCCTTCATGAGCGTGCCTCATTCAAGGGGACGATCTCCAAGGCAGGGCCACGAGGAGGGGGCCAGGGAGCCGCTGCGCTTCTACCAGCAGATCAAGGACAACGAGGACCTCGCCATGCTCGTCGTCCCTCCCAAGTTCGTGGAGGTGATGAACACCTGGCTGGTCATCAAGCGGCTCCCGTGCATGGTTAGGCCGTCGGTGAACAAGCGGTGCGTGTTCTGGGTGCAGGTCCAGAACTTCGAGGGGCACATGGTGCTTGACCGGGGCGGGAACTACTTCTGCCGCCGCCACCGGATCATCCCCGGCGACCTCGTCGTTGTGCGCATCTCAGGACTCGGACTGAAGATTCAGTTCTACAACCACGACTCCTTGGTCATGTGCAGGTTTCGTTGTAGTAGGCACAACTGCCATGGTGGCATCGAGCATGCTATGTAGTTAAGTTAAGTAAGGTGTTAGTGGAGAACTTTTATGGTGTGTGGCGAGACTTGTGCTGGGAACTTGTTCATATTTTGGCCAGGAGAAGCACCCTGGCACGGAGCAGGGAAGGAGAATGCCCCTGCTGTTAATCTAGACTTATGCTATGTAGTTAAGTAGTTTGCTGTCATTTCCTTGCTTGTTGTCTTAAGTTTGCTGTCATTACATTGCTTGCTTTGTCTAATCTTGCTGTTGTGCTGTTGCTGTTGTGGTGATCATGTGTGGTGGTAAGGCCGCCACATTTGAATGCGGTGAGAAGAGCACAAACGCTGTTTGCAACCAAACAGCTGAAGTTTGCATCTGCTCACACCCCAAGCACAAAAACGGCAACCAAATAGCAGGGGGTAAGTGCCTCTCCATGCAATGCAGGCAACCAAACATGTTGCATATGCTGCATATGAGGCTGCATTTCATCAACCAGACTGGCTGGAGATGGACATGCATTGCAACTACTGTTGCAAACTGCAACCAAGCACGCCCTTAGTGTCCTTGCTCACGCGGAACATTTCCGCGTCTTTCTCCCCCACCAATAGTGAAAATGATTCTCTTTCCTCGGACGTCACGCACTAAGCGTTTGCTAAAATGCAATATGGAGGTGGGACTCCAACCAAAATTGGGGTCTATTTTACAACAGTTTGATTTACAGCCGAATTTTTGTCAAGTCCACCTAGAAGGTGTTGGGGAACGTAGTAATTTCAAAAAATTCTACACACATGCAAGATCATGGTGATGCATAGCAACGAGAGGGGAGAGTGTTGTCCACGTACCCTCGTAGACCGTAAGCGGAAGCGTTATGACAATGCGGTTGATGTAGTCGTACGTCTTCACGATCCGACCGATCCAAGCACCGAACGTACGGCACCTCCGAGTTCAGCACACGTTCAGCTCGATGACGATCCCCGGACTCCGATCCAGCAGGGTGTCGGGGATGAGTTCCGTCAGCACGACGGCGTGGTGACGATGATGATGTTATACCGACGTAGGGCTTCGCCTAAGCACCGCTACGATATGACCGAGGTGGAATATGGTGGAGGGGGGCACCGCACACGGCTAAGGAACGATCACGATGATCAACTTTTTTGTGTCCTAGGGTGCCCCCCTGCCCTCGTATATAAAGGAGGGAGGGGGGAGGTGCGGCCGGCCCCCTAGGGGTGCGCCTGGAGGAGTCCTACTCCCACCGGGAGTAGGACTCCCCCTTCTTCCCTTGGTGGAGAAGGAAAGGGGGGAGGGGAAAGAGGAAAGGGGGGCGCCCCCCCCCCCCTTCCTTGTCCTATTCGGACTAGGGGGAGGGGGCGTGCGGCCTGCCCTGGCCGGCCCTCCCCTTCTCCCTCATGGCCCACTATGGCCCATTAACCCCATGGAGGGTTCTGGTAACCCCCCAGTGTTCCGGTAAAATCCCGATTTCACCCGGAACCATTCCGATATCCAAATATAGTCTTCCAATATATCAAACTTCATGTCTCAACCATTTAGAGACTCCTCGTCATGTCCGTGATCACATCCGGGACTCTGAACAATCTTCGGTACATCAAAACGTATAAACTCATAATAAAACTGTCATCGTAACGTTAAGCGTGCGGATCCTACGGGTTCGAGAACTATGTAGACATGACCTAGAACTATTCTCGGTCAATAACCAATAGCGGAAACTGGATGCTCATATTGGCTCCTACATATTCTACGAAGATCTTTATCGGTCAAACCGCATAACAACATACGTTGCTCCCTTTGTCATCCGTATGTTACTTGCCCGAGATTCGATCGTCGGTATCCAATACCTAGTTCAATCTCGTTACCGGCAAGTCTCTTTACTTGTTACGTAATGCATCATTCCGCAACTAACTCATTAGTCACATTGCTTGCAAGGCTTATAGTGATGTGCATTACCGAGTGGGCCCAGAGATACCTCTCCGACAATCAGAGTGACAAATCCTAATCTCGAAATACGCCAACCCAACATGTACCTTCGGAGACACCTGTAGAGCACCTTTATAATCACCCAGTTACGTTGTGACGTTTGGTAGCACACAAAGTGTTCCTCCGGTAAACGGGAGTTGCATAATCTCATAGTCATAGGAACATGTATAAGTCATGAAGAAAGCAATAGCAACATATTAAACGATCAAGTGCTAAGCTAACGGAATGGGTCAAGTCAATCACATCATTCTTCTAATGATGTGATCCCATTAATCAAATGACAACTCATGTCTATGGTTAAGAAACTTAACCATCTTTGATTAACGAGCTAGTCAAGTAGAGGCATACTAGTGACACTATGTTTGTCTATGTATTCACACATGTATTATGTTTCCGGTTAATACAATTCTAGCATGAATAATAAACATTTATCAAGAAATAAGGAAATAAATAATAACTTTATTATTGCCTCTAGGGCATATTTTCTTCAGTCTCCCACTTGCACTAGTGTCAATAATCTAGTTCACATCGCCATGTGATTTAACACCAATATTCATATTTGTATATGATTAACACTCATAGTTCACATTGTCATGTGACCAACACCCAAAGGGTTTACTAGAGTCAATAATCTAGTTCACATCGCTATGTGATTAACACCCAAAGAGTACTAAGGTGTGATCATGTTTTGCTCGTGAGAGAAGCTTAGTCAACGGGTCTGTCACATTCAGAGCCGTATGTATTTTGCAAATATTCTATGTCTACAATGCTCTGCACGGAGCTACTCTAGCTGATTGCTCCCACTTTCAATATGTATCCAGATTGAGACTTAGAGTCATCTGGATCGGTGTAAAAGCTTGCACCGATGTAACTCTTTACGACGGGCTCTCTTATCACCTTCATAATCGAGAAATATTTCCTTAGTCCTTACTAAGGATATTCTTGACCAATGTCCAGGGATCTACTCCTAGATCACTATTGTACTCCCTTGCCAAATTCAGAGCAAGGTATACAATAGGTCTGGTACATAGTAGATCATATTTAATAGAACCTATGACTGAGGCATAGGGAATGACTTTCATTCTATTTAGACCATCCATGGTGGCGCACGGTTGCCAGGGAAGCTCAATTTTTTAGCAGATGACGAACAGACCAAAGCTATTTTCCTGGCATGAGTACCAATCCGCTTCCAGATGAGAAAGGACTCCATATCGGTTCTGCCTACATACCCAAGCATGAGAGAAAAAGCTGCAGTTGTGCGAGTAGAGTTGACCGCCGAGAAGTTACATGATATAGGTAATACTCTTCACTTGATACTTCATGACTTTTGACTATAGTCTTACCCTCTTTGGAGAATTAGTGTGCATGCATGAGTAGCTGTGTTTGACACGCGTTGCTATCTATGTGATGGTGAAAAGCGACTAAATCTAATACATAGTCAATTCACTTGTCATTCTAAAATTAATTATAACCAATTAGATTTTTCATAATTCGAAGGACTGAAAAAACTCGGCAAGGATATTCAATTTTAGTTGAAACCTAGCGTTGGATGCATCGAAATAACTTTGTGCAAGAATAATAGTACACACAATATTTAAAGGCATAAACTTCTTGATGGAGCTTGACGGTAGGTTCTACAAATTCTCACTTCACAGTGTTGCTTCTGTACCAATTTTTACCAGGCACCGAGTGGCCCAATAAATAAGCCATAATACTAATAATTGAGTTAATTACAAGAATTATATATAAATATATACGTTATTCAGGCATATTAGCTGCGTAATTGTATGTTGGCTGACTACTGTTTGTATATAATGCTCCCTTGGATCATATGATAAAATTTCTAAAATTCATACTTAAATGTGAAACTGTTATCTTGGAGCGCACACATAACAAATTAAGAGAGAAAAATAAAATGTATCTATATTATTCTTTTATTTCTTGGATTCATGTCATTTCACCCGTTTCTTTGTACGTAATTGACACGTTTGACTCATATGCACATGTTTATACAGTCATAACTTTTCTTCATGCCTAATTTTGGACTACTGCACACATAACAAGGTGCATGGAACATGGCCTGTAGGGGCCAGATGGGAAAATATTGTTGAGATGCAGAAAGATCTAAGTATTGGGCTAATTGATTTTGTCAAAAAAAAATGCAAAGTATTGTGGATACCGAAGGGGTATAGCTCAAAGGTTATATATGTATACATTTTACAAGTATAAGAGCGTTCATAAAGGTGTGCAAGGGTATATATATTTTGTCAAAAAAATGCAAAGTATTGTATACATTGATGTGTATTCTGCTGAAAGTGCGCTTCAACTTAGGTTATGGTGGTGATATTAAATGTAAAAGTTCTATTGTTGCATTTCAAAAATTAAATCAACTATCATAAAGACATGATAAATAATTTGGAATTTAAAGGGTTGTATTTTGTATTTAAAGGGTTTATAAACTTCATTTGTTATGAAGTAAATAAAAGTGAGTAGCTAAATTTTGAAACATTTAAAAGGGGTTTCACTCTACGCAATTAACATTGTACATAAAAAGTTTAGTAGCTGTCTACCTAATTGCTTGGACTATTATGATGCGTGGATTGAACAAAAAATGTTAAAAGCATATGTACATTGTAATAAGTTTGGGTATATGCATCTCCATGATGCAGAGGATGGAGGAAGTAGAAACTTCCATTATCTAAAATTAATATGTTGTGCATGAGTAGTCTAACAAAAATAATAAATGAAGCAATATAATCTGTATTTGCATGTGATTTGTTTATTCTTATATTTTTTCTGTATAACCTTTTCATATATACCAAGTGTTATTTAGTGCTTTGTCTGAAATTACATTTGACAGTATATACCTAGCCCGTGCAGTTGCACGGCTGATGACTAGTGTAAAGTAATTTATATACATTTGTTTTAAAGTATTATGCTTTCTTGTAGCTTGTG
This sequence comes from Triticum timopheevii, assembly GCA_963921465.1. Classification (NCBI taxonomy): domain Eukaryota; kingdom Viridiplantae; phylum Streptophyta; class Magnoliopsida; order Poales; family Poaceae; genus Triticum; species Triticum timopheevii. The sequence goes on along the minus strand of OY997274.1, from coordinate 37,299,695 downwards.
GTTTTTTTTCATTTCTCAATAACCAGACCATATGCTGCACCCATCCATTTGTCCTACAAATTTTTAGTCATTACGATGCATTGAAGTTAAATTTAGGATGAACTAATATATGGTCGCACTTGCACATTATTTTACATCATTTTGTAGAGAAGGAATGTGACATTAGGAAAGAACTAGGTTAGCTCTTGAGTCTTATATTGTCTTAAAGTTGCTTTGAACTTGGTCCTCCGGTGTATATGTTTTTTGATTAGGACAGTTCATGATAAAGATAACATTATTTGTGGCATACATCCATACTTACAGAAAATAAAAGATCTAGAAGAATTTTGTCCATCAATTCAATTGAAAGCGGAAAGTGTGAACTCAGCTGCTGAATCTGCTAGTCAAATAAATTAATCATCCTATGGATCAAACTAAGATGGCCTTCCTAACCTAAACTGGTCGTTTTCATAAAGTTATGGGACGCTCTTCAAAGTTTCAGTTTGACGATGCAGCCCCTGATTCTGTTGGTTGGCCATGGTCTACAATGGCTATGAAACACTTTCTTCATGGGAGTTGATTGCATCTGGAGATGTTTTGGGCCATCCTGACCTGCAAAAGATTTGCTTGATTAGCCATCTAGTATGGCTTTGGACATCGGATCAAAGAGCAAGACATGGAATCCAGAACTCCAAGGTTGCATGCTACATCATGGTGCAATGTATCTCTGTGCATTCTTTTTTTCTCAGTTTTCTTTCATGTCTAAAAACTTGGCTCTGTTCCAACTATTGACAACCAACCTACCAAATTAATTAAGTGTAGTCTGCTCAAAACTTGTGCTGCTGTGATGTTGTATGATAATGTTGTAAGGGTAGTAATTGGTCTCTTCTGCTGCTTATCAGAGATGGGGGGAGGCCGCCACCGCAGGATGCTCTCTGCCGCACCGGAGTATGACTTGGAAGGTTTCGAGTTCTTCACGATCATACTTGAGAATTCCTCCAGGAGGCGGGTATATAAAAGGAGAGATCTCCCCTTCACCCATCTCTTTATCATAACTCTGCTGTTTGCTACATCACTGCTTGACCCACATTGCAGAGGCTGCCTGACACTTTTATGAAGATGCTGGACGGCCATCGGCCAAAGAATGTGAAGCTATGACAGGCCAGCAGCGGGCTTTGCAGGCTGTGGGACGTGGAGGTGGTGATCAGGTACGACCACATGTACCTGTGTCGTGGCTGGGAGTAGTTCGTCCGTGCCTATGACCTACGACACATGTACTTCCTTCTCTTCAGGTATGACGTCAACGCCATGTTCACCGTGAAGGTGTTCAACATCACTATGTGCCGCATGCGCTACCAGGACGACAACGATGCCAGTACGCTCTGCCTCTTCTTCCTCTCCACTTGGCTTTGTCTCACACCGATTGTTAAAAAAACTTTGTTTCATTTGGTCAGGCAATGGAAGCAGCAGCAGCGACTCTGGCTACAGCCAAAGCAGCAGCGACTCTGGCTACAGCAAAAGCAGCAGCGAGGATGAGGAGGAACAGAGTGGGGAAGAAGAGGAGCATAGCGGGGATGACCTCGCGATGGTGGTGGCTGACGATGGCCACACGATGGTGGTGGCTGACGATGGCCTAGCGATGGTGGTGCCTGACGATGACCTAGCGACGGTGGTGCCTGAAGATGGCCTTGCGATGGTGGTGGTGCCTGACGATAACCACGCGATGGTGGTGGCGCCAGCGGTGCCACAGCTGGGGGACTACAGGACCATACCAATTGTGATAGAGGAGTACATCCCGCTGCCTCGTCCCTCTAAGCGCATCAAGGTGATGAAGGAGAAGAAAAAGAAGGAGTGAAGATATTTAGTTCAATCTTTTTAGTGTAAACCTTTTAAGTATGATAGTGTTGTACTTTCTTAATTATGTGTGCTCATGGATGCTCATGAATTGAAATTATGTGCATGCTCATAGATTAAAATTATGTGTTTTTGTGCTTGCTCATGGATGCTCATTCATTGAATAGTTTCTGATAAAATCATATATCTGTGAAATTCTGCGAAATTGAATGAATTTAAGAAAAAACAGGGGCTATACAGGATCTTTGCTGTCCGCTGGCAGACGGCAAAGAGCTTTGCCATCTGCCAGCAGACGGCAAAGCTGCCACGTGGCAGCCACCTGTGCAACCTGGGGTGCACTGGACGGCAAAGATGCAAAGATGTTTGCCGTCTGCCAGCTGACGGCAAACCACGCTATTAACCCCTTAACTGAGCTAAGGTGCCACGTGTGCCGTCAGGCTCTTTGCCGTCTGCCAGTAGACGGCAAAGTCCTTTGTATCTTTGCCGTCAGCCAGCGGACGGCAATGAGGCCTTAGCCGTAGCATATTCAGTCGGACATGTTGTCGTCTGCTGGCTGATGGCGAAGGCCTTTGCCGTCCGCCAGGCATGCCTTTGCCGTCAGCCATGGTGGACGGCAAAGTGCCTGATTCCTATAGTGATAATGACACTGTGCTACTTCCTTCTCATTCATTCGTTGCGTGCATGCAGCCGTATTAATGATCTTAATTAACGAAAAGAAGATCTGGCTTACAAAACAGTCACTAAATTTTACCTTGGTACATGTAATCTGAGTTTGTGGCCTTGTATAAGGGAATGGAGGTAGTAACACTTGTGGTTCTAACTGCCAGAGCCCGAACACTCAAGCTTTGATACACACAGTTCAGGCCGCTGGATGGTCGAGACGACGCTCATCCGGTTCTCGGGCCTCCCTAGTTCTTCCCATATGCACACATTTAGCGGCCTTGCTCACGCGGAACACTTCTGCGTCCTTCTCCCCCGCCAATAGTGAAAAGAATTCTCTATCCTCGGACGCCATGCACTAAGTGTTTGCTAAACTGTAATAAGAGTGCAGACTAGGGACCAGAATGGAGGTCTATGTTGCAGGAATTTGATTTGTTGCCAAATTGTTGTTAAGTCCACCCGGGAGGGGCAATAAAATCGTCCACTTCTCTATTTAGTTCCTTCTAAAATCTCAACCCAAACTAGCAAATAACATATAATCATGACCTTTAGCACCAAGACATACCACTCATGACCTAACACCCCAAGAAAATTAGGTGGACACAAACTGTTGATGGTTGTAGAGATATATAACGAGTCAGGCTGGTCGATGGCCACAACTTTCGTTAAATCAACAGCACAGTAAGTGTGAAGGTACGTACCAAATGGATATAAGTGTGTAACTCATGAGGCGGAGTAGCAACAACCAGCAATGTTTTTACCAGGCAACGGTCTAAGCATGACCAGTTATATTCAAGCAATAACAGGCATCTAGTAATTGCATGGAATTCGAGAGGCGCTGAGGCTGCAGACAAGCGACCTGTTGTGGCGTCTGAGTCATCTCATGACATACTCCATCCATCCGGAAATACTTGTCACTCAAATGATGTATCTAGTAATACCGGACGGAGGGAGTAGATCAAACCAAAATGTGTTCATGATTCATCAAATCTGGATCACCGTACATTTTGTACAGAGCGGAGGATCAAAAGCATGCACTTAAATGCCAAACTCTTTTTTTCTTCTGCAAAAAGACTAAATGCGTATATTATGTGGCACAAACCCTTACAAGAACACTCTTATAGAAATTGAAAAACCCAAGAAGTGCTTGCGAGTTCCAAAGTTCAGTTTCTCCTATTCCACCGACCGCGCGCCGTGAGCAAAACTCGTTGCCGCCTGCCTCCATCAGAGCAGAGCAAATTTGTCAAAATTCAGGACCTTGTATACGAAGCGGCCGGGAAGTCGTCAATTTAGACCAGAAGACGCAGGCGGTCGTAATCTGCGTAGCAAATCGCCACGCCGGAGAAGAAAACACCGGGGAGGGCCTGTGGTACAACCCAGGTCCAGCCAGACAGACTTCGAGAACACAAATGTCACAACCTCCTCGACGGGGCCGAGACAGGCAACGTTGGTCGGAACTGGAGCCGACATACTGAAATGCACATCCACGTTTGTTTATGCTATAGGACAGCGTCACCTAGACAAACCTACTAAAAAAAGACACACCCGGAGAACAAGATTTAGGAACACACCATCTTTCACACACTTCATCAGCGTCATTGAGAGACCAAACGCTAGAAATTCCTAACCCTGCCACTACTGAGCCGAAGCACTGGGCCCCATCCCTCCCGTCACCGGAGCGCCGATGGAGGGAGAGGAGGGCCGTGATCTCTTGGGGGAACTTGTAGATCGGCTGCCATGGTCCTGCCTATGTCGAATGAGCAGAGAAAAAGAATGTTAGACATAATCTTGATTTTATTGGTGCACACTTGTAATTTTGGCGGTAAAACACGTGGCTTGACTAAATTTGAGAAGATGGTCCAAATTTTCTTTCAGTATCTTCTAAATTCTCAGGTCCTCAAGTGACACACAAAAAGTTCAACGCAGAATCTGAAACCTCGTAGCCTAACAACTAGCAGAAGGCAAGCGAATACCAGCATGCCAAATGGTCTAGAGATGTATATAACAATGCATGGTAGGTCATGACCAATACTTTAGTTAAAAAAATCACACGACAAATGTGATGATGTAGAATGGGGCAACTAATGAATCATGAGAAGAAACAATTACAAGCCTGACCAGATCACAATGGAACAAGGGCATGAAGAGCCATAAATGTTACTCCCTCCGTATCAAAATAAAGACATTTTTATAGGCTAGTTTGGCCTAAATAACATCTTATGTTTTGATACAGATGTAGTATATTTCAGAGCACTAGTGGCATGAGCGCTAAGGCTCCAAGGCAACATCAATTGGAATAGCCAAGAGTTACAACCCCAAAAGTTAATTAAACTCCAGGTTAATACCCATAGTCAACTAGGAGCCGTATATCACATGCCCTGGTTAAAGTAGATGAGCTGAAATGGCAACCGCGGCACCTGCACGTCGTTCCCATTTTGGAGGTGTATTGAAGCACTTTACTTATAGTCTGTATGCTGCCATCGGGCATGGTTGATGTTGATGGTTTCTTTTGCATGCTTGATTTCACTTCAACGAGACATTGAAAGGTCGCGTTTTTAATGTTTTTGTTGTCATTTGTGTGTATACGTGGTTGTTTGCTGTGTACATCCTAGTGATGAATACGTCGGTGTGGGCTTGTCATGCTTGTATTTGCTTGACATGACATATGAATCAATAAAAAACACCTTTAACGAAAAAAAAAGTAAATGAATGGAAGCCCGCAGATGAACTGTGATAAGCCAGAGACCAAAAACCTCAAGTTCAGCCAACAACGAATTGCACGCCAGCCATCACCATGATCCGAGCTGTACACTCATGATGAGAACAAATCATGGCATGCACATATCATCAGTAAAGTGAAATTAATATCAACAAAATACATCAATTGAAATAAGATGGGTGGTACATTGCATAGTACCTGAAACAACCACATAGACACCTTCATGCCTCCCACATGGGTTGCATCTTTTTCAGTTGTATAGACACAGTTTTATGATGCAATCTGAATCCCAATTATTCCGGCCAATCATTATTGAAACTTTCTTTGCCAGTGATAATCCAAGGAATTAAGAGAAAAATTAAACAATTCTGCTATAAGTGCATCTATCCAGCTCATGCCAATCCTCCTCGCGTCGTGTGCGGTTATTGTAAAAGTATGTTACACGTGTTGCATGTTTTCACACAATCGTCGGATGTCACATGCCAACAGCTTGGTACGGTGAATCTGGATACATCATGCCCGAATTGGTCTATTGTTACTCTGGTTGCAGGCAGTGTGTTTTACGGTCAATGTTTTGTGAAGTGCGCACCACTCTGGGGGACATCAAGAGGATGGTCCACATCTTCTTTCGGTTTCTTCCAAAGTCTCGGCTCTTCAAGGAAGCACATAAACTGAAGCGATGAATCTTGTTCAACACCTCATGGTACTACGACAATGGGAAGGGGAGTGAATAGAACAGAAGCATATAGATAGCAAATGGTCTAGAGATATATAACAGGCCAGAGTTAGCGACGCCCAAAACCTTTGTTAAATAAATCACACAGTAAGTGTGATGTTGCATCCTCTCAAGAAGAAGTGTGATGTTACAGAATTGTGCAACTCATGATTTGTGAAGTAATGGTAACAAGCATGAGTAGCTGACCATAATGCAACAAGGGCATGAAGGATCATACATATTATACTGCAGGGCACTACTGATGTGAGCACTAAAAGTTGTTATCGTCTAGATTTAGAAGCCCCAAAATTAATTAAGCTCCTGGACAATGTGCATGGTTAACCGGGAGCTGCTGTTGCATCACGTACCCTGGGTAACTAGTAGTTGAATTCAAGTGATGGATGCGCACGATAATGAGCCAGAGACCAAACCTCTTAGTTCAGTCAACAATGAACCACTGGTCAAGCATTACCATGATCCAAGTAGGACGTCCGTGATGACAACAAATCATCGCATGCACATCTGGTCTGTGGGGTGAAATTAAGATCAAGAAAAAAAATTCAAAAATTAAGATCAAGGAAACTCATCGTAGCAAAGTTAGCAATACTTTGTTTTCTCGTCTGACCATGTGCTTGGACACTCTCGAGTCTTGAATACGACACACAAATTGTAAATTTGACCCAGTATGTTTCAAGTCCTTTATTTTCTATTTTACTTATTTTATTTTATTTTTGTAAATGTGTTCTCTATATATATTTGAAAAACACTCGGGTGTTTCAAAAATGTATTGAAATATGTTCAAGATTTCATAAAAAGATATTTGAGAATTAAAATATTCTTCATGAATTTAAAAATATATTCACACAGTATGTTTTCTGGTAAATTTTAAAAATATTAAAGTTTAAAAAATATCAAATATAAAAATGGTTCACGTTTCTTACAAATTTTTGTGAATAGTACAGTTTTCCAAATATTAATGATATTTTAAAAAGGTAAACTTTTACAAAAGTTGAAGAATGAAAAAAAATAAAGACCCAATGAAAAAGTAGAGAAAACCGAGAGAAAACAATGAAATGGCTGTCCCATAGGTAGCGCTTCCCCGCCAATTAGACACACAATGTGTTGTATAGGGCGCTCCACGGGAGCACTAATTAGAGGGTGCCTCTTCATAGGTCTCTCCCACCTTCTCTCTACATCTGCCTTACTTATCACAACCCGGGAGTTTTGCGTTCTTTTAAATTTGTTTTTTCAAGACGTATTACCTCTTGAACTGTGCGTCCAAATAAGGAATTGTTTTCGCCCTTGTGTTTTGCATATCAAGATCTTCGAAACGAGACCCCATGTTGATAAGTTTGAACGAACTTTTTTACTTGAAAAAACAGGAAATTGAAAAACTCCAAGAACAGGGAAAAACTCAGAAATGTGATAAAAACCATAAATAAAAAAACTGGAGAACTAGTAAATAGGTAATAAAAACCAGAAGCACAACTAGCTTTTCACTTTTTTGAAGCACATATGTACTCTTCACTTTTCACTTTTCACCGAAAGCACAACTGTATTTTTCTCTTTCAAGAAAGCACAACTGTGCCTCCAAAAAAACACAGTCCAGGAAGCACAGATGTTGTGCTTTTCATTTTTTTTAAACACAACTGTTGAAAGCATAGAAGTACTTCACACCAAAGCACGGTTGTGCTTTTCTGTGAAGCATAATTATGTTTTTGACTTTCCGGGAGCACAGTAAAAAGATCATGAAAACCAAACCCATGTAGGCCTTTCTTTCAGTGGTTTTTGGGAAACTTATGGAAAGTTTTTTTTCAAGTATTTCAACTTGATTTTGTTTCTTTTTCGTTCTATTTTGCCCCTTCCATTTTTAAAAAATCATGAACTTCTGAATTTTTGTGATCTTTCTAAATTACAGATTTATATGAACTCAGGAATATATTAGTTTTAACATTTTCTAAATACTTTTTTTTAATTTAGGAAAAATTAAAAATGTATGAACATATTTGAAATTCATGATTTTTCAAAAATCATGAACTTTTTGAAAACATTTGAATTTGCTAGAATTTTTATACATATTGTAAAATACCGGTATATTTTTGAAATTTCCTGAATATATTTCTAAAATTTGTCAACTTTTTTTAAAATGGCCGTCTCAAACATTCATGTGCAGCATCTCATCTTAAAATCTAAAGCCCATATTGTGAGCTAGTAATCCTAGTGGGCCTTGTTCAGGACCGCATGTAGACATGGTCGTGAGCTACGCATCACTTTCCGCCTCACTAGTTCCTCATCTATGTCAAAAAAAACTAGTTCCGCTTCTGATTCTAAAACAAAAAACAAAAATAACTTGTTCCTCATCTTCCCGTGCGCATCGACGACGAGAGAAGGGGGTGAGGGAGCCGCCGACGAGTAAGAATGAGGAGGGAGGGGCGCGGTCCTCCCCCCCCCCCCCCCCCCCCCCCCACTGCCGATGAAACGCGTGGCAACAGAGGGCCATGTGCGTCAGGGGCGGATCCACCATTGGTCATGGGTGTACCCAAATTTTTCAGAAAAAAAATCATATATATACGTATCACAGACAATAATCTACAGCTTATATGCCCATTACTAGCTCATTTTGGAAGCAACAGCGAGCCCAACAGCAGCAAGCCAGCAGCGAGCTGTGTTCATGCACGCATCCAGCCACGGCAAACCCAATCTAACGCATTTTGCGTCGAACAGTCGGCGAAACCCACATGCGAGGCGACCTATCGAGCGATTTGGGTCGGTCCATCTGTAGCTTACCTATAGCTGCCAGATTCCGGTTTCACGAACAATCTAAAGGATTCCCTGACGGTTTCTACTTGTCTTGGGAAACCAACTAGAAGGTTCATAAACCATTTTTTACTTTTCCTTCCTGTTTTACTTTTTTATCTTATCTGTCCCATTTCCTTTTTTATTTTATTTTTAATTATTTTCATTTTAATTTATTTCAACTTCCCTTTTCAAGTATTTTTTTTGAAATTTTCCAAAAATTATAAATGTTTGTATTTCTTAAAATTTTGTTCAGAAATTGCAAAAAAGTTTAAGTATTTCGAAATTTATTAATTTCTTTTCAAATAATGTTCGAAAATTCAAAAAAGAACAAAATTTCTGAAAATGTTTGCAATTTTTAGTTTTGTTCTCAAATTCAAAAAATGTCCGTTGATTTCCAAAAATGATCCTGTTTCCGAAAATTGTTCACAACTCGAAAAAGTTCCCCTTTACAATATTTGTTCGCAAATTGGAAAAATGTTCGGATAATTACATAAAATGATCTTGTTTCGCTAAAATTACTCATTTTAATTTTTTCAGAAAATGATTTTGTTTTCTAAATTTGTTCACAAATTTTAGAAATTTATGTATTCCTAATTTGTTCGCAAATTGAAAAAAATGTTTGGGAGTATTTTATAAAATATTCCCTTTTGAAAAAATATTCATAATTTCTGAAATTGTTACAGTTTTTCAATTCTGATCCTTTTCTTTCAAAAAATATTTGCATTTTGAAAAAGTTGTTCGTAGTTTTGGAAAAAAAATCGTTTTCAATTTTGTTCCTTTTTTTTACAAAAAATGTTTGAGATTCCAAAGAAATATTCTAAGTTTGTGAGAAAAATTGGAAAATGTTCATGTTTGTAAATATATTTACCTTTGTGAAAAACAAAACCACGTTCGAGATTTTAAAAGTAAGTTTATTTTCTTTTGCCGCATGTAGATTGTATCAACTGAGCTGGCATTTTAGACAAACAAGTCTATGGCCACAGTGGTGGTTCAATCACTTGAGGTCGTGTGCTCGATACGACACACATATGTTTTTGGGAATTTTTTACGAGCTGGTCATTGTATTTTATCGTTCCTGTTCGCTTTAGCAACCACCAGCCAAACGCTGTAGCTGATATGTCTCGCTTCACGCAACTCTGATCGAATGTCTGGCTGAAGCGAACTCGCGAGTGGGCTGGCCTGCGAGGCGTTTATACAACATAAATGTATACACCGAAAAAGTATAAATGTAGTACCAGAGTTCGAACCCTGGTCGCTTCGCTAAGAATCAATGCCGCTAGCCATACCAGCTGGCGCATCAAACTTCCTTAGTAATAGATCAGAAAAACATAAACTAACTGTCAATCAAACTTTACGTTAAAATATTTTATGAAATGTTAACCAAGCATTTGAAAAAATGTTAAATACATACCAGAGTAAATGTTTCTCATGTATACACAAAATTTACACAAAAAAATTCAAATGTGTATGAGAAAGTTGATAATGTATTTAAAAAATGTTAATCAAGCATTTGGAAAAAAATGATGAACAAGTATTTAAAAAATGTTGCATAGGTATACAAAATGTTGAGCAGGAATTTCCAAAATGTTGAACAAGTATCTGGAAAATGTTGAATAAGCATTAAAAAGGTTGAACAAGTATTTGAAAATGTTCAACAAGTATTTGAAAATGTTAAATAAGTATTAAGAAATGTTGAATGGTTATATGAATATTTTTGAACAAGTATATGAAAATGTTGAATAAGTATTAGAAATGTTGAACATGTATTTGAAAAAATGTTGAATTAGTATTGACAATATTTGAACGAGTATTTGAAAAAATTTAAGTAAGTATTTAAAAATGTTGAATAAGTATTAAAATGTTGAATAGGTATTTGAAAAATGTTGAATAAGCATTCGGGAAATGTTGAATGTGTAGACAAAAACTGTTGATCACTTATTGAAAGAATGTTTTTGACATATAGAAAAATGTAGAGTGAAAATGAAAACAAACATAAGAAAAAAGAAAAGAAAAACACGTCTAGCTCCAGCTTCCTTGTCTACCTGGTGATCTACAATTTCCAACAACTGGTTCTAATGGAACATCGTACTAAAATGTATCGCTAGGCTTCTCACCACGTCCTTCTGACCACCAAATTAATATTGGTCTCTGTGTTCTTAATAGCTCCGTAGGTACTACTCCAAAGCTGTAGACATCACTTCTCGTGGTCAGTTGGCTTGTCTGGACGTACTTAGGATCCATGTACCCTAGTGTCCCCTGCACTAAGGTCGTCACATGGGTCTGATTATGGGCCATTGGCCTCGAAGCACCAAAATCGGGGACCTTCGAGGTGAAGCTCTCGTCAAGGAGAATGTTCGACGACTTGATATGTCTCTGAATAAATGGCATTGTTGTAGCCATGTGCAAGCATGCAAGTGTTGTTGCTCGATAACTGAATGGATCAGCTCATGAGCAATGCAATCAACTAGCATGGCCAGGAAATAGCAACAATATGAAGAAAATCATAACGTCTTCTATTTGCATGAAAAATATAATGCTATGCTTTCGGTTGTGGTTCTAGTGTCTATCAATATTGATGGAACAGATTCTCTCTTTTGAAAAAACAAAGCTTGTGCGGATGTATTTGATAGAAGAATTAGTTTGTACAAACTTTACAAAACACCACATCAAGTAACAGAAAAACAGACTTGAGGCACAAACAGCCAAAGCCCGACCAGACCGACATCCATACGTACACATGCTTGGGGCTGGACGCTCGAGATGACCCTCATGTGGATCTCGGACCTTCCTAGTTGCCCTAAGCACCCATTTAGTGTCCTCGCTCCCGTGGACCACTTTTGCATCTTCCTCTCCAATGGCGACAAATGAGTCTCTTTCCTCATATGCCATGCAATAAGCGTTTGCAAAACTGCAGGCAAGACTCCTACATGAGTTGAGGCCTATGTTCCAGCACTTCTATTTATGGCCATATCGTCCACTTCTCCATTCAGTTCCTTCTAAAACCTCATCTCACTAGCGAATAACATATAATCAACTCCCCCACCCCCCAAAAAAAGAATAACATATAATCATGACCTTTGCAAAGACTTGCCACTCATGACCTGACAACCCAAGAAAGTTAGGCGGACACAAACCATGCTAATGGTGTAGAGATATATAAGGAGGCAGACTGGTCAATGGACACAACTTTTGTTAAATCAACAACACAGTAAGTGTGAAGGTACTGAATGGGTGTAGGTGTGTAACTCATGAGGGGGCAGTTAACAACCAGCAATGTTTTTAACAGGCAATGGTCTAAGCATGAGCAGAGTTATTTTGAAGCAATGACAAGAGCATCTGATAATTGCATGGAATTCAAGCGGCAGCAGTGAAGGACAAAGCGATATGCTCTTGGAGTACCAATAAGTTTGTTTGTGAACACACATCCGGCAACGCCACGCTGGTGCGACTGGAATTTTCTTCTTCATACTTAATAACAGTTTTGGAAGTGAGCCCTGGGTGATCTCTCTGGCCATCTGGGACGCCTTTCTCCCCCTCAGCCATGTCACTGTCGTTGTCACTGCATAGGTTGTTGGCCCAGTCGAGCATTTTCCAACGACAATGACGATGAACAGCAATGTTGACCACCACGACGAAGCAATGCTGACGCCTGATCGATCCACCTGCAGTGTAAAGCTAGCCTCCAAACTAGCTAATCGATCCACCACACCAAGCTAGCTCGGTTGAGATTTTGCCTCATTGATTTACCGCTGGCCACGCACGTACACAAAGCGTAATCGATTCTGGCTGGAAGTAACACATGCACGCACGCAAAACGCTTTGCTTTATTGATTCATATCGTAGTCGGACTACTATACACGTACAAACCCCAAGCATCAATCCTACACGCATGCTATTCCTATACTATGCAGTAAGTCATGATTATCTGAATCCCGCATCACACCCGAGCTTGGTACACAACTTCTTTCAGTATCTTCTAAATTCTCAGCTTCTCAAGAGAGGTACATCAAAAGTTCAGTGCAGAATATGGCACCTAAAGAAAAAACAGAAGGCGAGCGAATGTCAACATATCAAATGGTCTAGACGTATATATAACAAGGGTGGGTGAGGATCAAAACTTTAGTGAAAGAAATCACACGGCAAGTGTGGTGCTGCAGAATGGTGCAACTCAAGACTCATGAGCAGTAACGATAACAAGCATGACCAGTTTGACCACAATGGAACAAATGCATGAAGGACAATGTATGTTATGCTGCAGAGCTCTACTGACATGAGTGCTAAGGGTGCAAGACAACATCAATTGGAGTAGTCTAGATTTTCAAGCCAAAGAAGTTAACTAACACTAGTAGAAAAGGGGGTATTTGTCCCGGTTCGTAAGGGCTTTTAGTCCCGGTTCATGAAAAGAGGTGTCCTCTCTTATATCTTCCGGGACCAAAAGTCGATGTTTTTATTTTTTATGTTTTAAAAACTGGCTGCTTTAGGGGTTTTGGGGGTTATTTTTAGGTTGTTATTAGCTAGCTAATAGAGAGAAGTGTCCTCTCTTATATTTTTGTCCTTGGTTTACCAACGCTGCTGCTATGTTCATTTCACCCGCTGATATAATAACTCATGCATGCTCGCATCATACATCATCATATATAATAACAAGTCCTACTAATCATGCATCATCATACAACTTCTACTCGTAGTCATCGAACCCAACCCTACATAATTGTTCTTAGCACATGATCATCAGTATCAGGTAGGACCTAAACACCCTTAAGGTAAAATAGCATAAAATAATATAGACCCTGACTCTCCATTATGAAGAATGGAGATCATCATGTCTCCAATTCTTGCGCTTCGCTGCCTTTTTCTTCCAAGAAGCTCCTTACGGCTGTCCATACATTTTTTCTATTTTTTATTGTCATGTCTCCACTTCTTTTAGAAACCCGGTATGGACAGTTCAGATTCGTAGGAAGACCTGGTTGTATGTTCAAAACATCAAGGGTACCGTGCGTATACTTCAGATGAGGCACACAATCATTCGGGATTATCTGTTGAAAAAATAGTAATAACTCCGTAGTTAGCAATGATGTACTAGTTTTAAAAGTGTGCAAAAAGATGCACGGATGTCGTAATAGTAAAAACTCTTACCAGGGTATCTCCATGGTAGTTACCGTAGTTCAACACGTGCAAAAGTGGCACGTATTGACCATAATGTTGAGGAGTTCGATTGTAGACATTGTAATTCTCAAGATCAGTACAAAATGCGATCAGATGATTTTTCTCCCTATAAGTTAATTCGGAACCATCGGTGTAGTGGGTTTTGTCTACCATCTTCCGCACATTCTTTGAAGAATGAAAATAAGTTCTCAATGGAAATAAGATGTCAACTATTTTGAAATAAACAATATAAATTACTTAATAAGTATGTTAAGCTCACATGGGGAAAGAATTGGAGGTGTATCCATAAGGACCCAAATCGAATGTCTCTCTTGCTCGATTGTAGGATCACCAAGATCCATGGTGACAAGCATACCCTCATCAAAACCATACATCTTGCAAAGTGCTTCCCAATTTTTGCAACCAAAATGGGTTACACTCTCAGCATTGTACAACTTTACTTGAAAATCCACACCATGATGGGTACTTAGGATAATTTTTTTGGTTTCCATACTTTCATGGTCTTCAAAACCCATCCTCTCCAAGACATAGCGTCTTGCATAGCATGAGATAAGCTAGTCGAATTGGAAAATATGAAAAATACACGTTAAAATAGTTGAAGTTGTGCTTAATTACGAAAAAAACTATTGTCGTCGTTGCGTACCGTATGAACATCGAAGGTCTCCTCGAGCTTAATGTTGAAGCGCCGATCTTCGTCCAGCTCAATGAACCTGTCGCACATACATCGGTCGTCGTGGCACCAGTCGCACTCCCCCGGGCGGTTTTCGTCGTCCGAGTACAACATTTTTGGCCTATGTTCATAATTCAAATATTAAACTAGATCATTATTATTAATTACGGGTTGACTATCGGTGATGTACATAGCTCCTCCCTTCATTCCCGATTGCATTATTACACCAAATTATCTAGCACACGGGAATGAAGGAGAACTTTTCCAATATGAGCATTCAATAAGCAAAACCAAATCATAAAATAAGCCAAACCAAATCAGAAAATAAAGTAGTATTCAAATTAGCATGCATTCAATAATTATAAGCAAAAGTACATCATCTTTTGGTGTCCGTACATCGTCGAATATTATTACTAATATAGCATCACTAATACAACTAGAACCGTAGCGCCCGACGGGTATCGTCGCGGGCGGTGGACACCCAAAGATAAGGAACCATCACAGGATCATAGCTCCGGTGAGATCCCTGAAGAACCTGCCAGGTATTGTCGAACCTGCCCCCCAATGCAACCATGTAGCGACGGACGTGCTCGTCCTCCTCGCTGACACGGTGACGTACCACCTCCGCGGTGTCCGGAAGCCTCGGCACCGTCACTGGCCCACGCGACCGCCACCAACAAGGATCGGGTCAACAACGGCTGCCTCCTCACCAACCTACGTCCCCGGAAGGTAGCACCTCCCAAGACCAGCCTGGCGGAGCCCAGTCCCGAACATGGCCCTGATCAAGTAGGCCTCCACCGCCGAGTCGATGACGACGAGGATGCGGAATAGGCATCGCCGACGTCGATGCGGGAACTACTTCTATATAGTTAAATAAAGCAGTTTTATTAATTAAATCACTACTAAACACTTACTATAAATAAATAAAGTAGTACTTACTAAAAACAAACTACTTCTATATATAGTAAAATAAAGTAGTTTATTAAATCAACTAGCTAGTTCAACTATATATGAAGCACTTACTATAAATAAAATAAAGTAGTACTTACTAAAAATAAACTAGTATTTTTCTAACTAATTATATTAAACACTTTCTCTTCTTATTTTTTTCCTTTTTCTAAATACTATGAACAAAAAAATTATTAAAATTCTATGAACAAAATTACAACAGAAAAAAATCATAAAAATTCTATGAACAGAAAAAAAATCATAAAAATTTGACATATTCGATCTTTGTATATATATGAACATACAAAATGCATATTCAACAATAATATCACCAAAAAAAATCTATTAACTGAAAAAAAATCTAACACAATATCAACAAATTAATTACACAATATGAAAAAAAATCTAACAGAAAAATCTATGAACTACACATCTAAATTATTACACATCTAACAAAAAAAATCTATGAACTACAAAAAAATCTAAAAAAATCTAACAAAAATCATAAAAAGTTGCTCATGGCGCGGGGCGGCGACGGCGACGGCGAGGTGCGGCGCGGGGCGGGGCGGGGCGGGGCGGCGACGGCGCGGCGCGGGCCGGGGCGGCAGGGGACGGTGGCGTCGAGGCGGGGCGGGGCGGCGACGACGTCGGCTGGGGCGGCAGGGGACGGCGGCGTCGGGGCGGGGCGGGGCGGCGACGTCGTCGGGGCGGCAGGGGACGGCGGCGTCGGGGCGGCTCGGGCAGCCTAACGGCGTCGGGATGGATTCGCCGCCGTCGAGGGACAGAAGATCAAAGTGGGGATGCACGGTTGTGAAATTTTCCTAAGTGCTACTCATATAGCAAATGCTTTGGTCCCGGTTCGTGGCGCAAACTGGGACCAATGCACCCTTTAGTCCCGGTTGGAGCCACCAACCGGGACCAAAGGCCACTTTTCAGCAGCATAAAGGGCGGGAAACAAAGACCTTTGGTCCCGGTTGGTGCCCCAAACCAGGACTAAAGAGGGGCATTGGTCCTGGTTGGTGCCACCAACCGCGACTAAAGAGGGGCATTGGTCCCGGTTGTTGCCACCAACAGGTACCAATGGACCCGTCTAATTACTTATTTATTTTCTGCAGCTGTTTTTTAGTTGATTCTTTCTGCAGTTGTTTTTTTAGTCCCACCTCGTCAAGCAAGAGGCACTCACAGCTGTTTATAAGCCCTGAGTGCAGAGACGATGAAGAAGAGGCTCAATGGTCACATGCACGTTGCTTAGCTTCAAGCCTTGAGGAATAGGGTAGACTGCACGGAGCTATGTGCAGTGCAGTTTACACTATTCCGAAAGGCTTGAAGCTAATTAATGAGCATTGCGCCTCTTTTTTATTTTTAATGACTTATTACAACTCAGAAATAAATAGAAGAAAATATATAGCAGAAAAGAAAAAAACTACTCAGAAATAAATATAAAAAAAATAGTTGTGATTAACTTTACTAAAAAATGAGCATAGATGCTTATTTTTAATGACTTATTACAACTCAGAAATAAATAGGAAAAAATAAATATAGCAGAAAAGAAAAGAAAACTATATAAAAAACTACTCAGAAATAAATAAAATAAAATAATAGTTGTGATTAACATTACTAAAAAATGAGCATAGATGCTTATTTTTAATGACTTATTACAACTCAGAAATAAATAGAAAAAATATATATAGCAGAAAAGAAAAGAAAACTATATAAAAACTACTCAGAAATAAATAGAAGAAAAAATAGTTGTGATTAACTTTACTAAAAAATGAGCATAGATGCTTATTTTTAATGACTTATTACAACTCATAAATAAATAGAATATATATATATATATATATAGCAGAAAAGAAAAAAAAAACTATATAAAAAACTACTCAGAAATAAATAGAAGAAAAAATAGTTGTGATTAACTTTACTAAAAAAATGAGCATAGATGCTTATTTTTAATGACTTATTACAACTCAGAAATAAATAGAAAAAAATATATATAGCAGAAAAGAAAAGAAAACTATATAAAAAACTACTCAAAAATAACTAGAAGAAAAAATAGTTGTGATTAACTTTACTAAAAAAATGAGCATATATGCTTATTTTTAATGACTTATTACAACTCAGAAATAAATACTGAAGGAAATATGCCCTAGAGGTAATAATAAAGTTATTATTTATTTCCTTATTTCATGATAAATGTTTATTATTCATGATAGAATTGTATTAACCGAAAACATGATACATGTGTGAATACATAGACAAACTTAATATCACTAGTATGCCTCTACTTGACTAGCTCATTAATCAAAGATGGTTATGTTTCCTAACCATAGACATGTGTTGTCATTTGATTAACGGGATCACATCATTAGAAGAATGATGTGATTGACTTGACCCATTCCGTTAGCCTAAAACTTGATCGTTTAGTATGTGGCTATTGCTTTCTTCATGACTTATACAAAGTTTCTACAACTATGAGATTATGCAACTCCCGTTTACCGGAGGAACACTTTGCGTGCTACCAAACGTCACAACGTAACTGGGTGATTATAAAGGTGCTCTACAGGTGTCTCCAAAGGTACATGTTGGGTTGGCGTATTTCAATATTAGGTTTTGTCACTCCGATTGTCGGAGAGGTATCTCTGGGCCCTCTCGGTAATACTCATCACCTAAGCCTTGCAAGCATTGTAACTAATGAGTTAGTTATAAAATGATGTATTACGGAACGAGTAAAGAGACTTGCCGGTAACAAGATTGAACTAGGTATTGGATACCGACGATCGAATCTCGGGCAAGTAACATACCGATGACAAAGGGAACAACGTATGTTGTTATGCGGTTTGACCGATAAAGATCTTCGTAGAATATGTAGGAACCAATATGAACATCCAGGTTCCACTATTGGTTATTGACCGAGAATAGTTCTAGGTCATGTCTACATAGTTCTCGAACCCGTAGGGTCCGCACGCTTAACGTTACGATGATAGTTTTATTATGAGTTTATAAGTTTTGATGTACCGAAGTTTGTTCGGAGTCACTACAAGAAATATGCTCAATTGTGACCTTCCGGCAGTGACTGTGGAAGAAATCGTCATAAATCTATGACCATTTCGATCCAATTGGTCATGGCCTGTTTAGGAGAGTCGAAACCATAAACCATGGTGACTATTTTGGTCAGAAAGGTCATAATTGCCTTACACAAAATGGTCATAAGCAGACAACAGTGGTTGACAGCCTTATTTCTAGCTGATTACGACCAATCCAGATGGTCATGGTGTTGTAACACGGATGACTGGACGTCCACATCATCAATTTTACCCATGTGTATGTCATTTTGGCTTATGTGTCAGTTGTAGCGTCTGTCCATCCATAGATTGACTCGTTGACTAAACTGGGTCTACATTTATAGAGGGGCCAACTAACACAGTACAAATGACATGTGGGACCCGTCCCACAAAGGTGAATAAAGCAGAAAAAGGCGAAAATTCACTTTGGCTCATTGGTGTATATGCACCCATTGTCTAAATACATATTTTAAAAAGTTAAAAAAATTCGAAACAAAATCCCGCGTGACAATCCAGACACTATATGTGTGCACCAAGTTTCAATGAAAAATGACATTTTTTGTGGCTTGTGTAAAAAAAGACAATTTTTGATGCTTGATTACAGCTATTCACAAGCCATTTTTAATCTTTTTTACACATGCAACAAAAATCCCCTTGTTCACCGAAATTTTGTGTGCGAACATAGGATGTCCAGATGTACACACGGAATTTTTTTCTATACATATTTCATAATATAGGTGTATCTACATCTAAGATCCAAAACGCTAAGAAAAAAAAAGGACCCGGCCCACAAAGGTGAATAAAGCAAAAAAGAAAGGCCACCGCGCGAAAACGCCACTCCCAAAGAAAAAAAGACCCGTTTTACAAGTTCATTATTTTTTCTGACAACTTGGTCATATACAATGACAAAATGTTAAGATTTTCCAATTTTTTGATTTTTTTTGAATTTTTTATGCCCATTTTAAAATACGGTCAAAACTACGAGCAAACTATTATTTTTTGTTTAAATGGCTAAAAAATGGTAGAAAAACGAGTTGATAATCATCCATAAAATGTTGTATAACTTGAGTGAAAATTTTTAGTGGTGCCATTTTCGGAAAATATTATTGGTAGTTGCTTCAGAAATCCCCCCTATATTTACCACTTTGATACTATTTTAAATGACAAATTTTTCAGACCAATCAGAATGCAGAACCTCTCTTCCCACGGATCACCCCCCTAAGCCGATCTGAGCCGTCCACACCATACAGATCCAACGTCTCCTAAACGCATGCCGGCCAACCCAAACCCTAGCATCGTGCGGCACACCCCCCTCCCTCTCCCCGGCCCATGCGGCGCCGCCTCCCTTTCCCCGACCCAGACCTCGTCGTGCCCCAATCCACTCTCCCCCGATCCACTCCCGCCGCCGCCCCCACCCCTTGTCCCCCCAGACCAGCCGCCGCTACGGAGAGAGGCGCCGCCGTGGCTGGCTTCCTTGCCTTCGCGCGCGTGCGTGCTTCAGTGCATGGTGCTCCATCCTCCCGATTCCCCATCGTCTCCCACCGCCGCCAACTACATCTTTGCCTCTGTCCTCCCATAACTCGCCGCCGGGCTCCCCCTTCCCCTGCTCGCAGCTCCACAACTGCCAGATCTGCCGCTCTCTGACCCCGCCGTCCTTGAGGTCGACTGGATCCGCCCCTCCCTCTATCCGAAGCTCGCCGCGACCCCTTGCCCGTGGCTAGGGTTTCGGCTGCAGTGCTGCGTCCATCGAAGGCGCGTCTCAGGCGGCTCGTCTCCGTCACCCACCCCAGGCTCCACGCAAGTTCAACCTCCTCCCCGGACATCGCCCACTCGTGCCGGAGTGGGTGGCGGTGATGGAGCTCCTCCTCCACAAGGGCCACCTCGACGCCTCCGCTTTCGCCGGCGCCGCGCCGTCCAAGGACTCGAACCTCGTCTGCATGCCCGAAGATCGTCAGGTGAGGTGGCTCAGCTTGGAAGGGTCCTGCTTGTGTCTCTATGTGTGTTCTTGTACTAGGACTGCGTGTCTCGATGCCGTTGTCGGTGTCTGCCGCCATTGTTTCGCTGCACTCCAGAGGTTTGCTGAAATGTGCCAGCAGTTTGTGTTGCCCTGCGTTGGGCACAACACTGCAGACAAGGTGGTCGTCCGTGTCTTAGTGGGGGGAAATGTTGCCTTTTGCAGCAGCTTGCCTAACAAATGCAATACTGTCGATATGCTGTCTTCAACCTTGGTAGAAAGCTCCAGAGCACCACTACCTAATAATTGGATAATCAGTGCAAACTACTATGGTTGTTGTATGAAGTTGAGCAAAGTATTACCAAGTACTTTCGAAGCAATTAAATAAAATCTGACTGTAGAAAGACACGTCAGTTAATACATGCAATTTCAGGACATGATTTTTGTTTGTGTAGCAGCAGTCTTATTGTTGGCCTCACCACTCGGCACTCGCCACATTGAATTTAACTACCAGGGCCCTAAATGGACGCAGTGCATTACAATACGACATCCCTGTGCCATGCATATAAAGTCAGAACTCTTCTGTTGCAGGTATCTGTCAAGATGGGATATTCAGGTCGCTCTGTGTGGTAGACGACGACGCGGGCTGGAGGGTGAGGCTCGCCTGCGCTGGGCACTTTGCTGAGCCGTGCATGGCCTCCATCGCTGGTAATTACTCGGTCCGATCTATCCCCCACTGATGGCTAGCACTAGCAGTAGCTACTTCCGATCGAAAGGCCTTCGATACTGCCCGTTTGTGATGTCATTGCAACCACCATGAGTAGCAGATACTGCCCGTTTGTGCTGTCGTTGCAACCACCATGTGCTTTTGTTGGTTTGCATGCTGCATGTTCGATGTTTTGCCTGAGCTGGGGACTGCAAATGAAAGGCCTTCGATCACCCGAAACATGGGTACCTGCTGGGCAGCGTTTGTTTAACAAGTATTGTACTTACTGATGTTAGACTGCTAGTGTTGATCGGTCACTCATATGACAAGTAGAAATCTCATCTGTTTTTCTACAACCTCATCTGGTTTAATGGTTCTGCTGTTTTTAGGTGCATGGGTTATTCATAGCATGTTTTGTTTTATAGTTTGTGGGTGAAATGGTTTGCCGGAGATATGCCACCAAATTATATAAATAGAAAGTGTGTGAAGGTGTGGGAGATAAGAAGATTATAGGAAAGTGATCAGAAGCAGAGAAGACCAACAAGGCGTCTTGTGCATGCTTTGTTGGTACACTTTACCTTTCTCTGTTCTTTCTCTTTCCCCTGTAAAGATCTTTGAGTTACAGTAATGGGTGTTCTAATTATTGAGATTGCATATGCTGTCGTGTGATGGGAAGTGAATGTTTCTCACACTCGGCCTATCTGCAGTTGTGTCTATTTTACGAGCCCTTGAAAGCAACCTGTCTTGTTGAACTTTCAGCTTATATATTGTATCGATTTATTGCAAAATTCACATAAGTTCTTCTCCTGGTTGTTGACAAAACATGTTGAAACTTCAGATCTGGGTTTCGCTAACAGATTGCATTGGAAATATATTGTTCTTCACTGCCTAATGTTCTTGTTGCCGATAATAGGGCCTGTAGATAGCAAGTTATTTTCCTATTGGTTACTCATGATTATTGTGTCTCATGCTGAAAAAGAAAATGCACAATGAGCTTGTTTGTCTTTTTTTTATGCCTATAGTATACTTGATCAGAGCAGTGCTATTTCCTGCGATCTTTCCTATCATTTGCTAGTGAGATGCTTCAAGATGGCGCATTTTAAAACACAAACTAATGTAAATAAGCATTCTGCATCTTGAGGATTAATTATTCATGATATGTGAATAGTGTAGTTGATCATCACTGTTGCTAAACTCTATTGCTTGATTTGATATAAATATGAGCACTTAACCACTGTACAGCTGTTTGCATACTTTTTTTTATAAATGATGATAGTTTGCGCAAGATGGTACACATGTTAACTTTTGTTGACTTGAATCTGTTATGCCCTTGATTTTTTTACTTAGCTTGACCCAGAACAACAACATCCTTGATGCTTACTGACCCCCACCTCGTTCTTGCTCTCGCAGACCCGAAGGAGCCCGTATGCAAGGCACCTCCTCTCTGGTGGTGAGAGCGTGCATGGGTCATTGGTGCGGCTAATGTCCATGTCCGTGTCCGCGGCTGCCACTGCCCTCTCTCCAAGGGTGCAGCCAGGAAGACGCTCAACAACCAGATCATAGTCCTCGCCAAGCGGAGGGGACAACTCAAGTGATAGTAAGTTTCTAGTATTCTCTGTCGTGTTGATGTGGCTCATGTTTACATCTTTCTTTATTTTTCAGGCTGACACGGAAAGTGCTATGGAACAAGAGGTGCTGGAAGGTGGAGAACATTCCTTCACTCAGCACAATCCTTTACTGGTTGTGTTTTTTTGGTTGGTGCCAGCTTATGTTACTGGTTACTAGTGCACAATATGGACATGTGCTATCTTATGAACATGGGGTAATGATACTAAGCTACTAGTTGTGTTATTTTGGTTGGTGCATCTTATGGACCTGTGGTGTAATGATACTGCTGGGCCTAAATATTGAAATCCTGGAGAATTATATTATTATTGTCATTATATTCTCCTGTGTTGGTTGACTGCAAAATTGTACAATATTTTTTCCTTTTTGATACACTATTGGTTGTTGTTGGTCACCTTTCAGTAAGGGCTGGAACAAAAATACTAAACTGTGTGAGTGGGCTGGACCGTTTCAAGCCCAATGTAGTTTTGTTTTGACAAAAAAAATATTCAATATGTATTTGTTTGATAGAAATGGGCTGGCCTAGTTAATGATGGATTGAATAAATGGGCTGCATGCCTTGGCCCAAGAACGAACATTATTAACAGGCTGATATGTTGGGCTTGACCCATCCATATGGCCCAAAAGTAATTTCAGAAGTGGGCTGGATTATCGGGCTCAACCCATTAAAACAATCGATTTGGACCATTCTACATGGCATCCATGTCATCATTTTTGCCACGTCATCAAATGTGCCACATGGACAATGCCACGTGGCTCGGTCACATCAGATCCTACGTGGTCTAGGCTCATCAGTAATGACCATAATTTTGGTCTTAGATTTCATGACCTTAATTTTGGTCAAGGGTGGCCATGACGAAAATTTCAGAAAAGGTCACGTTTGTTTGTTCTTGACGGCCAACTGTCGACCTTCATAATTTGGTCAAAAAAAGGTCAATAAACGATAACAATGACGAATCAATGACCAAAATTGGGAGTCATAATTGACCGTATTTCTTGTAGTGAGTCCCGGATGTGATCACGGACATGACGAGGAGTCTCGAAATGGTCGAGACCTAAAGATTGATATATTGGACGGATATATTTGGACACCGGAAAGGTTCCGGATGAGATTGGGACTATACCGGAGTTCCGGGAGGTTACCGGAACCCCCCCCCCCCCCCCCGGTAAGTATATGGGCCTTATTGGGCCTTAGTGGAAAGGAGGGAGAAGGAGCAAAGGAGGGGGCGCCCCCCCAAGCCCAATCCGAATTGGGAGGGGGGCCGGCCCCCCCTTTCCTTCTTCCCTCCCCTCTCTTCCTTCCCTCTCCTACTCCTAATAGGAAAAGGGGGCCAAACCTACTTGGAGTAGGATTGCCCCCCCTAGGGCACGCCTCTCCCCTTGGCCGGCCCCCTCCTCCTCTCCCCCTTTATATACGGGGGAGGGGGGCACCCCATGACACACAAGTTGATCTACGGATCGTTCCTTAGCCGTGTGCGGTGCCCCCCTCCACCATATTCCACCTCGGTCATATCGTCGCGGAGTTTAGGCGAAGCCCTGCACCGGTAGAACATCATCACCGTCACCACGCCGTCGTGCTGACGGAACTCATCCCCGACGCTCTGCTGGATTGGAGCCCGGAGAACGTCATCGAGCTGAACGTGTGCTAAACACGGAGGTGCCGTACGTTCGGTGCTTGGATCGGTCAGATCGTGAAGACGTACGACTACATCAACCGTGTTGTCATAACGCTTCCGCTTACGGTCTACGAGGGTACGTAGACGACACTCTCCCCTCTCGTTGCTATGCCATCACCATGATCTTGCGTGCTCGTAGGAATTTTTTTGAAATTACTACGTTCCCCAACAGTGGCATCCGAGCCAGGTTTTATGCGTTGATGTTATATGCACGAGTAGAACACAAGTGAGTTGTGGGCGATACAAGTCATACTGCTTACCAGCATGTCATACTTTGATTCAGCGGTATTGTTGGATGAATCGGCCCGGACCGACATTACGCGTACGCTTACACGAGACTGGTCTTACCGCCGTGCCATGCACACAGGTGACTAGCGGGTGTCAGTTTCTCCAACTTTAGTTGAACCGAGTGTGGCTACGCCCAGTCCTTGCAAAGGTTAAAACAGCACCAACTTGACGAACTATCGTTGTGGTTTTTTGATGCGTAGGTAAGAACGGTTCTTGCTCAGCCCATAGCAGCCACGTAAAACTTGCAACAACAAAGTAGAGGACGTCTAACTTGTTTTTGCAGGGCATGTTGTGATGTGATATGGTCAAGACGTGATGCTATATTTTATTGTATGAGATGATCATGTTTTGTAACCGAAGTTATCGGCAACTGGCAGGAGCCATATGGTTGTCACTTTATTGTATGAAATGCAAACGCCCTGTAATTGCTTTACTTTATCACTAAGCGGTAGCGATAGTCGTAGAAGCAATAGATGGCGTAAACGACAATGATGCTACGATGGAGATCAAGGTGTCGCGCCGGTGACGATGGTGATCACGACGGTGCTTCGGAGATGGAGATCGCAAGCACAAGATGATGATGGCCATATCATATCACTTATATTGATTACATGTGATGTTTATCCTTTATGCATCTTATCTTGCTTTGATTGACGGTAGCATTTTAAGATGATCTCTCACTAAAAATTATCAAGAAGTGTTCTCCCTGAGTATGCACCGTTGCCAAAGTTCGTCGTGCCCAGACACCACGTGATGATCGGGTGTGATAAGCTCTACGTCCATCTACAACGGGTGCAAGCCAGTTTTGCACATGAGGAATACTCAGGTTAAACTTGACGAGCCTAGCATATGCAGATATGGCCTCGGAACACGGAGACCGAAAGGTCGAGCGTGAATCATATAGTAGATATGATCAACATAGTGATGTTCACCATTGAAAACTACTCCATCTCACGTGATGATCGGTTATGGTTTAGTTGATTTGGATCACGTGATCACTTAGATGACTAGAGAGATGTCTGTCTAAGTGGGAGTTCTTAAGTAATATGATTAATTGAACTTAAATTTATCATGAACTTAGTCCTGGTAGTATTTTGCAAATTATGTTGTAGATCAATAGCTCGCGTTGTTGCTCTCATATGTTTATTTTGATATGTTCCTAGAGAAAATTGTGTTGAAAGATGTTAGTAGCAATGATGCGGATTGGATCCGTGATCTGAGGTTTATGCTCATTGCTGCACAGAAGAATTATGTCCTTAATGCACCGCTAGGCGACAAACCTATTGCAGGAGCAGATGCAAACGTTATGAACGCTTGGCTAGCTCAAAATGATAACTACTTGATAGTTTAGTGCACCATGCTTAACGGCTTAGAATCGGGACTTCAAAGACGTTTTGAACGTCATGGACCATATGAGATGTTCCAGGAATTGAAGTTAATATTTCTAGCAAATACCCGAGTTGAGAGATATGAAGTCTCCAACAAGTTCTATAGCTAAAAGATGGAGGAGAATCTCTCAACTAGTGAGCATGTGCTCAGATTGTCTGGGTACTTCAATCGCTTGAATCAAGTGGGAGTTAATCTTCCAGATAAGATAGTGATTGACAGAGTTCTCTAGTCACCATCACCAAGTTAGTAGAACTTCGTGATGAACTATAGTATGCAAAGGATGACAAAAATGATTCCCGAGCTCTTCGCGGTGTTGAAATCAACGAAGGTAGAAATCAAGAAAGAGCATCAAGTGTTGATGATTGACAAGACCACTAGTTTCAAGAAAAAGGGCAAAGGGAAAGAAAGGGAACTTCAAGTATAATGGCAAGCGAGTTGTCACTCCCGCGAAGAAGCCCAAAGCTGGACCAAAGCCTGAAACTGAGTGCTTACACTGCAAAAGAAATGGTCACTGGAAGCGGAAATGCCCTGAATATTTGGTGGATAAGAAGGATGGCAAAGTGAACAAGGGTATATTTGATATACAGGTTATTGATGTATGCCTAACTAGTGTTTATAGTAGCCCCTGAGTATTTGATACTTGTTCGGTTACTAATATTAGTAACTCAAAACAGGAGTTACAGAATAAACAGAGACTAGTTGAGGGTGAAGTGACGATGAGTGTTGGAAGTAGTTCCAAGATTGATATGATCATCATCGCACACTCTCTATACTTTCGGGATTAGTGTTAAACCTAAATAAATGTTATTTGGCGTTTGCGTTAAGCATGAATATGATTTGATCATGTTTATTTCGATACGGTTATTCATTTAAAGTTAGAGAATAAATTGTTATTCTGTTTACATGAATAAGACCTTCGATGGTCATACACCCAATGAACATAGTTTGTTGGATCTCGATCGTAGTGATACACATATTCATAATATTGATGCCAAAAGATGCAAAGTTAATAATGATAGTGCAACTTATTTGTGGCACTGCCGTTTAGGTCATATCGGTGTAAAGCGCATGAAAAAACTCCATAAAGATGGATTTTCGGAATCACTTGGTTGTGAATCATTTGATGCTTGCGAACCGTGCCTTTTGGGTAAGATGACTAAAACTCCGTTCTCCGGAACAATGGAACAAGCTACTGACTTATTGGAAATAATACATACTGATGTATGCGATCCAATGAGTGTTGATGCTCATGGCAAGTATCATTATTTTCTGACCTTCACAAGATGATTTGAGCAGATATGGGTATATCTACTTGATGAAACATAAGTCTGAAATAGTTGAAAGGTTCAAAGAATTTCAGAGTGAAGTGGAAAAATCATCGTAACAAGAAAAGAAAGTTTCTGCGATCTGATCACGGAGACGAATATTTGAGTTACGATTTTGGTCTTCAATTAAAACAAAGTGGAATAGTTTCACAGCTCACGCCACCTGGAACACCACATCATTATGGTGTGTCCGAACATTGTAACCGCACTTTATTGGATATGGTGCGATCTATGATGTCTCTTATTGATTTACCATTATTGTTTTGGGGTTATGCATTAGAGACAGCTGCATTCACGTTAAAAGGGCACCATCTAAATCCGTTGAGACGACACTATATGAACTGTGGTTTAGCAAGAAACCCAAGTTGTCGTTTCTTAAAGTTTGGGGCTGCGATGCTTATGTGAAAGTTTCATCCTGATAAGCTCAAACCCAAATCAGAGAAGTGCGTCTTCATAGAATACCCAAAGGAAATTGTTGGGTACACCTTCTATCACAGATCCGAAGGCAAGATATTCGTTGCTAAAAATGGATCCTTTCTAGAGAAGGAGTTTCTCTCGAAAGAAGTGAGTGGGAGGAAAGTAAGAGCTTGATAAGGTAATTTGTACCTTCTCCCGAATTGGAAAGTAGTTCATCACAGAAATCAGTTCCAGTGATTCCTACACCAATTAGTGAGGAAGCTAATGATGATGATCATGAAACTTCAGATCAAGTTACTACAGAAACCTCGTAGGTCTTCCAAAGTACAGTCCGCACCAGAGTGGTACATTAATCCTATTCTAGAAGTCATGTTACTAGACCATGATGAACCTATGAACTATGAGGAAGCGATGATGAGCCCAGATTCCGCGAAATGGCTTGAGGCCATGAAATCTGAGATATGATCCATGTATGAGAACAAAGTGTAGACTTTGATTGACTTGCCCGATGATCGGTGAGTCATTAAGAATAAATGGATCTTCAAGAGGAAGACGGATGCTGATAGTAGTGTTACTATCTACAAAGCTAGAATTGTCGCAAAAGGTTTTCAACAAGGTCAAAGTGTTGACTACGATGAGAGTTTCTCACTCATATCTATGCTTAAGTCTGTCTGAATCATGTTAGCAATTGCCGCATTTTATGAATTCTAGCAAATGGATAGACAAAACTGCATTCCTTAATGGATTTATTTAAGAAGAGTTGTATATGATGCAACCAGAAGGTTTTGTCAATCCTAAAGATGTTAACAAAATGTGCAAGCTCCAGCGATCCATCTATGGACTGGTGCAAGCATCTCGGAGTTGGAATATACGCTTTGATGAGTTGATCAAAGCATATAGTTTTATACAGACTTGCGGTGAAGCCTGTATTTACAAGAAAGTGAGTGGGAGCACTACAACATTTTTGATAAGTATATGTGAATGACATATTGTTGATCGGAAATAATGTAGAATTATTCTGCAAAGCATAAAGGAGAGTTTGAAAGTTTTTTTTCAAAGAAAGACCTCGGTGAAGCTGCTTACATATTGAGCATCAAGATCTATAGAGATAGATCAAGACGCTTGAAAAGTTTTTTCAATGAGTACATACCTTGAAAAGATTTTGACGTAGTTCAAAATGGAACAGTCAAAGAAAGAGTTTCTTGCCTGTGTTACAAGGTGTGAAATTGAGTAAGACTCAAATCCTGACCACAACAGAAAATAGAAAGAGAATGAAAGTCATTCCCTATGCTTCAGTCATAGGTTCTATAAAAGTATTCCATGCTATGGACCAGACCTATTGTATACTCTGCCCTGGTTTGGCAAGGGAGTACAATAGTGATCTAGGAGTAGATCACTGGACATTGGTCAAAATAGTGCCCTGGTTCATTGTAAAGGGTTACGTCGATACAAGTTTTGGCACTGATCCAGATGACTCTAAGTCTTAATCTGGATACATATTGAAAGTGGGAGCAATTAGCTAGAGTAGCTCCGTGCAGAGCATTGTAGACATAGAATATTTGCAAAATACATACGACTCTGAATGTGACAGACCCGTTGACTAAACTTCTCTCACAAGCAAAACATGATCATACCTTAGTACTATTTGGGTGTTAATCACATAGCGATGTGAACTAGATTATTGACTCTAGTAAACCCTTTGGGTGTTGATCACATGACGATGTGAACTATGGGTATTAATCACGTGGTGATGTGAACTATGGGTGTTAATCACATGGTGATGTGAACTAGATTATTGACTCTAGTGCAAGTGGGATACTGAAGGAAATATGCCCTAGAGGTAATAATAAAGTTACTATTTATTTCCTTATTTCATGATAAATGTTTATTATTCATGCTAGAATTGTATTAACCGGAAACATGATACATGTGTGAATACATAGACAAACTTAATGTCACTAGTATGCCTCTACTTGACTAGCTCATTAATCAAAGATGGTTATGTTTCCTAACCATAGACATGTGTTGTCATTTGATTAACGGGATCACATCATTAGAAGAATGATGTGATTGACTTGACCCATTCCGTTAGCCTAGTACTTGATCTTTTAGTATGTTGCTATTGCTTTCTTCATGACTTATACAAAGTTCCTACAACTATGAGATTATGCAACTCCCGTTTACCGGAGGAACACTATGTGTGCTACCAAACGTCACAATGTAACTGGGTGATTATAAAGGTGCTCTACAGATGTCTCCAAAGGTACATGTTGGGTTGGCGCATTTCGAGATTAGGTTTTGTCACTCCGATTGTCGGAGAGGTATCTCTGGGCCCTCTCGATAATACTCATCACCTAAGCCTTGCAAGCATTGTAATTAATGAGTTAGTTATAAAATGATGTATTACGAAATGAGTAAAGAGACTTGTCAGTAACGAGATTGAACTAGGTATTGGATACCGACGATCGAATCTCGGGCAAGTAACATACCGATGACAAAGGGAACAACGTATGTTGTTATGCGGTTTGACCGATAAAGATCTTCGTAGAATATGTAGGAACCAATATGAACATCCAGGTTCCATTATTGTTTATTGACCAAGAATAGTTCTAGGTCATGTCTACATAGTTCTCGAACCCGTAGGGTCCGTACGCTTAACGTTACGATGACAGTTTTAGTATGAGTTTATAAGTTTTGATGTACCGAAGTTTGTTCGGAGTCCCGGATGTGATCACGGACATGACGAGGAGTCTCGAAATGGTCGATACATAATGATTGATATATTGGACGGATATATTTGGACACCGGAAAGGTTCCGGATGAGATTGGGACTATACCGGAGTTCCGGGAGGTTACCGGAACCCCCCGGTAAGTATATGGGCCTTATTGGGCCTTAGTGGAAAGGAGGGAGAAGGAGCAAAGGAGGGGGCGCCCCCCCCAAGCCCAATCCGAATTGGGAGGGGGGCCGCCCCCCCCCCCCTTCCTTCTTCCCTCCCCTCTCTTCCTTCCCTCTCCAACTCCTAATAGGAAAAGGGGGCCAAACCTACTTGGAGTAGGATTGCCCCCCCAGGGCGCGCCTCTCCCCTTGGCCGGCCCCCTCCTCCTCTCCCCCTTTATATACGGGGGAGGGGGGCACCCCATGACACACAAGTTGATCTACGGATCGTTCCTTAGCCGTGTGCGGTGCCCGCCTCCACCATATTCCACCTCGGTCATATCGTCGCGGAGTTTAGGCGAAGCCCTGCGCCGGTAGAACATCATCACCGTCACCACACCGTCGTGCTGACGGAACTCATCCCTGACGCTCTGCTGGATTGGAGCCCGGAGAACGTCATCGAGCTGAACGTGTGCTGAACATGGAGGTGCCGTACGTTCGGTGCTTGGATCGGTCGGATCGTGAAGACATACGACTACATCAACCGCATTGTCATAACGCTTCCGCTTAGGGTCTACGAGGGTACGTAGACAACACTCTCCCCTCTCGTTGCTATGCCATCACCATGATCTTGCGTGCTCGTAGGAAAATTTTGAAATTACTACGTTCCCCAACAAATAGAATATATATATATATATAGCAGAAAATAAAAAAAAATATAAAAAACTACTCAGAAATAAATAGAAGAAAAAATAGTTGTGATTAACTTTACTAAAAAAATGAGCATAGATGCTTATTTTTAATGACTTATTACAACTCAGAAATAAATAGAAAAAAATATATATAGCAGAAAAGAAAAAAACTATATAAAAACTACTCAGAAATAAATAGAAGAAAAAATAGTTGTGATTAACTTTACTAAAAAAATGAGCATAGATGCTTATTTTTAATGACTTATTACAACTCGGAAATAAATAGAAGAAAAAATAGTTGTGATTAACTTTACTAAAAACATGAGCATAGATGCGCTTATAGAGAAAATTCAACCTAAATTCATAATAAATTTCTACAAACTTCAGAGAAATTCAGTATGAATTTAGGTCAAATTCCCTCTATAAGGGCATCTATTTTCATTTTGAGGGGAGCTCAACAAGGCAGAGAGGGAGGGGCTTATAAACCGGTGTGAGCGCCCTTCGGTTGGCGAAGTGGGACTAAACTCTAACCGCAACGAGGACCAACCCTTTAGTCCCGGTTCGTGGCATGAACCGGGACTAAAGGTCAGCCTTTGGTCCCGGTTCATGCCACCAACCGGGACCAATGGTGATGGGCCAGGAGCGAGGCCCTTTAGTCCTGGTTCGTCCCACCAACCGGGACCAAAAAGTCCAGACGAACCGGGACCAATGGACCACGTGGCCCGGCCGCCCCCCGGGGCTCACGAACCGGGTCAAAAGCTCCCATTGGTCCCGGTTCTGGATTGAACCGGGAGTAATGGGCTGACCTGGCACTAGTAGAAAAACACCAATTAGTCCCGGTTCGTAAGGGCCTTTAGTCCCGGTTCATGAACCAGGACTAATGGGTCGTTACTAATACCTCCACCCATTAGTCCCGGTTCAAACACGAAGCGGGACCAATGTGCCTCCACGTGGCCCTGTGCGCCTAGCCCAGTCAGGTGGCCTTTGGTCCCGGTTGGTGGCTCCAACCGGGACCAAAAGGCATCCACGCGTCAGCATTCCAGTGGCTGGGGTTTTGGTTTTTTTGAAAGGAGGGGGGGGGTTGGGGGTTTTGGGGGGTTAATTTAGGTGTTTCATATATTGTGTTAGCTAGCAAATTAATAGAGAGAAGTGTCCTCTCTTATGTCCGTGCTTGGTCGACGCTACGTACTATATATACATAAGTGATCGAGAGAACCATTCAGTACAGAAGTTCGTCATGCATACCGAGAGAAGTGATCGATCGACCTCTCCTTCTCCGAGAGATTGGTCGAACAACAAGTTTTCGTATCATGTATCCGATGCTACTGGCTACATACATGTACAATATGTATAAGATCTCTTAATTACAAACCCCTAGCATTTGAAATCAATTTCCACATGGTATTCTCCGGCTTTACTGATGACGTGTTCAAGAAAGAATCCCGCCAATTCCTCTTGAATTGCTTTCATGCGATCTGGTTCTAGGAGTTCATCCCGCATCTGCCACGTCTAATTTGAAGAAGGGGGTTAATTAATACATATATATGAATGAAACTCAATAGAAATGATGGTGTAATAAAATGAAATTGTGAATATTATTGCTTACGCACTTCATATTGTCTTCTAGAGTAGCCCCGCTTGTTTTTCAAAGTCGCGTTGTGGATGAACTCGCACACGTAGTATCCACAGAAATCATTCCCTTCCTCCTGCCACAAGCACTTTACGAGAAATAGAGGTCAATCAAACTGATAATGAAGCATTACAAATGGCATTGATGAAAGTATAGCTATAGAATCAACGAGAGATGCACGCAACTAGCTAGCCAGTAGTACTTACTTTCGGGTATGTATATCGCAGCTCCTTCGGCAGTCCCGGAGCTTGTGCGGTGAACTGTTTCCAAACCCTGCAAGACAAAGAAAATAATTATTATTACTTGAGATATCAGGAAATGAACAAAAAGTTGCCGATATGGTGCGATAATGATCGATTGAACTTACTTGCTGAGCATTTCAGTGATGTCCGCATAGGTTTCGGGATCTTTCCGTCTTGAGTCTAAGACGGTTACTAGTCCACGCTCAAGCTTAATCTCCAGAAGAATATAGTGGTACCTGCGCACGCATGCATAACTCATCAATTACATTACTATAACCTCGCTCGAGTTATAAGGGAAACCGAATATGCACACGACAGTAACACTGACGGGCCGTTGTAAGGAAAGAGTATGGTATCTTTGTTTTGATTTTTGATCAATGATCGTAGCAAGTTGTCCTCGGCCTCTTCGACATGCTTTTCAACCAGAAATACATCTATGATATTTGTGTTAATGAACCCAATATCATAAATTTCTTGTTTTTTGCACTCGACGATCTTCAATCTGCATAATATATTGAGGATAATTAATTATAAATACATGCAATGAAAGAGCCGAGCTATATATAGAGACTTAATGACAGAAATATTACTTACAGGCAGTAGCAAAAGACCATTAATTTATCGAGGGCCTTTTGATTGAAGAACTCAAAGAACTCCTCAAATGGAACACACAATAGATCATTTGAAACAAGGTCGTGCTCCTGTTTAACGTTCAGATACAAACTGTTCGTCCCCTCAGACTCTCTGTAGGTTTTCATGTACCAACTATGGAATCTTCGCATCATTGTTGTCAAAGATTTTTCATCTTTGACGAGAGGCTTCCCGTACTCGTATCTGTGTCCGTCCACCTCCATGAAATCAGGAAGTGCATCGTCGGGCAGTTAATATTCAAGATTGCCATAACCGGCCACCATCCCCGGAGCATTAGACACATTGAGTGGGGGGGCACGATTGCTGTGCTTGTTCGCCGAGCTGGGCAATTTTTTCCCCTTTGCTTGTTCTTTTAACCTTTTATCACTGACAGTAGTTCCCGACTGCTTGGCTTGGAGATATGTCTGTTCAGTAATGCGCACATAGTTGGTTCTCGGCGGAGACTTTGGTGGTTTCCTCAAGGCATCGATAGTGCGCTTTGCTTTCGCCGGATCTACCTTCTCCTCCGGAGGTGGATGTCTCATTGCTTTCACCCCTTCAAAGAAGTCCTTCATGTGGGTCCGCACAATCGTATTGTTTTCCTCCTCGGACCTCTCGTACGGTAACTTCTCTAGAGGCTTGAGAGATGATGGACCGTATTTATATTGCCTCCCGCCTCTGGTTGTGTTGCTAGACGCCGGAGCAGACGGAGCGGCTGCGGCGTCTATCTTCTTTCGTGCTTGCTTACGAGGCAGAGGAGAAGGAGTACGACGTGCCGGAGCAGCCGGGGCGGCGGTGGGTCTCTTCCGCCCTTGCTGGCGAGGCGGAGAAGGAGCAGGCTGTTGGCTGCTCGGGAGCGCCGGCGCAGGCGGAGAAGGAGGCGGAGTGCCACCACGCGCCGGAGAAGGAGGCGGAGTGTCGCCACACGTGCCTTGATCGTCACTCGTCGGAGGAGGAGGCGGTGGAGGAGGCGAAGTGCCCTGACTCGCCGGAGGAGGAGGAGGAGGCGGAGGCGTCCAGTTCGGAAGGTTGATGAGCTCCTTCCGCCATAGGCATGGAGTCTTCAGAGCAGAACCCAGCCTAGTCTCCCCTTCACCGGTAGGGTGGTCAGGTGGGAGGTCCTCAAATCCCTCCGTTATTTCATCCACCATCACCTTAGCATATCCTTCTGGAATCGGCTGGCAGTGATAAGTTGTGCCGGGTCCACTAGGATAAACTTGGCCAACAGCCGCCTTGACCTTCAAAGTCATCCATCGCGCCATAATGTGGCAACTTTGAGACTCCGTGATACCATCCACGGGATAGCTGGCAAGAGCCGTCAAGACATGCTCTGGCTGAAGCAGCTCGGTGGAAGCCACACTGCTTCTCCGCTGAGATGGCGGGGTAGCTTCGGGGGAAGCTTTGGCAGGTCGTTTGTTGCGATCTGCTGCTTCTCATTCCTCTTCTCGATCCGCTAGCCCCATTACCCTTCCAAGCAGTGCCTGCAGTTGGTCCTGATCTAGTTTCTTCCTCCTCTCATGGGTTTTGTAACCCCCTGCGTCCGGAAAACCAACCTTCCATGGAATGGAGCCTGGCGTGCCTCGTGTCCGTCCAGGGTGCTCAGGATTCCCAAGGGCCATTGTGAGCTCGTCCTTCTCCCTGTTTGGAAGGAACGTCCCTCGCTGCGCTGCAGCGATATAGTGTCGAAGGTTCTTGACTGGTATTTCCAGTTGCTCGTCCGTCCACTGGCACTTCCCTGTTACAGGGTCCAAGGTTTCGCCAGCCCCGAAGAACCAAGTCCGGCAACGGTCTGGCCAGTACATTGTCTCTGGTTCGATCCCTTTTTCAAGCAGATCATGGTCAGCCTTCGTCCACTTAGGTCGGGCTTTGAGGTAGCCACCTGACCCCGTGCGATGGTGAAGCTTCTTCTGCGCAGCATTTTCGTTGTTTCTAGCCGACATCTTCTTACTCTTTTCCGATGTCTTGTGGACCACAAATGCGGGCCAGTGATCTTTGATCTTCTAATATTTGCCGATGAATTCTGGTGTCTTTTTTTTCGACAAACTGGTTCAGCTCTTTCCTCCACCTCCTCATTAGGGTTGCCATCTTCTTAAGAGCACAAGACTTGATTAATTGCTCTTTAACTGGATTCTCCGGATCCTCCTCTGGCGGTAGGGTGAAATTTGCCTTCAGCTCCTTAGGCTTATACCATTGCTGGATGCTGATCGGGATCTTGTCCCTAACAAGAACCCCACACTGAGCAGAAAATGCCTTCCTTGTCCGGATGGGTTCAATCGGTTCGCCGTCGGGCGCGATTTCTATGATCTCAAACTTTTCATCCGAGCTCAACTTTTTCTTTGGGCCTCGTCTCCTTACCAAAGTTGTGCTCGATCCGGAGGGCTAGAAATTATAAGGAAGAAAGACGAGAGTAATTAATATGTGTACATATACCAAAACAATGGAAGCATCAATTAACTAGTAAGCATGGGCTTAACTAATATATATATACCTGGCCGGACTCGGTTCGGTCACCGGAGCAGTCAGCACGGTCTCCTTCTTGTACCTCCATTGTGTCACCGGGGCCATCATGAACATAGTCCTCTTCTTGTACCGGCATTAATGGGCCGAAGCCATCATGAACATAGCCCTCTTCTTCATCCAGCTGACCATCGGTTTCAAGGCGAAATGACGCAACATCATCACTTCCATTTGCGATTATCTCCCCCAACATCGCTTCTGTTTCTTCGTCTCGGGAGTGATCCATAGTTTCTGCAAATATTTACAACATGCCAATTATTATTCAAACATGGTACAGATGGATATGTATGTATATATATATATATATATATATATATATATATATATATATATATATATATATATATATATATATATGTATATGTATGTGGCAAACGTAGAACTAGCTAGCTAATCACAATAAGGAATCATGTTAGTGGCCTCGACGCTGCTTCTCTAGGGTTTGGGGTCGCCTCGACACAACACTTCAAGGGTTTGGGGTGGCCTCGACGACAACTCTCTTTTAACTTGGTAAATTAGGGTGGCCTCGAGAGAGTTAATTTGTCGGGTAGGGGCGCGGCGGGAGGGGGTAGGAGACCAACATCGTTTTCTCTCTAGGGTTTGGGTGTCCTCGAGAGTGTTGGTCGAGCGAGAGGGCCGAGGGCCAGGGGGTGCTGCCGTTGTATAAGTTATCACGGTCGAGAGGGGGTATATATATCGACCGCCCCTCATGTCGAAGTTATATAGAGGGGGTTATATCGACAACGACGCGACATACATATACATGGGAAAATAATGTTATCGGGGAGGGGGTATCGGTACCACCCCCTCGTGTTGAAGTTTCTTCTTTCTCCTCTATTCCTTTCTTTCTTCTTCTACTCAGGAAAATAATTAAGGAAAAGGAAGAAAAGAGGAAGAAGGAAGAAGAAGAAGAAAAAAAAAGAAGAAAAAAAATAAGAAAAAAAAGAGGAGAAGAAGAAAGGAATAGAGGAGAAGAAGAAAAAATAGAATTTTTTTCTTCTATTTTTTCTTCTTCTCCTCTATTCCTTTCTTCTTCTCCTCTTCTTTTTCTTCTTTTTTCCTCTTCTTATTTATTTCTCCTCTTCTTCCTCTCTTCTTCCTCTCCTTTCTTCCTCTTCTTATTTTCCTTTTTCCTCTCATTCCTTTTCTTCTTCTTCTTCCTTCTTCCTTCTTCCTTCCTTCTTCCTCTTTTCTTCCTTTTCCTTATTTTACTTTCTCCTCTACACTAACCTAAAATGCACTAACCTAAAATCGATATCTACTAACAACCTAAACAAAAAATTAATACATATATGAAAAAACATATATAAACAAAAAAAATGCTATGAACATTATATTCATACATACATATATAGCCACATCCATTCATCATATATATAGCTACCACATACATATATACATTATATATATGAAAAAAATGCAATGAACAAAAAAATACACTTATGAAAAAAAATACTATGAACATGTACACATATATATATATATACACATACAAACACATATACACAAAAAATGCAAAAAAAAATGCTATGGAAATTGCTGGGGCAGCGGGGCGGCGGCGCGGTGGCCGCGCAGGACAGGGGCGGCGCGCGCCGGCCGCGCAGGGCTGGGGCGGCGCGCGCCGGCCGCGCAGGGCTGGGGCGGCGGCGCAGCAGCCGCACAGGGACAGGGGCGGCGCGCGGTGGCCGCGCAGGGGCGCGGGACGGGAGGGGCGCGGGAGCAGGCTGTGCTCACAGGGGGCGGCGGCGACGGCTCAGGCGAGCAGACTGACGGTGTCGGTGGCGGCGGCAACGGCAAGGTGGAGCAAGGGCGTCGGGCGGCGACGGCGACGAGGAGGAGCAGGGGGCGTCGGGGGAGAAGTGGGCGGAAAGTGCTAAGTGTTGCTTATATAGCAAACCCTTTAGTCCCGGTTGGTGGCACCAACCAGGACTAATGCACCCTTTAGTACCGGTTGGTGCCACCAACCGGGACCAAAGGCCTCTTTTTCGGCAGCCCAAAGGGCGGGAACCGGCGGCCTTTGGTACCGGTTGGTGGCACTAACCGGGACTAATGCCTCCCCCTTTAGTCCCGGTTAGTGCCACCAACCGGGACTAATGCCTCCCCCTTTAGTCCCGGTTGGTGCCACCAACCGGGACCAAAGGTCCTTGTGCTGCCCGCGTCGCGGCCAAAGTTTAGTCCCACCTCGCTAGTTGAGAGGGGCGCGCAGTGGTTTATAAGCCCCACTGCCGCTCCCCTCTCGAACTCCTCTCCAATGTAGGCTTACGGGCCTACTTGCTACTGCTTTGCCTGATGGGCCTTCTGGGCCTACTGCGGGTCTGAATCCTGGCCCATAGTAGAGTTTCAAGTCGTATTCAGGCCGTGGGGGCCTAGTAGGAGGCAAATTTTTTTGTAATTTGTTTTCCTTACTTATTGTTGCTATTTTTATTTTTTTCCAGTTTTTCTGTTTTGTTTTCTGCATTATTTATTTTCTTTTGTTTTTTGCTTTATTTTTTAATTCTTTTTGCTTTTAGTTTTAGGACAATTATAAACTTTCTGTTAGTGCCATTACTTTTCAAATTTGAAAACACTTTTTTTGTTTTTTTGTTTTCTTTTTTGCTTTATTTATTATATTTTGTTTCTACTTACAACAAAATACTTATTGTTGTTTTTTTGTTTTGTTTTGTGCATTATTTATTTTCTTTTGTTTTTTGCTTTATATTTTAATTCTTTTTGCTTTTAGTTTTAGGAAAATTATAAACTTTCTGTTAGCGCCATTACTTTTCAAATTTGAAAACACTTTTTTTGTTTTTTGTTTTCTTTCTTGCTTTATTTATTTTATTTTGTTTCTACTTACAACAAAATACTTATTGTTGTTTTTTGTTTTGTTTTCTGCATTTTTTATTTTCTTTTGTTTTTTTCTTTATTTTTAATTCTTTTTGCTTTTAGTTTTAGGAAAATTATAAACTTTCTGTTAGTGCCATTACTTTTCAAATTTGAAAACACTTTTTTTGTTTTTTTTGTTTTGTTTCTTGCTTTATTTATTTTATTTTGTTTCTACTTACAACAAAATACTTATTGTTGCTATTTTTAATTATTACGAGGGCCGAACCATAAGACACTAAAGCATTTCAAATGAACTCTGAAAAAGTTGAAAGTTGGCATGGTATCATAAATTGACCCACACATAGCATGTGCATATACAAAATGGACAATGGTATCATACTCGTCAGTTACAAAGTTGGCATGGTATCATCATAATAGTTGCGGGAGAAAGTCTTCACTTTTTCTTCGCTTGTGTCATTTGCTTATTGCGCTGTAACCATGGATAATCTTCATCGTTTATCAGGATGCTGGGGTCAGCCTTGACTTTGAAGGGAGGAATTTCATGAAACTTTTCATAATCTTCAGACATGTCTGTCTTGTCCTCCACTCCCACGATGTCCCTTTTTCCAAAAAGAACTATGTGGCGCTTTGGCTCATCGTATGATGTATTCGCTTCCTTATCTTTTCTCTTTCTCGGTCTGGTAGACATGCCCTTCACATAGATAACCTGTGCCACATCATTGGCTAGGACGAACAGTTCATCAGTGTATCCAAGATTTTTCAGATCCACTGTTGTCATTCCGTACTGTGGGTCTACCTGTACCCCGCCTCCCGATAGATTGACCCATTTGCACTTAAACAAAGGGACCTTAAAATCATGTCCGTAGTCAAGTTCCCATATGTCCACTATGTAACCATAATATGTGTCCTTTCCCCTCTTGGTTGTTGCATCAAAGCGGACACCACTGTTTTGGTTGGTGCTCTTTTGATCTTGGTCAATCGTGTAAAATGTATTCCCATTTATCTCGCATCCTTTCCAAATCGTAATAGTCGAAGATGGTCCCCTGGACAACAAGTACAGCTCATCACAAACAGTGTTGTCACCTCTGAGACGTGCTTCCAACCAACCGTTGAAAGTCCTGATGTGTTCACATGTAATCCAGTCGTCGCACTGCTCCGGGTGTTTGGAGCGCAGACTGTTCTTGTGTTCATTGACATACGGGGTCACCAAGGTTGAGTTCTGTAGAACTGTGTAGCATGCTTGAGACCAAGTATATCCGTCCCTGCATATTATTGAGTCCCTTCCAAGCGTGCCTTTTCCAGTCAGTCTCCCCTCATACCGCGATTGAGGGAGACCTATCTTCTTAAGGCCAGGAATGAAGTCAACACAAAACCCAATGACATCCTCTGTTTGATGGCCCATGGAGATGCTTCCTTCTGGCCTAGCGCGGTTACGGACATATTTCTTTAGGACTCCCATGAACCTCTCAAAGGGGTACATATTGTGTAGAAATACGGGGGCCAGAATGACAATCTCGTCAACTAGATGAACTAGGACGTGCGTCATGATACTGAAGAAGGATGGTGGGAACACCAGCTCGAAACTGACAAGACATTGCACCACATCACTCCTTAGCCTTGGTATGATTTCTGGATCGATCACCTTCTGAGAGATTGCATTGAGGAATGCGCATAGCTTCACAATGGCTAATTGGACGTTTTCCGGTAGAAGCCCCCTCAATGCAACCGGAAGCAGTTGCGTCATAATCACGTGGCAGTCATGAGACTTTAGGTTCTGAAACTTTTTCTCTGCCATATCTATTATTCCTTTTATATTCGACGAGAAGCCAGTCGGGACCTTCATACTAAGCAGGCATTCAAAGAAGATTTGCTTCTCTTCTTTGGTAAGAGCATAGCTGGCAGGACCTTCATACTGCTTTGGAGGCATGCCGTCTTTTTCGTGCAAACGTTGCAGGTCCTCCCGTGCCTCAGCTGTATCTTTTGTCTTCCCATACACGCCCAAGAAGCCTAGCAGGTTCACGCAAAGGTTTTTCGTCACGTGCATCACGTCGATCGAAGAGCGGACTTCTAGGTGTTTCCAGTAGGGTAGGTCCCAAAATATAGATTTCTTCTTCCACATGGGTGTGTGTCCCCCAGCGTCACTCGGAACAACTAGTCCGCCGGGACCCTTTCCAAAGATTACGTGTAAATCATTAACCATAGCAAGTACGTGATCACCAGTACGCAT
The DNA here is from genome assembly GCA_963921465.1 of Triticum timopheevii. Taxonomy (NCBI): domain Eukaryota; kingdom Viridiplantae; phylum Streptophyta; class Magnoliopsida; order Poales; family Poaceae; genus Triticum; species Triticum timopheevii. Next base: position 37,258,106 of record OY997274.1, on the reverse strand, counting down.
GGCGGGCTTCTTCCGGTGATCTGCCTCGCCTTTGAAATGATTGCCTTTCTTTCGACATTGATGGTTGGTCGAAAGAAATCGACGATGGCCCAGGCACACATTCTTCCTGCAGCTTGCCAGGTATATACTATCGGTGTCAAGTAACCAGTGCGTGCATGCGTGGTATCCCTTGTTTGTCTGTCCTGAAAGGTTACTGAGAGCGGGCCAATCGTTGATGGTCACGAACAGCAACGCCTTTAGGTTAAATTCCTCCTGTTTGTGCTCATCCCACGTACATACACCGTTTCCATTCCACAGCTGTAAAAGTTCTTCAACTAATGGCCTTAGGTACACATCAATGTCGTTGCCGGGTTGCTTAGGGCCTTGGATGAGAACTGGCATCATGATGAACTTCCACTTCATGCACATCCAAGGAGGAAGGTTATACAGACATAGAGTCACGGGCCATCCGCGCTTAAAGCAAACCATACGTTCCTTGGCTCACTTGCAAACTCATCCCAGTACTTTCTCTCGATTTTTCTCCACTGCGACCCGTCAGCGGATGCTCTCAACTTCCCGTCTTTCTTACGGTCCTCACCGTGCCATCGCATCAACTTGGCATGCTCTCCGTTTCTGAACAGACGTTTCAACCGTGGTATTATAGGAGCATACCACATCACCTTCGCAAGAACCCTCTTCCTGGGGGGCTCGCCGTCAACATCACCAGGGTCATCTCGTCTAATCTTATACCGTAATGCACCGCATACCGGGCATGCGTTCAGATCCTTGTACGCACCGCGGTAGAGGATGCAGTCATTAGGGCATGCATGTATCTTCTGCACCTCCAATCCTAGAGGGCATACGACCTTCTTTGCTACGTATGTACTGTCGGGCAATTCGTTATCCTTTGAAAGCTTCTTCTTCAATATTTTCAGTAGCTTCTTAAATCCTCTGTCAGGCACAGCATTCTCTACCTTCCACTGCAGCAATTCCAGTACGGTACCGAGCTTTGTGTTGCCATCTTCGCAATTGGGGTACAACCCTTTTCTGTGGTCCTCTAACATGCGATCGAACTTCAGCTTCTCCTTTTGACTTTCGCATTGCGTCCTTGCATCGACAATGACCCGGCGGAGATCATCATCATCGGGCACATCGTCTGGTTCCTCTTGATCTTCAGCAGCTTTGCCCGTTGCAGCATCATCGTGCACATCGTCTGGTTCCTCTTGATGTTCAGTACCATCACCGTATTCAGGGGGCACATAGTTGTCATCGTACTCTTCTTCTTCGCCGTCTTCCATCATAACCCCTATTTCTCCGTGCCTCGTCCAAACATTATAGTGTGGCATGAAACCCTTGTAAAGCAGGTGGGTGTGGAGGATTTTCCGGTCAGAGTAAGACTTTGTATTCCCACATATAGGGCATGGACAACACATAAAACCATTCGGCTTGTTAGCCTCAGCCACTTCGAGAAAATCATGCATGCCCTTAATGTACTCGAAGGTGTGTCTTGAACCGTACATCCATTGCCGGTTCATCTGCGTGCATTATATATAATTAAGTGTGTCAAAAATCATTACAGAACACTAAAACTAAATTAATAGAAGTTCATCATCACACTAAAACCAAAGTACATACATAGTTCTCATCTAACAACATAAAGCTCTGCAGAGCATCTAAATTAATTAAACCATACACTGAAACTATGTAAAACATTTTAATGCGAAAACAAATGCGATCATAATCACAACCAATGTAACAACTGATCCAACAGCATAATGATACCAAGCCTCGGTATGAATGGCATATTTTCTAATCTTTCTATTCTTCAAGCACATAGCATCCATCTTGATCTTGTGATCATCGACGACATCCGCAACATGGAACTCCAATATCATCTTCTCCTCCTCAATTTTTCTATTTTTTTCCTTCAACAAATTGTTTTCTTCTTCAACTAAATTTAACCTCTCGACAATAGGGTCGGTTGGAATTTCCGGTTCAACAACCTCCTAAATAAATAAAATCTATGTCACGTTGGTCGGCATAATTGTCATAAACAATAAATGAACCGATAGTTATGAAAAGATAATATATACCACATCCGAATCATAGACAGGACGAGGGCCGACGGGGGCGGATACCAAAACCATCGCACTATATAAGATGCAATAATAAAAGTAAGAAAATTATACAAGTATCTATATAAACATACAAGTAAGAGGCTCACCACGGTGGTGCCGGCGACGAGATCGGCGCGGGCGATCGACGGCGGTGAAGACGGGGACGGGACGTGACGGACCGCTAAACCTAGACAAATATTGAGGAAAATGGAGCTTGGAGGTGGAGCTTGGAGAGGAGAAAGCTTAAGTAGTGCGGCTCGGGCATTCCATCGAACACCTCGTGTGCATAGGAGGTGAGCTAGAGCACCGCAAAGCTCCCTCCTCGCATGCCACGAAAACCAGAGCAGTGAGAGTGCTCTGCTTGCGGGTTATATATAGGCAACTAATTGGTCCCGGTTCGTGGCTTGAACCGGGACTAAAGGGGAGCCTTTGGTCCCGGTTCAGGCGACCAACCGGGACCAATGGTGGTGGGCCAGGAGCAAGGCACATTGGTCCCGGTTCGTCCCACCAACCGAGACCAAAAGGTCCAGACGAACCGGGACCAAAGGCCCACGTGGCCCGGCCGGCCCCCGGGGCTCACGAACCGGGTCCAATGCCCCCATTGGTCCCGGTTCTGGATTGAACCGGGACTAATGGGCTGACCCGGCCTGGACCATTGCCCCCTTTTCTACTAGTGTGGCCTGGACCATTGCCCCCTTTTCTACTAGTGTAAACTCCTGGTTAACATGCGTAGTTAATTGGGGGCCACAGTTGCATCACATGCCCTGGTTAAATAGATCATGTGAATTTGGCAGCGGCCACACTAACACGCGATTCCTCTTTTGCGGGTGACATTGTTGAAGCACTTTTCTCATAGTCCGGATGTTGTCTAAGGGTCCATGGCAGTAGCGATTAGGTTAGTCCAGATTTACTAGGCAAAAAAGCTACTTGAACTCTTGGATAACATGCACCGTTAACTAGGAGCCACAGTTGCATCGCATGCCCAAGATGGGTTGATGAAAAGCATATACCATAAACTACCACAATTCAGGTCAACGTTTTTCAATAACTTTCACTTTTTTTGACAAAACATTACAACCTCGGGGGTATTACGTCACTTTTTGTTAGTTACCCTTTGGGCCGAAGTAATTGCGATTATAACAAGGCGGGTGTTAGGCGCCGGCGCGCCGACCCAAATTTGGGCCGATCGCTGCGCAGCCAAACCATCTGCCCATTAACTACGGTTGGATCGAAGAGGTATTCGTTCTTCGTCCAGCTCTTACGCGTACAGGAGAAAAAAAGGGAAAAAGTCAACCAAACAGCGCATCTCACGCGAGGGGAAATAACGGCTGCTGGCGTCCGCGGCGACTGCCAACTCCGTCACAGCACCGCTTAAAGAAAAAAAGCATCCACATGAGAGTAAATTACATCTACAGTCCTCGTACTTGTTGGCGTGTAACAAGATGGTCCTGAAACTTGTGGAATGCTCCAATACGGTCCTTGAAGACGAGAATACGTCATGTACGGTCCCCGGAAAACTAGGAGCTCTCCCAGGAGGCCATTAGGGTTTCGCGTGGAACTTCCGGCGGCCGCCGTTCGTTGGCTTCGGCGGGCCGCGCTGCATCGGGATCGGATGGCTACGGCGCCGGGTTCTTCAACGGACAAGTGTCCTCTCTCGCCCCGAGCGGAGAGGGGGGGCATGGAGGAAGCCATGGGCAAGTTAGATCTCACTGAAGAGGAGGCAACACCACTGGTTATGGATGACGATGATAACGGGTCGAGGCAGTTTTGGGCGATCGCAGGCAAGGTTTTGCATCGGAATTTACATCATATTCAGACGATCGCCAATGTGTTGCGCCCGGCATGGGGTAACCCTAGAGGATGGTGTTCCGCCCGGCGGGTGAGAACATGTTTGTTGCAGAGTTTGAGTCCCAACATAATCGCGATCGCATGTGGGAAGCGTCGCCGTGGCATGTCAGCAAGCATGCTGTCATTCTCACGGAATTCAAAGAGAGCATGCGGCCATCTGAGCTGCAGTTTGAGAAACTTCAGATTTGGGCTAGGGTTCCAAATCTGCCCTTCAATCTGCGGAATGATGCGATGGGCAGAGCAATGGCCAAACAAATTGATAAGAACGCATCATCTGTGCAATTTGATCCCGTTGGTGCATATCTGAGAGCAAGGGTTACCATTGATGTAAGGAAGCATCTGCGCAGGTGGATACTCATTGACTCTGCAGCGGGAGGCAGGAGGGATTGGTATGATATTCAATATGAGCAAGTACCAAACTTCTGTTTCTGCTCGTGTGGGAGACTAGGACATTCTGATCTTCATTGTCCGACCCCTAGTACGCGTGATGAAAATGGTGAGCTACCTTTTAAAACAAATCTAAGAGCGCCAGAGGAGGAGAAGAAAGGGGTGTCAAATGATAGCTCGTCCAAGGAGCAACAGTCTAGCCATAGTAGCACAACAGATGCTCATGCTACTAATGCTAGAGCTGATCCTAGTCCAGAGGTTAACTCACCCAAAAAGAAACATGACCGGAGGAATAAGAGAAAGGGGGGCCTCAAGGACTAAAGCAAGTATATAGACAGATTACATTCCCTCCGACTGAACAACCAAAGGAACCACAAACGAATGAAATCACAAATGCCATGGTGGTGTTTAAAGCTGGTGAGTTGCGTGCGGATGGCGAAGAGATGGCGGCAGGGAGAGAGCCAGAACCAAAAAAGAAGAAACCAACTCCTACTAATTCTCAAAACTCATAAAGTTCGGCGGCGGCTGCAGAGAAGCCCCGCCGGGGATGATGAGTTACCTCAGCTGTAACTGTCGAGGGCTTGGAAACCCCAAGGCAGTTCGGGAGCTTCACAACATTGTGAAGCAGGAAGGGCCCGGTCTCCTATTTCTTATGGAGACCAAAATATCAGCCAAGCGAGTGGAGAATCTACAGAACTCTCTTGGTATTGCTGGATGTTTTGTGGTGAGCAGCGTTGAACTCAATGGGGGACTAGGTTTATTCTGGTCTATTGATCTTGACGTTGAGCTAAAAAAATTATAGTTCTGGCCACATAGATGTTATGGTGCAGAGGAAAAATGATACGTCAAAAAAATGGCGTGTTACAGCTTTCTATGGAGCTCCGCGAGTGGAAGATAGATGCCATAGTTGGATATTCATGAGAACTTTGTTTGCTATCCGGCATGAAGCATGGATGTGCGTTGGGGATTTTAACAAAACGTCATTCGACTCGGAACATTTCTCTCATTCGCCAAGACCAGAGTGGCAGATGCGAGCATTCTGGGAGCTAATGGATGAATGTGCAATGGTTGACTTGTGCTAGTCAGGAATGGAATACACCTGGGATAACAGGCAGTCGGGGCGTGCTAATGTTAAAGCCCGGCTGGACAGAGCTTTTCGCAACACTGCACTTATGGATTTATTTGCAAATGTCAAGGTTCGGCACATTGTCGCTGCGGAGTCAGATCACTGTTTTGTCTTTGCAGAACTCAGGGAAAATCTAACTTCCAGTGCACATCGAGGGCCTAAACCCTTTCGATATGAGGATATGTGGCAGACACATGTGGATTATGACCAGCTCATTCTGGACTCTTGGCAGAAGGGGTCGGGTCGCCGTGGCCTCGGTGGCGTGGTTCAGGCCCTAAACAACCTACAAATACAACTCTCCACCTGGGGTAAGAGGGAGTTTGGTTGTCTTGCTCGAAAAATACATAAACTACGTGAACAGCTAACTCGGCTGAGGAGTCGCTCGGTTGGCAGGGGGCCATCCAAGGAGGAAAAAGCGATTGTGAAAAAGTTAAGACTCGCTCCGCATTAGGAAGAAATTTGGATCCGTCAGCAATCCAGAGTGCCATGGCTACGTGAAGGAGACAGGAACACTGGATATTTCAATGCCCAAGCATCTCAGCGTAAGCGCATGAATCGGATGGAGAAACTTGAACGCTCGGATGGTACTATGTGTACCACTACCGAGGAGGATCGGGAAGAGGTTCAAAGTTTTTTCGAAAATTTATATACCTCTCAAGGTTTTTGGCAGATGGAAGATCTGCTCCATTTTTGTACCCAATATAGTTATGGACCGTATTAATTATGAGCTGCAAGAGCCATACACTGCGGAAGAAGTTACAAAAGCTCTGTTTCAAATGGCACCGTCAAAAGCCCCGGGAGTTGATGGATTCACAGCGGGTTTTTTCAGTGACACTGGAATCTTCTAAAGGTTGACGTAGTTCCAGCTGTGCTTGACTTTTTGAATGGTGGTGAATGCCAACGGGTATGAACGATACTTCTATCACTCTAATACCCAAGGTACGGTTCCCACAAAGTATTTCTCAATATTGTCCTATTTCTCTTTGCTCATTACTGTATAAAGTTGCTGCCAAAGCTATCACTAATCGGTTGCGAGATTTCTTGGATGATATTATTGGAGCGGAACAGAGTGCTTTCGTCCCGGGCCGCCTGATCACAGACAATGTCTTAATCGCATATGAAAGCGTGCATGCCATGAAGAGAAGGAAGAAGGGAGGAAATAATGTTTGTGCAATTAAATTGGATATGATGAAAGCCTATGGTCGCGTCGAGTGGCACTACCTCGAAGCGATTATGCTAAAGTTGGGGTTTGGAATGGATTTTGTTCTCCTAATTATGAAGTGTGTAACTTCTGTGCGTTTTGCTGTTCGTGTTAATGGCGAGCTCCTCCCTTTCTTCTCTCCTTATTGGGGGTCCGTCAGGGTGACCCCGTATCATCATACTTGTTTTTGCTTTGTGCCGAGGGCCTCACTTCACTTCTGAATTTCTATGGAGGGGCTTACATCGACAGAGACATTCGGGTCAGTTATCAATGTCCAAGGATCAATCACTTACTTTTTGCTGATGATAGTCTGATCTTCATGCAAGCTAAGGTGCAGAGTGCTTATCGATTGAATGATATCCTTCATATCTCAGGGGAGTGCATTCGTCAAGCAGTTAATAAAGAAAAAAGTGCAATATTTTTTAGCCCAAATACCCTAGATCCTACCAGATTTTTACTGAAGCAAACGCTGCATATTACAGTGGAAGCTTTTGGTGAACGCTACCTCGGTATTGCAACGACTGTTGGTCGAATTACTAGAGGAACATTTGACCACATTGGGGAGAGGATTCGGTCTAAACTCCAAGGTGGAACAGAGAGACTTATTTCTTGTGCTGGAAGGGAAGTCAGAATCAAAGCGGTGGCCCAGTTAATTCCCAGATATAGCATGTCTTGCTTCCAGCTCACAAAGAAAGTGTGCAAGAAGTTGGCCTCGTATATGGCCAAATACTGGTGGAGCAGTAACCTTGATCGCCGGTCTTTACATTGGCTGTCTTGGAAATCGCTTGCTGCACCTAATATTAAAGGAGGAATGGGTTTCAAAGACCTACAACTTTTCAACCTAGCACTACTCGGAAAGCACGGGTGGCGCTTGATGACGAACCTCAATTCTCTGTGTTCGCAGGTCCGAAAAGGAAGATACTTCCATTCTTGTGATTTCATGCAAGCTACTGCACCTAAATTTTCCTCAGCTGTTTGGTGGGCTATTATTGTAGGAACAGAAGCATTGAAGAACCGGCTTGCTATAGTGCATTGAAAGCGGTACATCCATTTCTGTCTGGGAGGACAAATGGATTCCTGACACCAGAACTATGAACCCAGTTGCTCACATTGGTAATGCACAGCTACAACAAGTGTCTGATCTTATTGAACCTGAAACTTGGCTATGGAAGGATCAAGTAATCCGTGAGAACTTCATACCACCCGATGCAGATGCCATCCTGAATATTCCCCTAAGGATTGGCGGTGGTGATGATATTCTGGCATGGGCTTTTGAAAAATCTGGTTCATATACTGTCAAGTCAGCTTACCGCGCTCTCATGACTCAAAACGAGCATTTGGCTCTAGAGAAAGGGACGGTAGTCGAAGCGCCAACGACAGAGAAACAGTTATGGACCACTTTGTGGAAGTTGAAGGTTCTGCCGAAAGTGAGAGTTTTTTGGTGGAGGGTTCTACGTGGTATCTTGCCAGTAGAATCAACACTCAAATATCGACATATTGCAATAGTGAGTAAGTTCAAAATATGTCAGCATTAAGATGAGGACATGATACATGCACTGAGGAATTGTTCGCATGCGAGAAGGTTTTGGACCCAAGCTCCAGATTGGCTTGGGGTAAAGCGACCTGATCTACATCCTCTAACACGGTCAAAGGACATTACTTGTGATCTCAAGTTCTCTGAGTCGGATCGAGCCAAGCTGGTGACGATCATGTGGGCTATATGGATTTCTCGAAACAACATTACTCATGATAAAGGTGGTCTCGACCTGATACAGTCCATGAAAACGGCCAGAGATACTTTAGCTTTGCTTGATCTACCTAAGGCACATGCTCGTTCACTTCCGGGTCATGGCTGGAGACCACCCGAGGAGGGTGTGTCGGTGTCAAAACTGGCGGATCTCGGGTAGGGGGTCCCGAACTGTGCGTCTAAGGCTAATGGTAACAGGAGGCGGGGGACACAATGTTTACCCAGGTTCGGGCCCTCTCGATGGAGGTAATACCCTACTTCCTGCTTGATTGATCTTGATGATATGAGTATTACAAGAGATGATCTACCACGAGATCATAGTTGATAAACCCTAGAAGCTAGCCTATGATTATGACTGTTCTTGTCCTACGGACTAAACCCTCCAGTTTATATAGACGCCGGAGGGGGCTAGGGTTACACAGAGTTGGTTACAGAGAAAGGAATCTTCATATCCTAACCGCCAAGCTTGCCTTCCACTCAAAGGAGAGTCCCATCCGGACACGAAACGAAGTCTTCTATCTTGTATCTTCATAGCCCAACAGTCCGGCATATGCATATAGTCCGGCTGTCCGAGGACCCCTTAATCCGGGACTCCCTCAGTAGCCCCTGAACCAGGCTCAATGACGATGAGTCCGGCGCACAGATTGTCTTAGGCATTGCAAGGCGGGTTCCTTCTCCGAATACTCCAAAATAGATCTTGAACATAAGAATCGTGTCTGGCTCTGCAAAAAAAATTCCACATACCACTGTAGAGAGTATAATATCCCACGAGTCCAATCTGCTGACAACTCCTAGCCTGACACCATGCCACAGCCCGGTCTTTATTCGAACCGTTTTTATCCCGCCCATCCGTATTTCGAGGCGCGGTTTCATTGGCACGTCTTGTCAAAGCAGATATCGTGTCCCCTTATCACGGTATTCTCATCAATGCGGGCACGTGTGACCCAACCGTGCCATTAGCACGACACTTGGGAAATAAGCGGGCTTTTGGGCGAGTGGGGAGGCGCATGATTTTTACTGCCTTTATAAAGGGATAAGGATTCCCCTCTTTCACCCACACCCTCTTCTTCCTCCGCTCATCCATTATTGAACTCCAGCGCCCAAGTACCCATCTCTTCCGCCCAAAAAGCACTCCAATCATGTCCAGATCTGGAGCTAGAGGCAAGTGGATGGCCTCATCCGTGAAGGAGGAGGACATCAAGAAGCTCCGGGAGGCCGGGTACTTGTCCAAAGACATCGCTCATCGGCTTCCGACCAAGGGGCAGATCATCCCTACCCCGCAACCCCAAGAAAGAGTGGTGTTTGATATGTCTCCAACGTATCTATAATTTGTGATTGTTCCATGCTATTATATTACCTGTTTTGGATGTTTATGGGCTTTACTTTACACTTTTATATCATTTTTGGGACTAACCTACTAACCGGAGGCCCAGCCCATATTGTTGTTCTCTTGCCTATTTCAGTGTTTCGAAGAAAAGGAATATCAAACGGAGTCCAAATGGAATGAAACCTTCAGAAAAGTTACTTTTGGAACAGAAGCAATCCCGGGAACTTGGAGTGCAAGCCAGGGAAGCGTCAAGGAGGCCACGAGATAGGGGGGCGCGCCCTCCACTCTCGTGGCTCCCTCGACCGACTTCTTTCGCCTATATATTCCCATATACCCTAAAAACATCGAACAACAAGATAGATTGGGAGTTCCGCCACCGCAAGTCTCTGTAGCCACCAAAAACCTCTCGGGAGCCCGTTCCGGCACTTCTGCAGGAGGGGGAACCCATCACCGATGGCCATCTTCATCATCCCGGCGCTCTCCATGACGAGGAGGGAGTTATTCACCCTCGGGGCTAAGGGTATGTACCAGTAGCTATGTGTTTGATCTCTCTCTCTCTCGTGTTCTCGCTATGGCACGATCTTGATGTATCGCGAGCTTTGCTATTATAGTTGGATCTTATGATGTTTCTCCCCCTCTACTCTCTTCTGATAAATTGAGTTTTCCCTTTGAAGTTATTTTGTCGGATTGAGTCTTAAAGGATGTGAGAACACTTGATGTATGTCTTGCCATGCTTATCTGTAGTGACAATGGGATATCACGTGATCCCCTTGATGTATGTTTTGGTGATCAACTTGTGGGTTCCGCCCATGAACCTATGCATAAGGGTTGGCACACGTTTTCATCTTGACTCTCTGGTAGAAACTTTGGGGCACTCTTTGAAGTACTTTGTGTTGGTTGAATAGATGAATCTGAGATTGTGTGATGCATATCGTATAATCATGCCCACGGATACTTGAGGTGACAATGGAGTATCTAGGTGACATTAGGGTTTTGGTTGATTTGTGTCTTAAGGTGTTATTCTATTACGAACTCTATGATAGATTGAACAGAAAGAATAGCTTTGTCTTATTTTACTACGGACTCTTGAATAGATTGAGCAGAAAGAATAACTTTGAGGTGGTTTCGTACCCTACCATAATCTCTTCGTTTGTTCTCCGCTATTAGTGGCTTTGGTGTGACTCTTTGTTGCATGTTGAGGGATTGTTATATGATCTATCTGTGTTATTATTGTTGAGGGAACTTGCACTAGTGAAAGTATGAACCCTACGCCTTGTTTCCTAGCATTGCAATGACGTTTACATTCACTTTTACCACTTGTTACCTTGCTGTTTTCATACTTTCAGATTACAAATACCTATATCTACCATCCATATTGCACTTGTATCATGATACGTCCGTTTTGCATCATGCTTTTATATCACTATTTATTGCATTATGGGTTGTTATTACACATTATATCTCAATACTTATGGCTATTCTATCTTATTTTACAAGGTTTACCATGAAGAGGGGGAATGCCGGCAGCTGGAATTCTGGCTGGAAAAGGAGCAAACGTTGGAAACCTAATCTGCACAACTCCAAAAGACCTGAGACTCCACGAAACATCTTTTCAGATTTAATAAGAACTTTTGGGCAAAAGAAATAGGCCAGCGGGCCCACACCCTGTCCAGGAGACAGGGGGCGCCCCCCTGTAGGGCGCGCCCCCCTATCTCCTTGGCCCCCCTGGTGGGCTTCCGGCTGCCATCTTCTGCTATATGAAGGGTTTTTCCTTGGAAAAAATCATGGGCAAGCTTACGGGACGAAACTCCGCTGCCACGAGGCGGAACCTTGGCGGAATCAATCTAGGGCTCTGGTGGAGCTGTTCTGCCGGGGACACTTCCCTCCGGGAGGGGGAAATCATCACCAACGTCATCACCAACGATCCTCTCATCGGGAGGGGATCAATCTCCATCAACATCTTCACCAGCACCATCTCATCTCATAACCCTAGTTCATCTCTTGTATCCAATCTTGTATCAAAACCACAAATTGGTACCTGTGGGTTGCTAGTAGTGTTGATTACTCCTTGTAGTTGATGCTATTTGGTTTACTTGGTGGAAGATCATATGTTCAAATCCTTTATGCATATTATTACTCCTCTAATTATGAATATGAATATGCTTTGTGAGTAGTCACGTTTGTTCCTGAGGACATGGGTGAAGTCTTGCTATTAGTAGTCATGTGAATTTGGTATTCGTTCGATATTTTGATGTAATGTATGTTGTCTTTCCTCTAGTGGTGTTATGTGAACGTCGACTACATGACACTTCACCATTATTTGGGCCTAGAGGAAGGCATAGGGAAGTAATAAGTAGATGATGGGTTGCTAGAGTGACAGAAGCTTAAACCCTAGTTTATGCGTTGCTTCGTTAGGGGTTGATATGGACCCATATGTTTAATGCTGTGGTTAGGTTTACCTTAATACTCCTTTTGGTAGTTGCGGATGCTTGCAATAGCGGTTAATCATAAGTGGGATGCTTGTCCATGATAGGGCAGTACCCAAGTGCCGATCCACCCACATATCAAATTATCAAAGTACCGAACGCGAATCTTATGAACGTGATGAAAACTAGCTTGACGATAATTCCCAATGTGTCCTCGGGAGCCCCTTCTTCATTATTAGAGTTTGTCCAGGCTTATCCTTTGCTACATAAAGGACTGGGCCACCTTGATGCACTTTATTTAATTTATTTACTTTTTGCTTGTTACTATTTATCTTATCACAAAACTATCTATTACCTACTATTTCAGTGCTTGCAGAGAAAACCTTATCGAAAACCGCTTATCATTTCCTTCTGCTCCTCGTTGGGTTCAACACTCTTACTTATAGAAAGGACTACGATAGATCCCCTATACTTGTGGGTCATCAAGACTCTTTTCTGGCGCCGTTGCCGGGGAGCGTAGCGCTCTTGGTGAGTGGAACTTGGTAAGGAAACATTCATATAGTATGCAGAAATTTTCTGTTACTTGTCACTATGGAAACTAATCCTTTGAGGGGCTTGTTTGGGGTATCTTCACCCCAACCAGAAGAGCCAATAGATGCTCCTCAACCTACTGAACCTTATGAAAATATTCACTTTGAGATTCCTTTGGGTATGATAGAAAAACTAGTAGCTAATCCTTTTAGCAGGAGACGGAACATTGCATCCCGACTTACACCTTATGTTTGTGGATGAAGTTTGTGGATTATTTAAGCTTGCAGGTATTCCCGATGATGTTGTCAAAAGGAAGGTCTTCCCTTTATATTAGATGGGTTCTCTTGCTCCAAGAATTTGACTTGCATATCATTGATAGAAAGGGAGCTGAGAACCCCGTTGCAGACAACTTGTCTAGGTTAGAAAATGTTCTTGATGACCCACTGCCTATCAATGATAGTTTTCCCGATGAACAATTAGCGGTTGTGAATGCTTCTCATACTGCTCCTTGGTATGCGGATTATGCTAATTACATTGTTGCTAAATATATACCGCCTAGTTTCACATACCAGCAAAATAAAAAGTTCTTTTATGATTTAAGACATTACTTCTGGGATGATCCACACCTTTATAAAGAATGCGTAGATGATATTATTAGACATTTTGTGCCTGAGCATGAACAGGAACAAATCCTACGCAAGTGTCACTCTGAATCCTATGGAGGACATCACGCTGGAGATAGAACTGCACACAAGGTACTACAATCTGGTTTTTATTGGCATACTCTTTTCAAAGATGCTCGTAAGTTTGTCTTATCTTGTGATGAATGTCAAAGAATAGGTAACATTAGTAGACGTCAAGAAATGCCTATGAATTATTCTCTTGTTATTGAACCGTTTGATGTTTGGGGCTTTGATTACATGGGACCTTTTCCTGCCTCCAATGGTTATACACATATTTTAGTTGTTGTTGATTACGTTACTAAGTGGGTAGAAGCTATCCCAACTAGTAGTGCTGATCATAACACTTCTATTAAAATGCTTAAAGAAGTTATTTTTCCGAGGTTTGGAGTCCCTAGATATCTTATGACTGATGGTGGTTCACACTTTATTCATGGTGCTTTCCGTAAGATGCTCGCTAAGTATGACGTCAATCATAGAATTGCATCTCCTTATCACCCGTAGTCTAGTGGTCAAGTAGAGTTGAGCAATAGAGAGCTCAAATTAATTTTGCAAAAGATTGTGAATAGATCTAGAAAGAATTGGTCCAGAAAATTAGATGATGCATTATGGGCCTATAGAACTGCATACAAAAATCCTATGGGTATGTCTCCTTATAAGATGGTTTATGGAAAAGCATGTCATTTACCTCTTGAACTTGAACATAAAGCATATTGGGCTGTTAAAGAGCTCAATTATGACTTCAAACTTGCCGGTGAGAAGAGGTTGTTTGATATTAGCTCACTTGATGAATGGAGAACCCAAGCATATGAGAATGCTAAGCTTTTCAAAGAAAAAGTCAAACGCTGGCATGATAGGAGGATACAAAAGCGTGAGTTTAACGTAGGAGATTAAGAGTTATTGTTCAACTCTCGTTTAAGATTTTTTGTAGGAAAACTTCTCTCAAAATGGGAAGGTCCCTATGTTATGAGGAGGTCTATCATTCTGGTGCTATAAAAATCAACAACTTCGAAGGCACAAACCCGAGGGTGGTCAATGGCCAAAGAATTAAACATTATATTTCAGGTAATCCTATCAATGTTGAAACTAATATTATTGAAACCATAACCCCTGGGGAATACATAAGAGACACTTTCCAGAATGTTCCAGACTCCGAAAAGGCATAGGTACGTGGTACGGTAAGTAAACCGACTCCAAAACAACTCTAATGGCAATTTTTATCAGTTTTGGATTATTTTAGAATTTTAGGAAGAAAGAAGTAGTCCGAAAGGGGCACGAGGCTCCCACGAGAGAGGAGGGCGCCCCCCTATAGGGCGTGCCCCCTGTCTCGTGGGCACCTCGTGTGCCTCCCGGACTCTGTTTTCTTGTATGTTACGTATTTTGGTCGGTAAAAATTCATTATATATATTCCCGAAGGTTTTGACCACCGTATCACGCAAATATCCTCTGTTTTCGTTTCGAGCTGTTTCCGTTGTAGATTTAGAGCACCATGACTTCTCCCTCCTCCAACAACGAAGACAAGGATGCTTGGTTATTGAAGAAAGAGTTGAAAAGAGAGGAACCAGAGGAGACCAACAAGGATGAAGGGATCAAGAAGGCCATGGAGACTCAAGCTCCGGTGGTGAAAGAAGAAGACACCCCTCAACCTTTACCTAATCTTTTCACTCTAACAGGGATTGAAGCTTTCAAGATGATTGAGTTAGCCCGCCTACAGAACAAGTATCTCACAGAGGAGAATATTTTGTTGAAGGGTCATATTGCTGGGCTCAAGGGCATTATCCGCAAGTTGGAGGATCTTTTATGCTCGATGTGCGATTATCCACCATCATCATCACCACCTCCATCACCTCCGAAGGAATAATCACATGGGTATGGGCACTCCCCTTGGCAACTGCCAAGCTTGGGGGAGGTGCCCCAGTATCGTATCACCATCACACTCCTATCTTTACCGCTTTATTTAGTTTGATCCTTTTAGTAGTATCTTGATCTATTAATTCGAAGTTTTGATACCAAGTAGTTTTGAGTTTTGCTTTCTGATCTCTTTATCTAATCGAGTCCGTGTGCTATCTATAATAAAGATTAGTGTTGAGTCAAGGGCTTTGCTATATTGCTATGATCTTGGAAAAGTAGAAAGAACAAAAGAGTTCATATTGATCTTATGGATAGTGATACCTTCACACATAGAAAGTATGAGGCATAAAAATTGTTGAGAGTTGATGAACGTAGCCTCGATCATCGTTGCAGCTAATAGGAAGTAATAAGGGAAGAGGGGTTCACATATAAATATATTATCTTGGACATCTTTTATGATTGTGAAGCACTCATTAAGTATGATATACTAAAAGAGTTGACGTTGGACAAGGAAGACAACGTAATGGTTTATGTTTTCCGACATCTCAGCTAAAGTATATTGTCATTGACCTTCCAAACATGTTGAGCTTGCCTTTCCCCCTCATGCTAGCCAAATTCCTTGCACCAAGTAGAGATACTACTTGTGCTTCCCAATATCTTTAAACCCAGTTTTGCCATGAGAGTCCACCATACCTACCTAGGGATTGAGTAAGATCCTTCAAGTAAGTTGTCATCGGTGCAAGCAATAAAAATTGCTCTCTAAATATGTATGACTTATTAGTGCAGAGAAAATAAACTTTGTACGAACTTGTTGTGGAAGTAATAAAAGCGATGAACTCCATAATAAAGGTCCACATACAAGGGGCAATATAAAGTGACGTTCTTTTGCATTAAGACTTTATGCATCAACCCTAAATGCACATGACAACCTCTGCTTCCCTCTGCGAAGGGCCTATCTTTTACTTTATGTTTTACTTTATGCTTGAGTCAAGGTGATCCTCACCTTTCCCTTTTTCATTTTATCCTTTGGCAAGCTCCTCATGTTTGAAAGATCATGATATATATATCCAATTGGATGTAAGTTGGCATAGGCTATTATTGTTGACATCACCTAAAGGTGAATACGTTAGGAGGCAACACAATAAGCCCCTATCTTTCTCAGTGTCCGGCTGAAACTCTATAACCACAAGTATTGCGTGAGTGTTAACAATTATAGGGGACTACGAGATAGTTGAGTATGTGAGCTTGCTGAAAAGCTCTATTGTTGACTCTTTCTGATGTTACGATAAATTGCAATTGCTTCAATGACTGAGTTTATAGTTTGTTAGTTCCCAATGAAGTTTTTGAACCATACTTGACATTGTGAATTGCTTATTACTTGAACATAGGAAATCATATGACAAAATCCATATATGTTGTTGTTATTAGAATGATCATGATGCCCTCATGTCCGTATTTTATTTTTATCGACACCTCTATCTCTAAACATGTGGACATATTTTTCGATTTCGGCTTCCTCTTGAGGACAAGCGAGGTCTAAGCTTGGGGGAGTTGATACGTTCATTTTGCATCATGCTTTTATATCAATATTTATTGCATTATGGGCTGTTATTACACATTATATCTCAATACTTATGGCTATTCTCTCTTATTTTACAAGGTTTACCATGAAGAGGGGGAATGCCGACAGCTGGAATTCTGGCTGGAAAAGGAGCAAACGTTGGAAACGTAATCTGCACAACTCCAAAAGACCTGAGACTCCACGAAACATCTTTTCAGATTTAATAAGAATTTTTGGGCAAAAGAAATAGGCCAGGGGCCCACACCCTGTCCAGGAGATAGGGGGGCGCCCCCCCGTAGGGCGTGCCCCCTATCTCCTGGGCCCCCTGGTGGGCTTCCGGCTGCCATCTTCTGCTATATGAAGGGTTTTTCCTTGGAAAAAATCGTGGGCAAGCTTACGGGACGAAACTCCGCCGCCACGAGGCGGAACCTTGGCGGAATCAATCTAGGGCTCTGGCGGAGCTGTTCTGCCGGGGACACTTCCCTCCGGGAGGGGGAAATCATCACCAACGTCATCACCAACGATCCTCTCATCGGGAGGGGATCAATCTCCATCAACATCTTCACCAGCACCATCTCATCTCATAACCCTAGTTCATCTCTTGTATCCAATCTTGTATCAAAACCACAAATTGGTACCTGTGGGTTGCTAGTAGTGTTGATTACTCCTTGTAGTTGATGCTATTTGGTTTACTTGGTGGAAGATCATATGTTCAGATCCTTTATGCATATTATTACTCCTCTAATTATGAACATGAATATGCTTTGTGATTAGTCACGTTTGTTCCTGAGGACATGGGTGAAGTCTTGCTATTAGTAGTCATGTGAATTTGGTATTCGTTCGATATTTTGATGTAATGTATGTTGTCTTTCCTCTAGTGGTGTTATGTGAACGTCGACTACATGACACTTCACCATTATTTGGGCCTAGAGGAAGGCATAGGGAAGTAATAAGTAGATGATGGGTTGCTAGAGTGACAGAAGCTTAAACCCTAGTTTATGCGTTGCTTCGTTAGGGGTTGATATGGACCCATATGTTTAATGTTGTGGTTAGGTTTACCTTAATACTCCTTTTGGTAGTTGCGGATGCTTGCAATAGCGGTTAATCATAAGTGGGATGCTTGTCCATGATAGGGCAGTACCCAAGTGCCGGTCCACCCACATATCAAATTATCAAAGTACCGAACACGAATCTTATGAACGTGATGAAAACTAGCTTGACGATAATTCCCAATGTGTCCTCGGGAGCCCCTTCTTCATTATTAGAGTTTGTCCAGGCTTATCCTTTGCTACGTAAAGCATTGGGCCACCTTGCTGCACTTTATTTAATTTATTTACTTTTTGCTCGTTACTATTTATCTTATCACAAAACTATCTATTACCTACTATTTCAGTGCTTGCAGAGAAAACCTTATCGAAAACCGCTTATCATTTCCTTCTGCTCCTCGTTGGGTTCGACACTCTTACTTATCGAAAGGACTACGATAGATCCCCTATACTTGTGGGTCATCATATCACCATCTCTTCGCCGAACTAGTGCACCTATACAATTTACCATTGTATTGGTTGTGCTGGGGACACAAGAGACTCTTTGTTATTTGGTTGCAGGGTTGTTTGTGAGATACCATCTTCATCCTATGCCTCCCACGGACTGATAAACCTTAGGTCATCCACTTGAGGGAAATTTGCTACTGTCCTACAAACCTCTTTACTTGGAGGCCCAACAACGTCTACAAGAAGAAGGTTGTGTAGTAGACATCAAGCTCTTTTCTGGCACGGTCTTGATGTATCGCGAGCTTTGGTATTATAGTTGGATCTTATGATGTTTCTCCCCCTCTACTCTCTTCTGATGAATTGAGTTTTCCCTTTGAAGTTATTTTGTCGGATTGAGTCTTAAATGATTTGAGAACACTTGATGTATGTCTTGCCATGCTTATCTGTGGTGACAATGGGATATCACGTGATCCACTTGATGTATGTTTTGGTGATCAACTTGCGGGTTCCGCCCATGAACCTGCATAGGGGTTGGCACACGTTTTCGTCTTGACTCTCCGGTAGAAACTTTGGGGCACTCTTTTAAGTACTTTGTGTTGGTTGAATAGATGAATCTAAGATTGTGTGATGCATATCGTATAATCATGCCCACGGATACTTGAGGTGACAATGGAGTATCTAGGTGACATTAGGGTTTTGGTTGATTTGTGTCTTGAGGTGTTATTCTAGTACGAACTCTATGATAGATTGATCGGAAAGAATAGCTTTGTGTTATTTTACTACGTACTGTTGAATAGATTGAGCAGAAATAATAACTTTGATGTGGTTTCGTACCCTGCCATAATCTCTTCGTTTGTTCTCCTCTATTAGTGGCTTTGGAGTGACTCTTTGTTGCATGTTGAGGGATTGTTATATGATATATCTATGTTATTATTGTTGAGAGAACTTGCACTAGTGAAAGTATCACTAGTAGAAAAAGGGTCAAACGTGAAGCACATTAGTGCCGGTTTGTATTAGAGCCGGAACAAATGTATACATTAGTGCCGGTTCCAACGGCTAGCCGGGCCGCTCTCATTAGTACCGGTTCATGGCTAACCTTTAGCACCAGTTCATGACACGAACCGGTACAATGAGGGTGGTGGCAGGATGTTGTCAGTCTGGGCCCCCTCCAGCACCTTTAGTACCGGTTCGTGCCACGAACCGGTACTATAGGTCCTCCTGCATATAAACCCTTCATCCAGCTCGCTCTGTTCTTCCCCCTTCCCCCTCTCCTCTCCTCTCTGTTCTTCCTCTTCTCCCTCGAGCTCATCACACATTTTTCCCAAAATTTGTCAAGATTTGAAGGCCCCCATCCATTCAAGTGATCACAAAGGTTAGCAACTTTGTCCTTTCATCTCTCATTGCTAGATTAGCTCTTGCAATGCTTTATATAGTTATTAATTTGTGAGTTTAGTAATTTGGGAGGAAATATATATATATGTGCTAGTATTTGATTTATATGCAATTTGAGGTCAAAATAACACTTAGTTTGCATATGTAGGTGTGGTTTACTTAGTGCCTTCTAAATCTCCGTCGTAACCACCGTCGATCGCCCGCACCGTCCCGTCGCCGGCACCACCTTGTGGTGAGCCTCTTGTTCATGAAATTTTATATAAAAAATTGATGTTTTTGTGATTTGGATATATAGTTACTCGTATAATAATTATCTTACTCATACGTTTTTTGTTATACATAGTGCCATGGTTTTGATATCCGTCCCCGTCGGCCCTCGTCCTTGTTATGATTCGGATGTGGTATATTCTCTTTTAAAACTATTTGTTGCATTTCGTGTTTATGACAAATTATGCCCATCAAGTTGACATAGATATTTTTATCTAGGAGGTATATGTGAACCGGAAATTCCAACCGATCCTATTGTTGAGAGGTTAAATTTAGTTGAAAGAGAAAACGAGTACTTGAAAGAAAAATTGAAAGGAATTGAGGGGGAGAAGATGGAATTGGAGTTGCATGTTGCCGATGTCGTCGATGATCACAAGATCAAGATGGAGAAAATGCGCTTGAAGATTAGAAAGATTAGAAAATATGCCATCGATAGTGAGGCTTGGTATCATTATGCTGTTGGATCAATTGTTACCTTAGTTGCGATCTTGATCGCATTTGTTGTTGCATTTAAATGCTTTAGCTAGAGAGTTATTTGTTTGTTGCATTTAAGTGTTGTATGAACTTTATGTATGAACTTGTATTAATTTGGTCTATTTGGTGTTGTGTAATGAAGATGAGCCGGCAATGGATGTACGATGACCGATGATCTCCCCAGTTCGTTGAGGGCGTGCATACTTTTCTGCTTGCGGCTGAGGCAAACAAGCGGGCGGATGGTTTTATGCCTTGTCCATGTGCTGGCTGTAAGAATGGTCGCAATTACTCTACGTCAAGAACCATTCACGTCCACCTGTTTGAGTCCGGTTTCATGCCCCACTGTAATGTTTGGACCAAGCACGGAGAAAGAGGGGTTATGATGGAAGACAATGAAGAAGAAGAGGACGACGACAGCTATCCTGGCCATGGGTTCCCTGAATACGATGATACAACAATGGGGGAAGAAGCTGAGCTGGTAATGCGGGAAGAATCTGAAGAAGAGGCATCAGATGAGCCTGTTGATGATCTAGGTCGGGCCATTGCCGATGCAAAGAGAAACTGCGCAAGTGATTTGGAGAAGAAGAAGTTGTAGCGCATGTTAGAGGATCACAAAAAATTGTTGTACTCGAATAGCGTAGGTCACAAGAAAAAGCTGGGCACCACACTGGAATTGCTGCAATGGAAGGCAGAGAATGGTGTATCTGACAAGGGATTTGGAAAGTTGCTGGTAATGATAAAGGATATGCTTCCAAAGGACAACGAATTGCCCGAGAGTACGTACGAAGCAAAGAAGGATGTCTGCCCTCTAGGGTTAGAGGTGCAGAAGATACATGCATGCCCTAATGATTGCATCCTCTACCGCGGTGAGTACGAGGATTTGAACGCTTGCCCGGTATGTGGTGCATTGCGCTATAAGATCAGCCGCGATGAGCATGGTGATGTCGAGGGCGAGCGCCCCAGGAAGAAGATTCCTGCCAAGGTGATGTGGTATTCTCCTATAATACCATGGTTGAAACGTTTGTTCCAAAACAAAGAGCATGCCAAGGCGATGCAATGGCACAGAGAAGACCGTAAGAAAGACGGAAAGTTGGGAGTACCCGCTGACGGGTCGCAGTGGAGAAAAATCGAAAGAAAGTACGGGAAGGAGTTTGCAGATGACGCAAGGAGCGTATGGTTTGGTCTAAGCGCAGATGGCATTAATCCTTTTGGGGAGCAAAGCAACAACCATAGCACCTGGCCTGTGACTCTATGTTTGTATAACCTTCCTCCTTGGTTGTGCGTGAAGCGGAAGTTCATTATGATGCCAGTGCTCATCCAAGGCCCTAAGCAACCCGGCAACGACATTGATGTGTACCTAAGGCCATTAGTTGAAGAACTCTTACAACTGTGGAATGGAACAGGTGTACGTGCGCGGGATGAGCACATGGGGGAAGATTTTGACCTAAAGGCGTTGCTGTTCGTGACCATCAATGATTGGCCAGCTCTCAGTAACCTATCAGGACAGACAAACAAGGGATACCGCGGATGCACGCACTATTTGGATGATACCGACAATATATATTTGAATAGTTGTAAGAAGAATGTGTACCTGGGACATCGTCGATTTCTTCCGAGCAGGCATCCCGTAAGAAAGAAAGGCAAGCATTTCAAATGTGAGGCGGATCACCGGACGAAGCCTCGCCACCGTACTGGTGCTGATGTACTGTTGGGGAACGTTGCAGAAAATTAAAATTTTTTCTACGGTTTCACCAAGATCCATCTATGAGTTCATCTAAGCAACGAGTCATGGGAGAGAGATTGCATCTACATACCACTTGTATCCTATGAAGACGCATTTTTCCGACTTGGGTTCGAGCTTTTCAGGTTGAAGTTTCTTGACATAAGCATCGCATCCCCAAACTTTTAGAAATGACAGCTAAGGTTTCTTCCCAAACCATAATTCATACGGTGTCGTCTCAACGGATTTAGACGGTGCCCTATTTAAAGTGAATGTAGCTGTCTCTAGAGCGTATCCCCAAAATGATAGCGGTAAATCAGTAAGAGACATCATAGACCGCACCATATCCAATAGAGTGCGATTACGACGTTCGGACACACCGTTACGCTGAGGTGTTCCAGGCGGCGTGAGTTGTGAAACGATTCCACATTTCCTTAAGTGTGTACCAAATTTGTGACTTAAGTATTCTCCTCCACGATCTGATCGTAGGAACTTTATCTTTCGGTCACGTTGATTCTCTACCTCATTCTGAAATTCCTTGAACTTTTCAAAGGTCTCAGACTTGTGTTTCATTAAGTAGACATACCCATATCTACTCAAGTCATCAGTGAGAGTGAGAACATAATGATATCCTCCGCGAGCCTCAACGCTCATTAGACCGCACACATCGGTATGTATGATTTCCAACAAGTTGGTTGCTCGCTCCATTGTTCTGGAGAACAGAGTCTTGGTCATCTTGCCCATGAGGCATGGTTCGCATGTGTCAAATGATTCATAATCGAGAGACTCCAAAAGTCCATCAGCATGGAGCTTCTTCATGCGCTTGACACCAATGTGACCAAGGCGGCAGTGCCACAAGTATGTGGGACTATCGTTATCAACTTTACATCTTTTGGTATTCACGTTATGAATATGTGTAACATTACGCTCGAGATTCATTAAGAATAAACCATTGACCATCGGGGCATGACCATAAAACATATCTCTCATATAAATAGAACAACCATTATTCTCGGATTTAAATGAGTAGCCATCTCGTATTAAACGAGATCCAGATACAATGTTCATGCTCAAACTTGGCACCAAATAACAATTATTGAGGTTCATAACTAATCCCGTGGGTAAATGTAGAGGTAGCGTGCCGACGGCGATCACATCGACCTTGGAACCATTCCCGACGCGCATCGTCACCTCGTCCTTCGCCAGTCTCCACTTATTCCGCAGCTCCTGCTGTGAATTACAAATATGAGCAACGGCACCGGTATCAAATACCCAGGAGTTACTACGAGTACTAGTAAGGTACACATCAATTACATGTATATCAAATATACCTTTAGTGTTGCCGGCCTTCTTATCCGCTAAGTATTTGGGGCAGTTCCGCTTCCAGTGACCCTTCCCCTTGCAATGAAAGCACTCAGTCTCAGGCTTGGGTCCATTTTTTGACTTCTTCCCGGTAACTAGCATGACACCATGATCTCCATCAACCTGAAATTTCAACCTGAAAAGTATCCGCTAAGTATTTGGGGCAGGTTCGAGCTTTTCAGTCTCAGGCTTGGGTCCATTTTTTTTGACTTCTTCCATTGATCTCCATCTTCGGGGCTCCATGATCATCTTGTCACCGGCATGACACCATGATCTCCATCATCATGATCTCCATCATCGTGTCTTCATGAAGTTGTCACGCCAACAACTACTTCTACTTCTATGGCTAACGCGTTTAGCAATGAAGTAAAGTAATTTACATGGCGTTCTTCAATGACACGCAGGTCATACAAAAATAAAGACAACTCCTATGGCTCCTGCCGGTTGTCATACTCATCGACATGCAAGTCGTGATTCCTATTACAAGAACATGATCTCATACATCACAATATATCATTCATCATTCATCACAACTTCTGGCCATATCACATCACATGACAATTGCTGCAAAAACAAGTTAGACGTCCTCTAATTGTTGTTGCATCTTTTACGTGGCTGCAATTGGGTTCTAGCAAGAACGTTTTCTTACCTACGAATAACCACAACATGATTTTGTCAACTTCTATTTACCCTTCATAAGGACCCTTTTCATCGAATCCGCTCCAACTAAAGTGGGAGAGACAGACACCCGCCAGCCACCTTATGCAACTAGTGCATGTCAGTCGGTGGAACCGGTCTCACGTAAGCGTACGTGTATGGTTGGTCCGGGCCGCTTCATCCCACAATACCGCTGAAGCAAGATAAGACTAGTAGCGGCAAGCAAGTTTACAAGATCTACGCCCACAACAAAATTGTGTTCTACTCGTGCAATAGAGAACTACGCATAAGCCTGGCTCTAATACCACTGTTGGGGAACGTTGCAGAAAATTAAAAACATTTCTACGGTTTCACCAAGATCCATCTATGAGTTCATCTAAGAAACGAGTCATGGGAGAGAGATTGCATCTACATACCACTTGTAGATCACGAGCGGAAGCGTTCAAGGGGATGGTGATGATGGAGTCGTACTCGCCGTGACTCAGATCACCGATGACCAAGTGCTGAACGGACAGCACCTCCACGTTCAACACACGTACGGGACGGGAGACGTCTCCTCCTTCTTGATCCAGCAAGGGGGAAGGAGAGGTTGATGATGATCCAGCAGCACGACGGCGTGGTGGTGGATGCAGCAGAACTCCGGCAGGGCTTCGCCAAGCTGCTGCGGGAGGAGGACGAGGTGTAGCAGGGGGAGGGAGGCGCCAATGCACAGGGTGCGGCTGCCCTCCCCCCTGCCCTCCTTTATATAGGCCCCCAGGGGGGGCGCCGGCACTGGGAGATCCAATCTCCCAAGGGGGCGGCGGCCAGGGGGGTGGAGTGCCCCCCAAGGCATGTGGTGCGCCCCCCCCCCCCCCCACCCTAGGGTTTCAACCCTAGGCACAGGGGGTGGGCCTAGGGGGGCGCACCAGCCCACTATGGGCTGGTTCCCCTCCCACTTCAGCCCATGGGGCCCTCCGGGATGGGTGGCCCCACCCGGTGGACCCCCGGGACCCTTCCGGTGGTCCCGGTACAATACCGGGTGACCCCAAAACTTTCCCGATGGCCGAAATACCACTTCCTATATATAATTATTTACCTCTGGACCATTCCGAAACTCCTCGTGACATCCGGGATCTCATCCGGGACTCCGAACAACATTCGGTATGCTGCATACTCATATTCATACAACCCTAGTGTCACCGAACCTTAAGTGTGTAGACCCTACGGGTTCGGGAGACACGTAGACATGACCGAGACGGTTCTCGGGCAATAACCAACAGCGGGATCTGGATACCCATGTTGGCTCCCACATGCTCCTCGATGACTTCATCGGATGAACCACGATGTCGAGGATTAGACAACCCCGTATACAATTCCCTTTGTCAATCGATACGTTACTTGCCCGAGACTCGATCGTCGGTATCCCAATACCTTGTTCAGTCTCGTTACCGGCAAGTCACTTTACTCGTACCGTAATGCATGATCCCGTGACCAACCACTTGGTCACTTTGAGCTCATTATGATGATGCATTACCGAGTGGGCCCAGAGATACCTCTCCGTCATACGGAGTGACAAATCCCAGTCACGATCCGTGTCAACCCAACAGACACTTTCGGAGATACCTGTAGTGCACCTTTATAGTCACCCAGTTATGTTGTGACGTTTGGTACACCCAAAGCACTTCTACGGTATCCGGGAGTTACACGATCTCATGGTCTAAGGAAAGGATACTTGACATTGGAAAAGCTCTAGCAAACGAACTACACGATCTTGTGCTATGCTTAGGATTGGGTCTTGTCCATCACATCATTCTCCTAATGATTTGATCCCGTTGTCAATGACATCTGATGCCCATAGTCAGGAAACCATGACTATTTGTTGACCAACGAGCTAGTCAACTAGAGGCTCACTAGGGACATGTTATGGTCTATGTATTCACACGTGTATTACGATTTCCGGATAATACAGTTATAGCATGAATAAAAGACAATTATCATGAACAAGGAAATATAATAATAACCCTTTTATTATTGCCTCTAGGGCATATTTCCAACATGTACATGATATGGTCAAGGATTTGAAGGTGATATTTGGAAAGGGTCCTGGCGGACAACCTATTCCGAAGGACGCTGACGGACGCGCACCCATGTGGAAGAAGAAATCTATATTTTGGGACCTGCCATATTGGAAAGAACTAGAGGTCCGCTCCGCAATCGACGTGATGCATGTGACGAAGAATCTTTGCGTGACCCTGCTTGGCTTCTTGGGCGTGTATCGGAAGACAAAAGATACACCTGAGGCACGGGAGGACCAGCAACGTATGCACGGAGAAGACGGCATACATCAGGGTCATGCAAGCTACGCTCTTACCAAGGAAGAGAAGGAACTCTTCTTTGAATGCCTGCTCAGTATTAAGGTACCGTCTGGCTTCTCGTCGAATATAAAGGGAATAATAAACATGGCAGAGAAAAAGTTCCAGAACCTAAAGTCTCATGACTGCCACGTGATTATGACGCAACTGCTTCCGGTTGCATTGAGGGGGCTTCTACCGAAAAACATTCGATTAGCCATTGTGAAGCTATGTGCATTTCTCAATGCAATCTCTTAGAAGGTAATCGATCCAGAAATCATACCAAGGTTACAGAATGATTTGGTGCAATGTCTTGTCAGTTTCGAGTTGGTGTTCCCACCATCCTTCTTCAACATCATGACGCACGTCCTAGTTCACCTATGCGAAGAGATTAACATTTTGGGTCCTGTATTTCTACACAATATGTTCCCCTTTGAGAGGTTCATGGGAGTCTTAAAGAAATATGTTCATAGCCGTGCTAGGCCAGAAGGAAGCATCTCCAAGGGCCATCAAAATGAGGAGGTCATTGAGTTTTGTATTGACTTTATTCCTGACCTTAAGCCGATTGGTGTTCCTGAATCGCAGCATAAGGGCAGACTGGATGGAAAAGGCACGCTAGGAGGGGAACAAATAATATGTATGGACGGACATTCTCTCACTGAAGCACACTACACATTTCTATAGAATTCCGCCTTGGTGGCTCCATATATGGATGAACACAAGAATTTGTTACGCTCCAAACACCCGGAGCGATCTGATGACTGGATTACACGTGAACAAACCAGGAGTTTCGCCAGCTGGTTGCAGACACATACCATGCATGACACGTCTATTGAAGATGACCTGTACTTGCTGTCCCAGTTACCATCTTCGAATATAATGACTTTTAAAGGGTACGAGATAAATGGTAATACATTTTACACGATCGCCCAAGATAAGAAGAGCACCAACCAAAACAGCGGTGTCCGCTTTGATGCAGAAACCAAGACGGGAAAGGAAACATATTATGGTTATATACAGGACATATGGGAACTTGACTATCGACGTGGTTTAAAGGTCCCTTTGTTTCGGTGCAAATGGGTCAATATGACACGAGGCGGGGTAACGGAAGACCCGCAGTACAGAATGACAACAGTGGATCTCAACAATCTTGCGTATGCAGACGAACCATTCGTCCTAGCCAATGATGTGGCACAGGTTTTCTATGTGAAGGACATGTCTACCAAGCCAAGAAAAAGAAAAGATAAGGAAGCAAATGCATCGTACGATGAGCCAAAGCGGCACATAGTTCTTTCTGGGAAGAGAAACATCGTGCGAGTGGATGACAAGACAGACAAGTCATAAGATTATGAAAAGTTTGATGAAATTTCTCCATTCACAGTGAATATTGACCCGAGCATCCCGTTAAATGATGAAGATTTTGCATGGTTACGGCGCAAAGGGACACACGCAAAGAAAAAGTTTCACACCCAAAGATCTGGGATGTGATCGGCTTCACTATCATCACTTTCTTCTGTGTTTCACACCCAGAGGGGAATCTCTGTAATAGTTAGGGTAGTTATGTGTTTTGGCATTTGAAACGCGAAGAAATTTTATGTGCAAACAAATTCTTTCATGCCTTTACTGATTTTTAAAGTTAAGTTATTCACAAACTAGTGAGTCACACTAATTTCAAATAATTCAAAATTTAAACTATTCAAATTTGAAAACTACGGGCACTAACAGAAAGTTTGTACCTAAAGAGGCTGTGTCAGCCTCCGGTCAGGCTATGGCCCCACCATCACCATTTTGTGCCGGTTCGTACCACGAACCGGTACTAATGAGGTTGTGTCAGGTAAGGCTGGGGCCCCACGAGCACCTTTAGTACCGGTTCATGGATGAACCAGACGTAAGCTGTTTTTAGTCCCACCTCGCGAAGTGAGAGGGACTAGGAGCGGTTTATAAGCCCTGAGTGCAGAGACGATGAAGAAGAGGCTCAATGCTCACGTTGCTTAGCTTCAAGCCTTCAGGAATACGGTAGACTGCACGGAGCTATGCGCAGTGCAGTTTACACTATTCCGAAAGGCTTGAAGCAAATTAACGAGCATTGCACCTCTTTTTTATTTTTAATAACTTATTACAACTCCGGACTTCTTCTGTTATGGCAAAAACTAATTGCACGTCGACATTTCTTTTTTTTTAAGTTATAACTCCAGACTTTGACCATCAAGTTTTGCAGAAAAGAAAAAATAGCAGAAAAGAAGAAAAACTATAGCTGAAAAGAAAAAACTATATAAAAAACTACTCAAAAATAAATAGAAGAAAATAAATATAGCAGAAAAGAAAAAACTACTCAGAAATAAATAGAAGAAAAAATAAAGCAGAAAAGAAAAAAAATTATATTTGCTATTTTTCAATCGTTTACAAAATGACCGTGAAATTGAAAATCACTACAAAATGAACTCTGAAAATGTTGAATTTTGGCAAACTAGATGAAAAACTACTCACAAATAAATAGAAGAAAATAAATATAACAGAAAAGAAAAAACTATACAAAAAACTAAGCAAAAATAAATAGAAGAAAATAAAGCAGAAAAGAAAAAAACTATTAAAAAAATTGGGGCGCTGCCCTGTGGGCCTGATAGGCCACAGGTGTGTAATTACAGGCCTTAAAGGCCCAACAGACTCACAGGGCAACGTTCAGAGTTTAAGCCCACCAGCCTGCTATATAGAGGAGTTCGAAGTGGTAGCCGCGGCTGGGTTTATAAACCAGTGCGGCTGCCCTTCGCCCGGCGAGGTGGGACAAAACTTTGGGGTGACAGTGCGAGGCCTTTAGTACCGGGTCGTGGAACAAACAGGCACTAAAGGGGGGGCATTTAGTACCGGTTTGTGCCACCACCCGGTACTAAAGGGGGTCGCCTCCCGCCGCTTGGCCTGGCCAAAACAGGCCTTTAGTACCGGTTGGTGGCTCCAACCGGTACTAAAGGGGGGGTCTATATATACAACACGTCCGAAAATTTCGTTTTCTCTCTCTGTTTGTTCCTCTGTTTTCGTCTCCGTCGCCGTCGCCGCCGCCCTCGATCGTCTCCGTCGCTGCCCCCGTCCCCGTCGCCGCCCCCGTCCCCGTCGCCGCCGTCGTCTCCGTCGCCGCCCCGGGCCCGCCCCCATCCCCGTCGCCGCCACCGTCCCCGTCGCCGCCCTCGTCTCCGTCGCCGCCCTCGTCTCCGTCGCCGCCCCCGTCCCATCGCCGCCGTTGTCGCCGTCGCCTTGCCGTCGCCTCGCCGTCGCCGTCGCCCCGCTGTGAGCTCTCCCCCTCTAACCCCTCTCCCTCGCCCCCGGCGGCCACCATGGGCGCCGCCCCTCCCCGAGCACACACACACACACACACAAGAGCATGATGAACACACACACACACACACACATATATGTATGAATTAGTTTAGATTATTTAGATTATTATTGTTTTAGTAATAAAATTTTTTTATATGGAAATTAGTGTTTAATTAGTGTTTAATTACTATGGAATTTTTTTATGTTTAATTAGTATATAATTTAGATTATTATTATTAGCATATAATTAGTGTTTAATGTTTAGTAAATATAATGCTTAGTTGAACTTGTTGAATTAATATATAGAACTAGTTTATTTTTAGTAAATGCTTAGTTGAACTTGTTGAATTAATATATAGAACTAGTTTATTTTTAGTAAATGCTTAGTTGAACTAGTTGAATTAATATATAGAACTAGTTTATTTTTAGTAAATGCTTACTTTGAACTAGTTGAATTAATATAACTAGTTTATTTTTAGTAAATGTTTAGTTGAACTAGTTGAATTAATATATAGAAATAGTTTATTTTTAGTAAATGCTTAGTTGAACTAGTTGAATTAATATAATAACTAGTTTATTTTTAGTAAATATAATGCTTAGTTGAACTAGCTAGTTGAATTAATATATGGAACTAGTTTATTTTTAGTAAATGCTTAGTTGAACTTGTTGAATTAATATATAGAACTAGTTTATTTTTAGTAAATGCTTAGTTGAACTAGTTGAATTAATATATAGAACTAGTTTATTTTTAGTAAATGCTTACTTTGAACTAGTTGAATTAATATAACTAGTTTATTTTTAGTAAATGTTTAGTTGAACTAGTTGAATTAATATATAGAACTAGTTTATTTTTAGTAAATGCTTAGTTGAACTAATTGAATTAATATAACTAGTTTATTTTTAGTAAATGCTTAGTTGAATTAATAGAAGTAGTTGAATTAATTGAATTAGTAAGTGTTTAATGTTTCGCCTAATATGAACATAGGAAATGTCGTCTGACGACGGAAAAAAATTCATTATGTGCCAATACTGTGAAGACCAGCGCGGCCAGTGCGACAGAAATTTCCTTGTTGATGGTAGGCGATTCAGCATCAAGCTGGTTGAGACTTTCGAATTCGATACAGTAAGTCACAACGACAAGTCTGTTTTCGTAATTAAGCATGACTTATATATGGTTCATTTACCTGACTTATAATTTTTAATTTTCACTATTCTACTAGCGCATCCCCTGCCATGCAAGAATTTTTGTCTTGGATAAGATAGGTTTCAAAGATATGGAAACTATGGAGGTAAAGAGAGCTTACCTGAAAACTGAGCATGATGGTTATACTTTCAACGTCAAAGTATACAATGCACACACGTACACCTATTTTGAATGCAAAACTTGGCAAGCACTATGCAAGGCTTATGCATTTGAGCCTGGTATGGTTATCACCTTTGATATTCGTCCGGAAGATGATATTGAAGGTAATAGAGACATATGGGTCGATGTGCAGACGCCTCCAGTTCTACCATTATGTGAGTTCTTCTCAACTATATTTTTGTCTTTGATATTGCTTATTTCAAAAATAACTGACAACTAATTTCTATTGACAACTTATCTCCATTCAACCAAACATGTCCGGCGCTTGGTAGACAGGACCTTCTACTGTCCCGGAGCTGAACTAAACTGCGAGGAGATAAGTCATTATGTTTCATGGCTTGAGGATCTTCATACTGTCAAGACAAATTTTCTTCCTGCACTTAGAAATGTTAGTACTCAAAACGTGCGACCAATAGTGATGGTATTGAACTACGGTCACATCTATTTAGGAATGATGGTAAGATATTTACTATTTGTCCTCAGTGCATATTTTGCATACATATTTTTTGCTAAACTTTCATTGCTAAGTATATTAATTAAGTAGTATACGATGTTCTTCAACAGGGACTCCCGATGACAGTTGTGCCTTAGGGGATCGAGACTAAAGGTCAGATGTCAGTTGTTAGCTTACGGCCAAGATATCCTGCATTGGACATGAATGCATTCAGGATTTCTAGAAGCGATGAATGCTTAATAGTGAAAGATTGGAGGAAAATTGTTAATGATCGCAGAGAAGTACTAGGGGGCAGCAATGAGAAGCGCAGCCCACGATTAGGAGACAGGTTCATCGGCATGCTCCAGTATGATCAATCAGGAGAGCTATACATGTTCTATGCTATTTTACCAGAGAGAGAGTAGCTAGCAGGAGTGATTTAGCTAGTTCTTCATGATGCTCTTAATTAGTACTTGTCCTTTCATGTCCGCGTTCTTCGTTCTGAACTTAAGTGATTTGCTTTTGTGGTGTTATATATGAACGCTTATAATATCATGACAATCATGTTGAACTCGATGATTGGTTCTACTAGAAATTCTATATATATATATATATATATATATATATATATATATATATATATATATATATATATATATATATATATATATATATGCATAACGTTTACAATATGTAGTATCGTAAAATACCAGCAAACGAAAAAGAATTAAAATGGAAACACAAAATTAAATGAAAAAGAAATCATAAAACTAAAAAAACCAAACATTATAGTACCGGTTGGTCTTACCAACCGGTACTAAAGGGCTCCAGGCCCCCGTAGCTGGCTCGTGCCACGTGGTTGCCCTTTAGCACCGGTTCGTGCTGAACCGGTACTAAAGGGGGGGCCTTTAGTGACCACAATTTAGTGCCAGTTATGTAACCGGCACTAAAGGGCCTTACGAACCGGTGCTATTGCCCGGTTCTGCACTAGTGTATGAACCCTACTCCTTGTTTCCTAGCATTGCAATACCGTTTACACTCACTTTTACCACTTGTTACCTTGCTGTTTTTATATTTTTAGATTACAAATACCTATATCTACCATCCATATTGCACTTGTATCACCATCTCTTCGCCGAACTAGTGCACCTATACAATTTACCATTGTATTGGGTGTGTTGGGGACACAAGAGACTCTTTCTTATTTGGTTGCAGGGTTGTTTGAGAGAGACCATCTTCATCCTACGCCTCCCACGGATTGATAAACCTTAGGTCATCCACTTGAGGGAAATTTGCTACAGTCCTACAAACCTCTGCACTTGGAGGCCTAACAACGTCTACAAGAAGAAGGTTGTGTAGTACACATCAGTGTTTCTCTCCCACTTTGTCCGCTGGCTGGGATTCCCCCTCCACCAGTTCGTCCGCGGACTGATGTTCTACTACGGGCTGGACTTCCATGACTTGGGCCCCAACTCCATCCTCAACATCTCAGCATTTATTGTCGTGTGCGAGGCCTTCCTCCGCATCCCACCTCACTTCGGCCTATGGCTGAAGACCTTCAATGTGAAGCTAAAGTTGGTGAGCGACCAACAAGCGGAGTGCAGAGGCGCCATGGTGGGAAATATGCCCAATGTCACCTGGCCCGAAGGCTCCTTTGTGGAGACTCTAAAGGGGTGGCAATCGGGGTGGTTCTACATCATCGAGTCGCGCAACACCAACTGGGCGGCGACCCTTGAATTCCAATTCGGAGTCCCCATGCGGCTCACCTCCTGGCAAGAGAAGGGTTTAGCCTGGGGCTCAGTGGAAGAAGTGACTGGGCTCCAAACATGTGTTCAGAACCTGATAAGTAAGAAAATCAAGCTTGTCAACATGGTCCAGGTTATGCTCTTCCGTCGGATCCTTCAGTGCCAGAGCCGGACTTGTAATTTGTGGGAGTTCGACCTGGCCAAGCACGAGACGCCGCTGGAGCTCTTCGGTACAACAGATGAAGACATCTGGAAGGTGCTCTTTAAGACCAATGAGGTACCACCACCCACGACCGAAGATCGCGGGCTTAGCGCAAAATTCCGGGCTAATCCGGTAAGTTCTTTTATGTTTGCAAGGTATACCTTTTACTGGCTTATCTACGGGAGGAACCTAAGCCTCCATGCCCATCTTTCAGGCCTGGGTAACGATAGCGGAGCAGATTGGCTGTCCGGCTCCGCTACCCGAAGATCCAGAAATGCCTCTCCTGACAAAGATGTTGTTTCCGGCGCCTTATGAGGTGCCGGAGAAGAAAGCCAAGAAGGTGGCCAAGGGGACCAGAGATGGTCTCCGCCGCAAGGGAGCTTCGGACGTCACATCCGAAGACGCCGAGACGCACTCCTCCGCCGAAGACGACCACGAGGAGGAGAAGACCCGTCCCCCCCCCCCCTACTGGGGGAAAAGAAGAGGAAGGCATCCACACATGGGGAGGCCGAGGCATCCAAGAAGGAAAAAATCTCCCTTCCGAACTACTCCGCCGCAGCCACCAACAGCAGCGGGGAGTGGGAGCCCAGGGCCAAGCCTCTGGCCGAATTGTAAGTATCCGGACACGGTAATATTTCCGGTCCTTTCACTTTATAGTTTTTTAATGTATTAGACCATGCATCTGCAGTCTAGCCCAGTCCAGCATCGAGCTATCCTCCTCGTTGGAGGGGTCAATGGACCCGTCAGCGATGAACAACGGGTCCCTTCCGACGGCCACCTCCCGCAAGGCCGCGGACAGGCCAAGGGGAGACCGTTCCGGTGACACCGGAGGATAAAACCTCGGTTGCCGAACACATGGGGGGAAAGACCCCTGCAGACCCCGACGATGGGGGCCGCATCCAGTTCGTCCCTCAGCCGAATACAACTCAGGAAACCCAAGTGGCTTCGGATTCAGGAAGGCAGCCTCTCCCGAACGAGGGGGGCAAGATGCCTCCACCGGTGACCTCTGTTCATCCAGAGGCACCGGATAGGTTGCTGGAAGCGCTATGAGGCGCTTCCATTGTGGAAGATCACCGTACTCTTATGAGTACGGTGATTGAGAAAGTCCAATCCGCCAAAAATGGACTGACCAAAACCTGCATTAGCCTTCTAACAGGCTTTGAGGTAAGTAATGTAGTTGTAAAAGAATATCACCTTGTAGACAGTAGCCCCTGATGCTCTATTTGGTGTTCAGAAAGAAAAACCAAACAGAGGATCAAAATAATTTTCCAGGAGTCTACATAACATGTCTATGTGAATAAGCAGGCGTCGCTGTTGGCTGCTGCCACTCATACTGCGGAGGTCTCCAGCTTGAAGCAGAATCTAGAGCGGCCCGAGGAAGAACTCGGCCTCGTAAAGAAGCAACTGGAGGACAGCCAAGGTATGCACTAACCGGTGCTTTATATTTAGGAAGGATGAAAAGTTCGTACTGACTAAAGTGTCATGAACTTTATTAGGGGCCGCGACCGAAGTAGCGGCCCTCAAGAAGGCATTGGCCAAGGCCGAGGACTAAGTGGCTAAGGAACGCGCCGCGCACGAGAAGCAGGAGGCCCGGGTCAGCGAGGTCCAGCAAGAGCTCCAGGACGCCGTCAAAAAGTACGAGTCCTTGCAGCGTGATTCTAAGACTCGAGAGTCCGAACTTGCAAAGGCCCACCAGAGCGCGTAAGATGCCCGAGCCGAAGCCCAGAGCTCCCTCGAGGAAATCCAGGTGGCCAAGAACATCGCGACGGGTAAGGCTTTTATTATGCAGAGCAAGTATGTGAAGGAAACATTCCTTTTACTTACCCAAATTTGGAGTTCTCCAGGAGCGTTTGCGGATCTGCCGTGCAACGTATCACATGCTGCAGAGTTCTTTCGAGCCAAAGAAGGGAGCTCTACGGAGAAGTTGTTCTGGTCTCAATTCCTTGTACCAGATCATCCGGTGCCCTTTAGCGACCAGCTAAAACAGTTGGTTGAGCTGCACAAGGAGGCCAAACTGGCCACGAAGGACCTAATAGTCCGGTTATGGCCTTCCGAGCCCATGCCCAGCAGCTACTTCAGACTCGTGAAGCGGCTGGTCAGTGCCTGCCCTCGGCTTGATGCCATCAAGCGGTCGGTCTGCATTGAAGGTGCGCGGATGGCTTTCGCCGACGCCAAGTTGCACTGGGCGAAGATGGATGCCACGAAGTTGATGACCGAGGGTCCGCCCGTGGCAAGGAGCATCGCAAGCCCGAGATGTACTGTGACAGTACCATGAAGGGATCCCGCCTTGTGGCGGAGCAATGTGCCAAGGATATCATTTTCCCATGAAAGCATTATTTTATCCTGCACTGTAATGTGGAACAAGGTTTTCATGTGATATAATGCTTGTTATTTAAAATTTTACCTCCTTTGCGGCCGTTTATGAAATCTAAGAGTTGGCCAGTCATCGGCTTCTGCCCCCACGTAGCTAATACCGGGGTGTTCGGGATAAATCTAAACACTCTTTATCCAATTTTTTGGTCCTTTAAGGAGGTGTTTAGCGCAACGAACAAGGCAATCGGACTATATAGCTTTATCACCCTCACTTAGCCATCGGAGTTCTATAATTTTAAATTTTAGCGTAGCCCCTGGTATTCGGAAGGCCGAAGTCGGGGCGCTATACACGCCTAATCGGATAAAGACCGATTCCTCGCATAAAGCGGAAAAAAAATCTCTAATGATTTGAAATCCTCTCGAACAGCTGACCAGCTCTCGCCGCATCATGTCAGTCAGTTTTTGGCTTTCTCTACTGAGGTGCTCGTCCGGAAGAACCGGGACACAATCGCAGAGTTCTCCCTTTACTACCCTAGCCGATATAGCGGAACGTAAGGTAGCAAGCATAGGAGCCATGCAACTCAACTATTGACCAAAGACATGATTCGGAGCCGATGCATATAATGCTATAAGTTCGGGGTGCCGAACTGTACTGTAAAAGTGTTCGGACTTTCTTGTCGTGCTATGGGATACAATGAAGCCCCTGGCAAACTAAGGCGTACCAGAATGTACGGGTGCAATTGAAAATAGATAGACAAGGTAAAAATTAAGTAATAAGCAGACGCTGCAAATTATTTTTCATTGTAATTTGATTAATACGTCAAGGCGTATGTGTACAAGTAGTGCAATAAGCAAATAAGGCTATTTAACATGCCACGACCAAGAGCGAGCTGCATGCAGGTATTTAAAACAGGTATGACTATCGTTAGCAGAGACCACATGGGTATTCCCTTGTACGTCCAAGCCCCTAGCTTTCCTGGCGTATCCGTCCCGCTACCGGTCCGATGAGCAGGTTTATCAGAAAAGGCCTCGAGAAGAGGAAAAACCTGAAAAAAGAGAAAAAGTGGAGGTATGCGGATCCAGGGGCGGTTGAGCCGCATTGTGGACCGCGGTCTAGTTGTGCCTCTGTCCATTCCCATGGTAGCTGTGTACGTGCGGCACGAATTTCACCGCTTTATTGGGGCTGGGACGCAGGCCGGATTGCTAGCTGAGCTCTGGACAAGTCGGACGGTCATGTTGCAGAGTAGCTCGGACTCGCTTGACGGTGTCCGGGGGCTTTATTGCCTAATTGAGGTTTTGCCTAAGAAGGCTATTCTGTACTTCTGGTGCAAGGGCCGCGGTGTGCTCCTCAGTACGGAGGGAGCGCTCCGTATTTCCATTGGCTGTTATAACACTGCGAGGTCCGGGCATCTTGAGCTTAAGGTAGGCATAGTACGGCACCGCATTGAAACGAGCGAATGTGGTTCGTCCGAGCAGTGCGTGATAACCACTGTGGAGGGGGACGATATCGAAGATTAATTCTTCGCTTCGGAAATTATCCGGGGATCCGAAGACCACTTCCAGTGATATTGAGCCCGTACAGCAGGCCTCTACACCTGGTATGACACCTTTAAAGGTGGTTTTGGTGGGCTTGATTCTTGAGGGATCAATACCCATTTTGCGCACTGTATCCTGATAGAGCAGGTTCAGACTACTATCACCGTCCATAAGGACGCGTGTAAGGTGGAATCCATCAATGATAGGGTCTAGCACCAATGCGGCTGAACCGCCATGACGGATACTAGTCGGATGGTCCCTTCGATCGAAAGTGATCGAACAGGAGGACCATGGGTTGTATTTTGGGGCGACTGGCTCCATCGCGTAGACATCCCTTAGTGCACGCTTCCTCTCCCTTTTGGGGATATGGGTAGCATATATCATATTCACTGTTTTAACTTGGGGAGGAAACTTCTTCTGTCCCCATTTAATCAATAGCCGGGGTTCCTTGTCATCATCGCTTTGCGGTCCCTTTTCCTTGTTTTCGGCATTTAACTTGCCGGCCTGTTTAAAGACCCAACATTCTCTGTTGGTATGATTGGCTGGTTTATCGGGGGTGCCGTGGATTTGACATGGACGATTGAGTATGCGGTCCAGACTGGACGAGTCCGGATTGTTTCTCTTAAATGGCTTTTTTCACTGACCGGACTTGGAGCCACTGAACCTGGCATTGACGGCCGTGTCTTCGGCGTTATTGCCATTATTTCGACGCTTGTGTCTGTTGCGTCGGGGCTTGCCGTTTCTATCTTTGGCTTCAAAAGTGCCAGGTTTACTTGAGGTGCTGTTGCTGCGAGCTAGCCAGCTGTCCTCGCCCGCACAAAAGCGGGTCATGAGCGTCGTAAGGGCTGCCATGGACTTCGGCTTCTCTTGACCGAGGTGTCGGGTGAGCCACTCGTCACGGATGTTATGCTTGAAGGCCGCTAGTGCTTCGGCATCCGGACAGTCGACGATCTGGTTCTTTTTAGTTAAGAACCGAGTCCAGAATTTCCTAGTTGACTCTCCGGGCTGTTGGATTATATGACTTAAGTCATCGGCATTCGGAGGTCGGATATAAGTGCCTTGGAAGTTGCCAAGGAATGCATCTTCCAGGTTCTCCCAACTGCCAATGGAGTTTTTGGGCAGACTGTTCAACCAGTGCCGAGCTGGTCCCTTGAGTTTTAGCGAGAGATACTTGATGGCATGGAGATCATCACTGCGGGCCATATGTATATGGAGAAGGAAGTCCTCAATCCATACCGCGGGGTCTGTTGCTCCATCATATGATTCAATGTTTACGGGCTTGAACCCTTCTGGGAATTCATGTTCCATTACTTCACCGGTGAAGCATAGTGGCTGTGTGGCGCCTCTGTGTCGGGCTACTTCGCGATGCAGCTCGGATGGAGCTGGCCTGCGGTATTCGGCCCGGACAGGTGTGTATCTGTTGTATCCAGCTTGATGGCCGTCGTTGCGCATTGGGGCGCCCCCCTGCGATCCATAGATCGATCTGGTTTGTCCTGCTCTGTTTTCCAAATCATACCGTAGGTCATGTGTGTATCCCCGAGCCGTTGTGTTTCTATTTGTTCGGCGATGCAGTGCCGGCTGGTGCTCGGATTGAATTGCCGCTTTATCTTGGCCACGCGGTGGTCGGTCAGCCGCATTGTGTGCTGGTAGTGCTAGCTCCAGTGCCTCGTCATTGAATTGAGGTAGCAATTTACGCTTTGGGTAACTTTTGGTTGTGCGTTCAAGTCCGTATTCCTCGGCTGCCAGGACCTCAGTCCATCTATCAGTGAGCAGTTCTTGATCAGATTGAAGCTACTGCTGCTTCTTCTTGAGGCTCTTTGCCGTGGCTATAAGCCGGCGCTTAAAACGCTCCTACTCGACGGGATCCTCTGGCACGATAAATTCTTCATCGCCGAGGCTCACCTCATCCTCGGAGAGAGGCATGTAATTGCTGTCCTCCGAGTCATCATTCATGGCATGTTCATCGGGGCTGGCTCGCCCGTCTTCCCGTTCAGTCTGTTCGAAACTTGGCTTGGCGGGGTCTTCGTTGTCTTCGACATCGTCCAGAGTGCTATTTTCTCTTGTGCCGGTATCGCTATTTTTACCATGGCGTGATTTAGAGCGGCGGCACTGACGTCGGCGCTTAGGCTGCTTGTCAGGAAGTTTATCCTTAACTGGGTCCTTTCTGTCATCGCCATTGTATTCTTTGGGTGTATCCACCATGTATATGTCGTATGAAGAGGTGGTTGTCCAGCGCCCTGTGGGCGATGGTTCCTGTTCTTCTCCGACATCGTCGTCCATACCGTCGATGTGTTCGGAGTCGAAATCAAGCATGTCGGTCAAATCATCGACAGTGGCTATCAAGTGGGTGGTGGGTGGGTAACGAAGTTCTTCGTCAAGAATCTCCTGACAAGGAGAGAGACTTTAATGAGTTTAACACATCGCCTAGGGGTGAGTGTTGGAAGATGTCAGCGGAGCTGAACTCTAAGATCGGTGCCCGGTCAGATTCGATGGGTGCTGATACACGCGGTTCGGAGCCTATGGCCGGAGACGAGTCCGAGGTTCCGATGACACAAGCCTCGTTGGAGGTCGGATCTGTGTTCGGCTCTAGCGCCACTGAGTCTGCGGTCTCCATGGCGAGGTTGAGCTTCCCGTCCTTGGATGGCGCGCTCTATTCTGGATCTAGGGCCAGAGCGATTACAGGCGCTACTCCTGCACACAGTCCGATGATAGATTTAGGTCATATTCATCGTGGCGGCAGGCCAGGTTTGCGGAGTGCGGCTCTCGGCGTTGTTTAGTTTGCCGAATGCCCGCGTTTTGGCTCTCGGCGAAGACGCCCACACCCGGCGTATACGAAAATTCCAGTAGTGCAGTTCCTAGTCAATCTGACATAGTCTATTACAGGAAGCCAAGCAGCAACTATGGGTATGTTTCTTATTTCTGCAAGCGTATTTTTGTTGCATGGATCATAAGGTACGAATCCCATTTCCTTTTTACTGAATTTGCAGCCTAGTTCCCAGTTCTCATTTCAGTTTTTTATTATTCATCATCCATGGTCAGTGTTGGATTTCGTAAAATCTATCCTCCCATAGAATAACCAAAGCATCTCTCCTCCCATAGAATCACCAAAGTATTGGATCATAAGGTTTTCATTTTGTCTGCATGTTTTTTTTCAAGATTTTTGCATGTGTTTTCATCGGTCTCTATATAAGTAGGTATATAGGTGATCTTATTGCGAAGTAATGGAGGTCTTCTTTAGTCCTGTTTTTTCCTGTCTTGTTTTGAGTTATCTGCATTTTTCAGAAGAAGAAGAAGAAGATGAGGATCAGTAGGGCTTGGTTGAACTGGGGCCGGGACGAGGTCGGGGGCTTACCCAGCCCTCGAAGAGAAAGCCAGGAAGAAGTGATGGGTGTTTCAATGGGTTCATCATGCGGCCTGTTAGGGACAGGCTGATGAGCAAATCGTTAGAAGGGCCAGGCTGGAGCACAATTTTTGACCTGAACTCAGGAAGAATACATATGCTTTTTGTAATGGGTCTAGACTGAGTTCTCGTGTAGACACATGTCAAACAACGACGGGAAGGAAAAAACGGCCTATGGGCAAATAGAAAAACAGACGTATGATGATTAGTCACTCACAAAAATATTGGCACCGGGTAAGCAATTTGCACAAGGCACGTAACAAAGCTCTCACAATAATTGGACAGAAAGTGACGCCATGTGTTGAAAATATTGAATTATGATGCTCAGCCTGACAAGATAGCGGATGCAAAGATGCAACTGACGACTCCTAAGCTGAAGTCCACGTCTTCTTGTTTGGATCGAAAGTTCCAAACGTCAACATCGTGCTTGCAGCCATAGATGATAAGGCCTCAGAAAACACACCTGTTGGTTGCAGCCGTAGACGTTGCCGTCTGACAAAGCACACCTATTACATGGATTCATTAATTCCTAGGAGTTTGTATGTTGTACGCGATTCCAATCTCCCACTCGAAATATGAGGTGATATCACACCTCACTTGTTCTCATGCTCTAAATTTTAAAAGAGACATTAAAAAGTTACAAAATAAATTCTAAAAAATGTGTGAATTTTCACAAGACATGCATCTATAAGCCCTATAAATTTCAGATCCAAATTCAAAATACGCATTGAGAAACCAAAAACAAAAACAAATTCAGATGTAAATAGTGTTATTCTTGACATGTTTTGTCTTATTTTGAAACTATTCATGACAGATTTGTCCTTTTCTGTTTCTCGGTGTGTTTCGTATTTGGATCTGAATTTTATATGGTTCGTAGGCACATGTCTTGTGAACACTGATTTTTTTTTCCTTTTTTTTGAAACATTTAAATATGACTTTTCAAAATTTGGAGCATGGCGACGTATGTGAGGTGTGGTATCACCTGATATTTCCCACATCAGTTAGGTGGCGAATTAATCTGCTACCTACAAGAGTTAAACCATAGTCGGCAGGGACACACACAGTCAAAATCCTACCACTACGCTACATCCCAAAGAACTTCACCGTTATGATGGACGAGGCTTGCCTGCTCCCTTTGTATGTCCCCACTCCCATCGGTTCTCCCAATAGGGATTTATTTTTGAATTGTGGCCCTTCATCTAGACTCAATCCTAAAAACTAGTTGAAAATAATAGAAATCTTATCTGCGTAAGAGGTGGACTCTTTGAAAAAAAAGTATAATTAGGTCCCTACGTCTAGCCTCAGATATGTGAACTTTAAGCGGCATCTTTGATAAATACTGAGAAATATGGGGTAGACCGCAAACAGTAAATTCCTAACAGTTTGATGCCCATGCGGTCTACCCATATTACAATGCAGACGTAAATGCCCATGCCATCACCGACCCACTGTCCACACCTTGTTTGCTCATGACCAGAATCAAAGACATCAATCGTGAAGTGCCCACCAAAGGAGCCGAAACCTACAACGGCGATGTCATGGGCATTTACGTCTCGCTCTCTCTCTCTCTCTCTCTCTCTCTCTGTGTGTGTGTGTGTGTGGGGAAAACATGAAATAAATCTTGTTTTGCTGCTTTACTTTTGTCTATATACTCCCTCCGTCCGAAAAAACTTGTCATTAAAATGGACAAAAAAGAATGTATCTAAAGCTAAAATACATCTAGATACATCATCTTTTATTTATTTTGATGACAAGTATTTTCGGACGGAAGGAGTATATCTGGAAAACATGAAATAAATCTTGTTTTCAAAGTATTCTACGTAAAGACCCTACTGGCGTAATTTTTACTTTATGCTCTCTCCTGAATTCTTGGGCTATTATGTAGAAAAAGGAGTACT
Organism: Triticum timopheevii; assembly: GCA_963921465.1. Taxonomy (NCBI): domain Eukaryota; kingdom Viridiplantae; phylum Streptophyta; class Magnoliopsida; order Poales; family Poaceae; genus Triticum; species Triticum timopheevii. Next base: position 37,215,431 of record OY997274.1, on the reverse strand, counting down.
TTGAGGCTGACCCAGTTGGCGCGTGACGTTAATAGACGTGCTCATGGTTGAGAACCTACTGTGAGGAGGCTTTAATGATGCATCTTCTGAAAGCAAAACCTCATCAAAATATCAGGGTTAGGTACGGTGTGCATGTGAATGATGTGATGTTCAGAGTTGTGGTTACCTTTTGGTGTTTTTCTTTCACTTTATCGCTGTATCACGTGTAGGCATAATCCAGATATCTGATGATATATGTTGTTTACTTTGATGCTTCTGCCGTTGCATTGTTAATACATGTAATGGCTCGGCCTGGATGATGTACGACTCCATTTTCGTAATGAAAATGGTGGCTACGTGGCCCCTTTTATCCAAAGAAAAAGGTAGCTACCGTTCACGAACCTAGTGAAGTCCAGTCAGAAACACAAAAGGACCATTAATTTCAACACTCACTGTTTATATAACCCATGCCCGTGTCCAAGCCCTACTCACAACTCACAAGTTACCAGCGCACACGTACTACACGCTGGGATACCTCACCAGAGCTGATGTCTAACTTAGCTAAACCCATGTTGTTGCTACCTCAGCTGAAAGCATCCAGGCACCACCACACCGGCGCGAGTCGTTGTATCCTCCCCTCCTCTGCGTGCAGCACTAGCAGCATCCTCCCGCCATTTTCGGCGTCCACCGGCCGTCTGCGGCAACGCTGTGCTCGTGCCCTCGGTAGCCGCAGGCAGCTGATCGTGCACTGCGAATCGTCGGCTAGTAGTAGCCGCGACCGTGCTTCTTCTGCATTAGGTGGAAATAGTGGCGCTTCTTCATCCATGGCAGGAAAGGATGGTGCTTCAGTGCGCGTCAAGGTGGTGGCGACTGTTAAGGTCACCGTCGGTGGGTTCCTCGATGGTTTGAGGCCATCAAGGGCGATAGACCATGTGAAGGACCTCATTGGCAGGTCGCTCGAGCTTGAGCTCGTGAGCGCCGAGCTTGACACGAGTAAGGACACTACTACTGCCACTACTATACACTGATATGCATGGACGCACATACTTTTGCTTGGCTTGCATAGTAATTTTGGTCCGTTTAGAAGGTATAACTTTATTTTAGTAGAAAGTGTAACTTGCATTAGTTACATCAGATAAAGAAACTGAAACAACCAAAAAACACTGATAAACTCTAAAGTAACAAGAAAGCACCCGAAAGTCCTCGTCCCTTAGCAAAGTGTCGTACTTTTTACTAAACTGAAATCATACTTTTCAGAAATCGAGCAAGACAAAGAAATCTGAGATGACCTAGAATTTGCAAAAATGCATTAATTTGAAGTAATTTTATTCATGAAATCTCGAGCATATGCATATTTTTGTTGCAGAAGTGTAAGATAAACTATAATACTATTTTGATCTATTAGTTAGTAGCAGTAGCTAGCAGAAATTCGTAAGCACGGACGAGCGCGCCTAGTCTCGAAATCGCCAGCCCTTCTTTCGCATGGGATGAGGGCCGCGTCTTGTATCGTCAGTTGTATACGGTAGTTACGCAAGTAACTACGTAAGGCTGCACACACGTCAATAGCTGACGACCGTTTGGCAGTACTAGCGGCTAGGAACTGAACCCCTAATTAATAACTATAGAAGGTGGTGCATTTCCCTCCCCAAATCTATTAGAAAATCAAACCAACTGTTGCACGGTGTTGCCTCCCGTTGAAGGTGCACACCAGGATCGCATCAACACCTGTCACCGGCCATCCGCGTGGCGTAGCTAGAGCATTCGTCAACTCAGGTCCTAAAAGAAATTACAAGCGCATCTAGTTAATCTGTGGGCAACTGAAAAATAGCATGGCAATTGAAAAGGTTGTCATGTCTTTTTTCTAGAACAAATTTTCTTAAAATTTGCCAATGTGGCCATTTGCAAATTCTTAAGCTTCGTTATCCATATTTTCCATGATCTACAAAGGTATTTTTGCCATGATTTTTTTGGACTAAGGCAAATTTCCTTTTTGGACCATGTCAAATTTCTTTATTTTGTGTCATTATGAATTTATTATTAGACCCTAGAAAATTTATTTTCTTGTACGGTGAAAACATTAATTTTTACCATGCCAGATTTTGTAATTTGGACTATGGAAAATTTGTATTTGGACCATGGCAAGTTTACTTTTGTAATCTGAGAAATTTATTTGTTCGGACATGGTTAATTTTTATTTTAAATTATTTTACACGATGGCAATTTTATTAAGTACACCATACTAGTTTTATTGTCGGTAACATGACACTTATATTACCTAGCAGTTTTTTTACTTTTGGAATTATATGGAGCATTGGAGTATATTAGACCAATGGCTAACGGAGTGAGACATTGCCGTGATGGCAGGGTGTGATAGTGTACGATTGGTCCAGGACATGAGTTCCTAGCGGATCCGTTTTGCTTTACTGCCCCTTGCTTGGATTCAAATGTTGAATATATAATGTATCCTGAAAGTCTGTACCGTGATCCCAATAAACATGTTCCATATGAAAAATACATACATTTTATGATACATACACGAGAGTTTTTTATGACACGGCGATCAATTTTTAATATACGTGACAAACATTTTTATGCACACTCATCATTTTTTGTTGAAACGCACTATCAATATTTTTTGAACACATGGTGTTTAAAAAAGTACACGATGGGCATTGTGACTTGTGAGTAGAAGATGAACAATTTTTCATTATAATGAGCAGTTTTCAATGAATGGTGAACATTTTTTAAACTACACAATGAACATTTCGAAACACATGCCAAAAGTTTGTCTAATGTGTGATGAACACTTTTTTAAAAAATGTTAAAGCTTTTAGAAAAAATGTTCATGTAAGTATAAAAAGTATTAACACATAATGACATTTCTAATTACATGATGAATACTTTTTAAATACACTATGAGTATTTTTTTATGCCTGATCTTTTTTATTCGAACGATGAAATTTTGTTAAAACACGATGCACATTTTTAAACGAAATATGGCCAAATTTTATTATACACGAAACATTTGAATGAACATGAATATTTTTTATATCCATGGACATTTTTGTGACGTGCATGAACATTTTTTAACACAAAAAGATTAAAGAAAACCAAAATATGTAAAAAAAAAAGAAACACCAATGAAAAATAGTAACGGGGCATTCGGTGCACTCACACTTTTTTACATAGTGCTTTCCCAGCCTTTTGTTTTTTTCAGAGAAAATGTGTTGCTAGCTTCTTTTAAGCACAAGTTTTTTTTAATGCAATCTTTTAAGTACAAGTACATAGCCGGTGTATGTTCCTCCCACGTGACGGCCGTCGTGCACCAAACGAACTCAGCTGTGCATGTTTTCCGTCAGGCACAAATTGGACGACGTTACATCTTTACTGATTAAGTACCGTGTTGATGCCGGTTATGTACCAATGGAACATCCCAGTCACCGTCGGAGTTACCGGCCCGAAGACGGGGATGTTTCCGTATATCACTGTTGCCTTCTACGGTGTTACATCCCGCAGTGCCGCTGGAGGCAATTGTCGCATACACGCGTCGATGTCCAGTTCGCCACCACTACCAGGAGCAGACGAGGACGAGCGCTCTATCGCCACACTCCAGTAGCTAGCAGAAACCATGTCTTGTGATCATGCACGTGTGTTTCCATTAATACTCCCTCCGTCCAGGTGAATCTCTAATGAGCTGTGGCATAATCAAGGTTGGAAAAGTGTTTCCATCAATTCAATTCTCATAGTGGTAGAAGTGTTGAAGAGAGTAACACCAAAGAAAATTAATCCATATGACCGGCCTGTCAGTTGTGGCAACACGGTAGAATTGCTAACAACATTTTCCGACCACAAATGATTTATCGATCAGATCATTGGTGCACACATTTGCGTAGCCTGTGGAGAATGCATCGTGTGATTTTAACAAGTTAATTCATGGTTCTATTGATTTCCTCACTCTTTTGCTGATAACACAACCTACTAATTCGTTTTGAGTTGAAATCTAGCATACTAGTATATGATTCGGTTATTTATACCCAGTCAAACATATGACAATTTGAGCTCTGCAAACCTCTTTACACTTTCAGAATAGTCAACCTGGTAGAGATGGGACCGTCCAAACCAAATCAGTGCCTGCCCCTGTGATGGAACCTTCTTCCCCATGGACCCGAGAGAGCGAGCGCCGGCAGAGGCAAGCCAGCCCCGCTGGACGTCGAGGGAAGCTTTGCTCACACGGAGCCAAGCTGGAAGCTGCGGTCGCTCGACTCATCTTTCCTCTCCTCTGCTTTTCTTCTCCAATCAAAAGTTGTTTCTGCACCTAGAAGTATATACGGTAGTCGGGATAAGAAGCAAAACGTGTGGTGGAAGAAAGATCCCTTCAATTTGGGGACTCTGAAAATAGGCTTTCGCCCCGCTTTATAAATAAAGCAACAAACCAGAGTACATGACCGAACGAATACAATACGGTGGGGATGCCCTCTTATACAGCAGATCCACAGATAAAACATAAGCCTAGAACAAGCCTAACACCTCGCCGAGGCTCGGACAGGGACCCCTGGGCTCAAAGACAACACCCCCAGGAGGGTTACGGTGCGAAGCGTCGCCGCTGCTGAGTCTGAGAACAGATAACGGATTTCATCGTGAGCCCTGGCACGGGGACGGGATCCACGACGCCGTCTTCAAGAAGCAAGCGGCACCCACAGGCATCGCCGTCGGCGGCGCCAGAAGTGCGGAGCTTTCACTTGGTCACTCGCCTGCACCACCACGAGGAGACCCGGCCACTACCACAACGAGGGTCAAGCTTGCCCACCACAGATCTGGGCACTGCTAGAGTAGTCCTGGGCCTCCCGCCACTACATACCTAGTCGCCCTCACGACCGCCACTACTAGTTTTCTTCGTATTAGTGGGCAACAGGATCTCGCCTCCCTCTTATGCATTGGTCGCCGTAGAGACGGTGGAATAGATAGGCGGCGAGCGAGGTTGCATTCTGTCATGGGTCTCCAGGGTGTTTGTTCAAATTTTCTTTTTGGGCGAAGAGGCCCCCCCTGTGTAAACTGTCCGGACAATCAGGTTTTTGGGGTTGTACTTTATTGCTTCGTGTGTGTTGTACTTCTCAAAAAAAAAAGAACACTTGTCTACCTTTTCTCCAAGAAATGAATGTCTCCCTCTGAGCACCCAGCAGCCAGCGTGCTTGTGACTTGCTCTTCTCTTTCCCGCCCACCTCTCTAACATTACCATCGGTGGCAGATTCCGGTAGACCTAGCGATATTGCGTGCTACCTAGGTGTGAGTTTGCCTCGATCTCTTGTACCAATGCCCCGCCACCGCTTCAGCTCCAAGCCTCCTGCAACAAGCCTATCTACTAGTGTTCTGGGGTTATTTAGGGTTACAGTTACAAGCATAGCATGAGAACCAACCTGTGATTTGATGGTTAGGATGGTAGTGGTACCCTCAACCTACCAGGGATCAAACTCCAGGTTTAATACTTCAGCGTCTCATAAAGGTGGAACATTCTTTCGGTCGGAGGCGACGATCCATCAATAGTGAGGCACCTGTGGTGAATTCATCAACCTCAGGACCCGCCGCTTCAGCCTTTGGGAGGTGCTGCACTTACCAACAACTAATGGCTTCGTAACTTCCAAGCTTAAAAAAGTGACTAAAACACCCAATTGAGATAAGTTTGATGTCGATAATGACACAACATGCAACATGGTAACCCTTGTAGTACCCGATGATACCTTCTAAGCTGGAAAAAGTTGTTGAAACGTTGTAAGAGTTTTGGTTTTCTATCCAGATAACTACTTTGGGAATAGGTCGGTACCTCACATACTGCAGCCTTATTTATTTTTAGCCCTAATTGATTTTAAAAACATATCAATATAGGACCTATACACATACCCGATGAGGAGGGGGGGGGGGGGGGGGTGGTCTCTGGGGTTCGCGACAGGGGAGGCCTCTGAAGTCACCCTATGAGCGACCCAGGAGGCAGCGGCTCAGTTGTTCTGCGCCTCCTACGAACGTATAGGTAGCAAGTTCAGTTTGGTATGATGAGAACCTATGAGGCCGAATGCACATGTGCACATGCGAATGCAGAGACCGAGAAGGATAAACCGACAATCAGGAGCTATGCCCGCAAGGTAGCCAACGAGAAGCTCGATGTCATCACCTATGAGGCCGACTTCAAGGTGCCAGCAGGCTTCGGCCCAGTTGGTGCCGTGCTGGTCACCAACGAACATGGCACCGAGATGTTCCTCAAGGACGTGAAGATCGTTACGGCCGTCACCGGTGGTGGCAACAACTGGGCACCCCTCCTCATCCAGTGCCACTCCTGGCTGCAGCCGAAGTCCAGGGGCGCTGCGGTGAAGCGCGTCTTCTTCGACAAGGTAATTAAGAAACCTGCTTCAAGTCTTCTTCAGGTTTTACGAGCACTGTCAAGTCTTGAACTAACATTTTTTTTTATCCACACCATATGTGCAGCACTACCTGCCGAGCCAGACTCCTCCCGGTCTCGAGAGCTACCGGAAGGAGGACCTGGTGAAGAAGCGTGGTGACGGCACGGGGGAGAGGGAGGCGACCGACCGGATCTACGACTACGACGTGTACAACGATCTCGGTGTCGGTGCCACCGTCCTCGGGGGCAGCATGCAGTTCCCCTACCCGCGCCGCTGCCGCACCGGCCGCCCCCGATCCGACAAAGGTACCCAACACTAAATGATAAAAAATGCTTACACATCATGCGCTTGCGCATGTTCATATATGCAAAGTGCGCACGAGCAGATCGGGATTGGGAGACGAGAAGCGGCAATGTGTATGTGCCGAGGGACGAGGCGTTCTCGGAGGCGAAGAACGCCCAGTTCTCGGTGAAGATCCTGCAGTCGGTGCTCCAAGCCGCGGTGCCGGCCTTGCAGTCCACGCTCGTCGACCCCAGCCAGGGCTTCCCCTCCTTCTTCCTCATAGACAAGCTGTTTGAGGATGGCGTCGAACTGCCGCGCAGTCAAGAGCTCGGCTTCCTCCGCGGCGTCGCGCAACGCCTCCTGGGTTTCCTCCGCGACGGCCCCAGCCGCGGCAAACTCCTCCGCTTCGACACCCCTGCTAATGTCCAAAGTACGTACTACCTCCATCTCAGTTTACAAGTTCTGCGCGTATACCTAGGTTACCAATTTTCTCACCCTAAAATAAACTATATAACACAAAAATTATACCTTTTGAAAGTAGAAACTCAATAGTTTATGTTGGTATATTTTTTGTAATATATGACTTGTATTAGGTTGGTCAAATTGACGACCTAGTGGTACGCGCACGCCCTGTAAACTGAGAGAGGTAGTACTATGTTAATTAATTAATTATTAGTATTAGTACGGTAGTAGTAATTGATCGATCAGCTTGCAATGTGTTTACGCGCCTGACATGCATGCGTACGTGTTCCTTGCATGGTTTTCACTTCCAGAGAATTTCATGAAAATCTCAGTGAGACTTCGATGAAATTCATTAATTTCAGCAGTCACTGAAATATTTAAATTTCCGCCAAAATATTTCAGCAATTTAGTAGTACACATGAATTCAAATATTTTCCAAAAATGATTTCAAAGAATACTAAAATTTAGTTGAATTGATGTGGATATTTCGGTCTTTTGGCCGAAATGCAAGCCGAAATCACTGAATTTCAGTGATTTCGGTAGGTGCTAATTTTTTTCTAAAACTAAAGTTGAAAACCTTGGTTCGTTGCCAAATGCAGAGGACAGGTTTGCGTGGTTACGTGACGAGGGGTTCGCGAGGGAGACGCTGGCCGGTATCAACCCATACGCCATCGAGCTGGTCCGGGAATTCCCTCTCAAGAGCAAGTTGGATCCGGCGGAGTACGGACCGGCAGAGTCGGCGATCACCGCCGAGGAGATTGAGGCGCAGATGGGCCACGTAATGACAGTGCCCGAGGCGGTCAAGAACAAGAGGCTCTTCATGCTGGACTTCCACGACCTGTTCCTGCCCTACGTGCACAAGATCCGCGCCCTGGAGCAAACCACCATGTACGGCTCCCGCACTGTCTTCTTCCTCGCCGACGACGGCACACTGCGCCTCCTCGCCATCGAGCTCACGCGGCCCGCCTCACCGTCCCTGCCGCAGTGGAGAAAGGTGTTCACTCCATCCACGGACGCAACCGAGTCCTGGCTGTGGCGGATGGCCAAGTCCCATGTCCGCGCCCACGACGCCGGCCACCACGAGCTCGTCACCCACTGGTTGCGCACGCATTGCGCCGTCGAGCCCTACATCCTCGCAGCCAACAGGCAACTCAGCGAGATGCATCCCGTCTACAGGCTGCTGCACCCGCACTTTCGCTACACCATGCGGATCAACGCGCTCGCACGCTCCGCCCTTATCAACAACTGCGGCATCATCGAGCTCACCTTCTCCCCGCAGAGCTACGCCCTGGAGCTCAGCTCTATCGCGTACGACAAGCTCTGGCGCTTCGACATGGAGGCTCTCCCTGCCGACCTCATTCGCAGGGGCATGGCGGAGGAGGACCCCACGGCGGAGCATGGCCTCAAGCTTGCGATCAAGGACTACCCGTTCGCAAACGATGGGCTCCTCATCTGGGATGCCATCAAGGGGTGGGTGCAGGCGTACGTCTCCCGATATTACCCAGACGCCGCCACCGTGGCCGGCGACGATGAGCTGCAGGCGTTCTGGACGGAGGTGCGCACCGAGGGACACGGCGACAAGAAGGACGCACCCTGGTGGCCTAAGATAGATACACCAGAGAGCCTAACGCACACTCTCACCACCATCATCTGGGTAGCGGCGGCGCACCACGCGGCAGTCAACTTTGGGCAGTATGACTTCGGGGGACACTTCCCGAACCGCCCCTCCATCGCGCGCACCAACATGCCGGTGGAGGAACCCGTGGACGCCGCCACCTTTGAGAAGTTCTTGGACAACCCGGACCAGGCGCTCCGAGAATGCTTCCCGTCCCAGGTGCAGGCAACGCTGGTGATGGCGGTGCTGGACGTGTTGTCCAGTCACTCTCCTGATGAGGAGTACCTCGGAGGGATGGAGAGCGCGCCGCGGGGCGACGACGCTGTGGTGCACGCGGTGTATGTGAAGTTCAACGAGCGTCTTAAGGAGGTGGACGGGATCATCGATGGAAGGAACAAGGACAGGACGCTCAAGAACAGGTGCGGCGCCGGCATCGTGCCGTACCAGCTCATGAAACCATTCTCGCAGCCCGGCGTCACCGGCAAGGGCATCCCCAACAGCGTCTCCATCTGATCCTACAGAGCTACAATAAACTACATGTCTCTGATGCCTTTTCTAGCTGATGAGTCTACATATTTGAAGAAACCTTCGAAATGGTTTTTCATTTCTATTTATTAATCAAGTAGTTTAGGTGTTAGACTGACTTTGCTCATTCTCATCTTGATAAGAATCAGCCAATCCGTAACTTTTTACATTACAAGACAGATTAGGAGAGGAGGAAAAGAGAGGCGTGAGTTCGACCCACAAGATCGATCACATACAAGCATACGAACGCAAACGCACACGAAAATACTTTGAACCAAGGGACCTGACAAAAAACGCCCACATGATCGATCACATACAAGCACACGAACGCAAACGTGCATGAAAAAACTTTTAGCCATGGGACTTGACAAAAAACGCCCATATAGTCGATCACATACAAGCTCTGGTTACCTCTTCAAAGTGGACTTGACAAAAATTCGGCCGTAAATCAAACTGCTGCAACAAAGATCTCAATTCTGGTCCCGAGTCGTCCTTCCGCAGTGCACTTCAGCAAACGCTTAGTGCATGATGTCTATGGAAAGACTCATTTTCTCTATTGAAGAGAAAGATGCAGAAGTGATCCGCCTGAGCAAGGACACTAAATGCATGTGTGCAAAGGAACTGGGAAGGCCCGAGATCCAGATGTGGGTCTTTTCGACCATCAAGCCCGAAGCGTGTGTGTGGAAGCCTGACCGGTCGGGGTTTGACTTAGTGCCACAAGTTCATTTTTATTGCGAAAAGTAAAGTTTGTACTAATTAATTGTTGTATAAATACATCAGCACAAGCTTTGTATTTATCAAAAGAGAAAACATCTTCCCTCAATACGGCTAGACACTAGAGCCTCGCAAGCCGCAACCAAAAGTGTTATATTTTTCATGCAAAAATATAAGACATACTGATTTTCTTCATGCTGTTGCTATTTCCTGGTCATGCTACTTGACAGCATTGCTCATGAGTTGCTCATTCAGGATCACACATTCACATGTTTATGGTTGCTTCCGCTGCAAAGTCAGTTACCGAGCTCTCTGCTCTCTCTCTCTTTTCTCCCACAAAACATCTAGGTCTTTCCCTGGTTATATTTTTTTTTCAAAACGAGGCAAAAGACTTGCCATTTTCATTGATTAAGAAGAAGAGAATTGCCCGGTTAATTGATGAAAAACCGGGCTAAAACTGATACAACACAACCCACATGACATGGGCACCACCGGCCAATCTGGCCACCGACATGGAACAGAATCCACGACGACACATGCCAACACATGGCCACAAGCACAGGCAACCGACAACTCCGACTTCGATGACGAGCAACAGAAGGGAAATATGCAGGACTTGCGCCAACCGTGCCCTCCGCACACGAGCGCCGAGTGTCTATCATCGTCACCACCTGGACTCGCTCCAACGCAGCTCCGACTTCAAAGCAACCAAGCAACCATGGAAGAGCACCTCGGACACACCGGGAAGAATCGACTACAGAAGACCACGCCGCAACCCAAGCTCCTCTCGACGCCATCATCGTTGCCAAACAGAAACCAGCGCCCCGCCTCAGCAAACCATGCGGTGAAGATGCCGTCATCGACGGCGAAGATGCCATCATCCACCAGTCTCTCAGTCGTAGCCGGCTCCGAGACGATGCACCCAAGGAGGAGAAAGACGCTAAGACGCCTCCATCGCCCGATCTAGCGGATCTGAGGTTTCCCTCCGGAGCCAAAGCCATGGGTAGAAGGAGGAGCACCTCCACGACGACGCATCCAAGAAAGATCGCGGCACCCTCGGGCGCCGCCGTTGTCGGCTCCGGTGAAGACCGGAGAAAGGATTTCTCCCGGAGATGTGTCGGCCACCTGCCACCACCCACCGCCGCCCACTAACCACCACCTCTGCCGAGACCGACCTCACTCTGGCCACGGGATCCCACGATCCACCGCGGCCAGACACGCACCACCCCCTAGCCGAAGCCGCACCCACCGAACCCGGGGCCGCCGCCCCGGCAACACCGTCCTCCACCATTTTGGACTAGCGCCATCCACGAGTCCCCACAGCCGGAAACTCAGTCAGGGGATGAGTTGCAGCGATGACGCCCTCAACAGGGTCACGACGCCCGTGGACGTCGCCATCGTCACCCCGATCGCAGTCAGGCATGGTTTTCACCCGCAGCCACACCCCAGGACCGAAGACCGGCTGGACCAGCCGGCATACCACGGGCACTGCTTCGCCCGCATGAACACCGCAGCTGACGTAACCCACCACCGTCCTGGGGCCGCCGCCCCGAGATCCAGCCTCCACCGCCCGTCGAGCGGCGCCCGACTGAATACCACGGCCAGCCGAGCCGAGCACGCCCAGCCACGGCCAGCCACCACCCTCACGCAGCATCACCGCCTGGAGCAGCGGAGCTGTGCCGCCCCCGCTCTCGAGAACGGCGACCGAGGGGTCCCGCCGCTGCCGCGCCGCCAAGGCTTTGCCCGGCGACGCCTCGAGGTGCATGGGGGCCTACTCGAGCCCGGGGGCACCCCGGTGCGGCCTGGCGCGGCCGCACGGGAGCGGGACAGGAAGAGGGGGAGGGCCCGACTCGAACTCCTCCGCGGGGAGAGTGCCGGCGAAGACGGCGCGGGGCTTCGGGATGGACGGAGAGAGGACGCCGGGAGGGTCCCGGATCTGTGCTTGGCTGGGCCGGAGGTGGCCTGAGGAGGGAGATCAGCTGGCGGCGGTGGCGGTCCCTGCGCGAGCGCGAGCGCTGATTCTTTGTTCACGCCTGGTTATATTTTGCACTGCAGACAAAAGATGGGAAACTGGTACAAAATGTATATGTCTAGTCTGCAGGTCACATGGACCGATGGACGGACCCAGCTCCATTGAGTTTTCTCATTCAAAAAACCTTATGTTGTGAAAGCAACATGTGAGGTTTTGGAGAAAACTGAAATCCCTAGAAACCAGATGCTAGATGAGTAATTTGTTGTTTGCTAATGTATCCAGGTTAGACAATTGCGTGGTGTATACCTGTAACCATCAATATCAAGTTAGTGATCCCTAGATGCTTTGGTCAGAATGCACTTCCGAAAAGAATAGGGACACAAGATACAAAAGTAATTAGTCTGTGGCTGTGTGATTAGTGTCGAGCTCCAAGCTGATAATAACTAGTCTGTGGCTGTGTGGACTTGGGGTTCCAAAGTAATTTTTATGGTCCCACTTGTAAAGAAAAAGGATAAAATGTTAATCCACAATATACATGTCAGCATGTTTTCACATTTTAAAATAAATATGATTCTCACGTTTTTTTTTCACGTGTTGTTTATCTAACATGAGTGTGCTAATTGTAAGTTCATCGTAACACAAAAGAATCACAGTATGCCCTGATAACCTGTAGAGTCCTGATAAGGTGGTTTTGGTTGTCATGATCCTACTGTCATGTTGGCGATGCAGGTCTTGGTTATCGAGCAGTGACAGTATAGGTAAGGCCATTGTGACTCTTCGGGCTCTGTAGTTGAAGTTCCCTCTGCCATATAGTAGAAACAGTTATAAATGTCAGCTTCTGAAGTCAAGTGCCAGAATGTCGAAAAGGATTAAGAAATCACGAGTTCAGTGGAAACAGGATATGAATGTAATCCTGACTTTGCAAATACTGTACCATGAAACGATATACATGTAAGTTCCATATTAGGATATGATTAGTCATCCTAAGATAAATGGCATGATAAAAGTTATGTAAATTTATTCTGCAGTTTAATACTTTTCAGACTTGATAACCATGACCAGCGTAGAAATTAGGAAATGAAAAGGCTATTTCTGTTCAGTTGGACAATTTCAGAGAAGAATGAGCGAACAGATAAAAATAGTAAAAGAATCTACTAATCAGTAATCACGCACAGGATTGATGAGAATAACAGAACAGAAAAAATAGAAGTACAGCTACCTTTATTTTCTGATGGGGATAAATCAGGGAGACAGACAACAATGTAGATAAAAATCTCAAGCTCAAATTGTTGTGGCGATGAAAACTAACAAACCATGGCCTTGTGATCCTAAATGGACAGTTGGTCCTTTCCTTACCCAAGTGGCACAGCAAAAGGATTTGACTGAAGGAAGCAAGAAAAGTCGGCACCAGAAACACAATTTTCCGACAGGGTGAGGAGGAAATTAAAGGCCTATAACTCTGCATCGTATGCACAATAATCTATCGTCTTCCTCCCAGGATCAGAGGACAGTTGCTTTGCAGTACAGAGTGCTTCTTGTCGGGCCGAGTAATTCAAGTTCCCTGTGCCATATAGTAGAAACAGTTATACATGTGCAAGTGCCAGAATGCCGAAAATGATTACAAGTTCAGTGGCGATAGGATATGCTGTAGTTGTTGAGCCTAACTGACGTACAAGTATCACCGGCATGCCAAGATCCACCAGCCTTGAAAGAGACAGAATGTGGAAATCAGTCCAAGTCTTTAAGCTCCCTGCACGCAGCTGAAGCCAAAACTTTTCATGGACTTTACTTGACCCATTCAACGTCAACTTCTCCAGCGCTGGAAAGAATATAGAACAAACAAGATTTATGTTGACAAGTCTCTGGAGCACTAAATTTCTCTCCCAGGTCTCTGTTTTGAGTAGAAACTGCACGTCTTACTTGGGCAATCATTTTCCTTCCACGAGTGGCACGGCAAAAGGATTTGACTGAAGGAAGCAAGAAAAGTCTGCACCAGAACCACAATTTTCCGACCCGGTGAGCAGGAAACACCTATAACTCTGCACCGAGTGCACAGTTATTTATCATCTTTCTCCCTGGAATATGGGAGGAGAATTGCTTTGCAGTACAGAGCACTGCTTGCCAGCAACCCACAGATACTAACACCCAAGAATTCATCCTACCTGCATAAAATAAATTGATCGATCGATCGGGATGAAGATACTCGGGGCGCAAGGTAATCCTTGTGCCACAGCTCCATATATATTTCTCGTGCAGTTGCTCCTTCTTTGCCTGTGTTCATTGTTCTGCACCAGTTTCCCCCAATCAAACCCTACCAAATGCCCCGGCAGCTCCATCGACATCCCATCCCCTTTCAACATCCTTGGCAACTCGAGCATCTCGAGAAATCCATACTTCAACATATCATGTGAATCAACAGGGCCAACGCTATCGTTCGGTGGCAAGCAGTACAGGGTCCTGGGCATCTCGCTGCCCCAGGGCTATGTACGTGTAACCGGCGAAACCGTCTACACCCAGTGCCAGCAGAACGCTGGCCCGGTGACCACAAACTTCATCGACCTTCGGGGCACGCCATTCACCTTCTCACACACACTAAACAAGTTCACCGTCGTTGGCTGTGACTCCATGGCCATGATACAAAGCCCGGACGTAACCAGCCGGTACAGGGGAGGCTGCGTGTCGTTCTGCGCTTCCGAGGGAAGCATCACCAGTGGCGCATGCTCTGGGGTGGGCTGCTGCCAAGCTTCAGTGCCCGAGGAACTCAAGGTACTGAACTTAGAGTTTACCAGCATACGGAGCCAACTCCTGCAGTCCTCCAGATCTTTGGGGAACATCAGTAAAAGCAGTAGCGCATGGTGCAGCAAGGCGTTCATCGTGGACCAAGGTTCCTATGTGTTCTCCAGGGATCACTTGGACAGAAACCTGACGAACCTGCCAATGGTACTTGACTGGTCTATATCCGGCGGCAACTGCTCAGAGGCGCGTAGTGCGCCTCAGACCTACATGTGCAAGGAGAACACCGATTGTTATACCGTCGCAAATAACACCGCGTACCGCTGCAACTGTTCTGCAGGTTTCACTGGGAACCCTTATCTGGGATGCCAAGGTGAGAAATTCATGTTTGCAATAGATGACACCTTTACATTTTGATTGCCACTAACTTAGGATATATGCCTTATTCTGATTTCCCTTTCTCTACAAGATATTGATGAATGCAAAGACAAAAATAAGTACCCCTGCACGCACAAGTGCATCAACAGAATTGGTGGTTTTAACTGTACATGCCCGTTGGGCATGACAGGGGATGGCAAGAAGCAGGGCAATGGGTGCAATAGAGATACAACACTACTGATTGCCGCAGGCAAGTTTCAAATGGTCTTATATTTGTTCCCTTTTGAAATGATCTGCTCAATCTGAATGAACGAGCACTTATTCATCAAAGTTCCTACTCTGTTTTTCAGGTGGAGGCCTGCCTTTGCTGCTTGTTCTCCTCATGCTCGGATTCTGGACCCACTGGCTTTTCACGAAGAGAAAGCTTGCGAAGATAAGACAGAAATACTTTTTGCAGAATGGTGGCATGCTCCTGAAGCAGCAGATGTTTTCTCAGAGGGCGCCGTTGAGGATATTCACGTCTACCGAGCTTGAAAAGGCAACCAACAGATTCAGTGATGACAACATAGCTGGGCGAGGTGGATTTGGGACGGTCTACAAAGGCGTACTATCTGATCAAATGGTCGTGGCGATCAAGAAGGCGCAGCGAGTCGATCAGAGCCAGGTGGAACAATTCGTCAATGAGATGGTCATTCTTTCACAAGTCAACCACGAGAATGTGGTCCAGCTAGTCGGTTGTTGTCTCGAGTCAGAAGTGCCATTGTTGGTTTATGAATTCATCACCAACGGGGCCCTTTTTCACCATCTCCACAATACATCAGTCCCAATGCCGTGGAAGGAGCGCCTAAGGATTGCAGTGCAAACTGCAACAGCACTTGCTTACTTGCACATGGCTGCAGAAATGCCAATTATTCACAGAGATGTCAAGTCGTCAAACATACTCCTTGACGAGAGCTTCACCGCGAAGGTCTCCGATTTTGGTGCTTCGAGGCCAATGGCCCATAATCAGACCCATGTGACGACCTTAGTGCAGGGGACACTAGGGTACATGGACCCTGAGTACTTCCAGACAAGCCAACTGACCGAGAGAAGTGACGTCTACAGCTTTGGCGTAGTACTTATCGAGCTATTGACAAGGCAGAAACCAATATTTGGCGGCAAGATGGACGAGGTGAGAAGCCTAGCGTTGCATTTCAGTATATTATTCCATGAGAACCGGTTGTCAGAAATTGTAGATCCTCAGGTAGGCGAGGAAGCTGGGGCCAGACATGTTAAAACTGTTGCACAGCTAGCCTTGCGATGCTTAAGGATGAAAGGTGAGGAGAGGCCAAGGATGGTAGAGGTTGCAGTCGAGCTTGAAGCGCTGCGGAGACTAATGAAACAACACCGCACAGTCAATTCTGAAGAGTGAACAAGAGTGTCGTGTGGCAGACTTGCTACACTTCACAATTTCAGATTCAGTTGGTATATTGATGTGGAAAGATGTGGGAAACAACACCAAGAGGAAATAAGAGCCTCCTGAGAGTCTCGGTGCGACGAGGAAATGGATACTGTTTATGAACTAAGCTAGCTGTTGTAATAGTTGGTGGCCCACATATGGCTTGCCGGTATGACCAATGACAAAGTACTTCTGATCATATAATTGAAGAATGAACAACATTGCATGGTTAAGAAAAACCCAAGACAAAAGAGTTTACTTGAAGGTGAATAAATCATTCCTTGGTTGTATTTCTTAAAACATAAACGCTAAACATGTCAAGATGGCATATGAATATTTTTCAACTTACTAATTTTTACCTAAATAAAAATTCAGTTTTACGATTGAAGTTCTATTGAAGTCAAGAAATTCTATTGAAGTTTTACAAGAAAACAACTTAAGGAATTATCAATGCTACCAGGCTTCCTCCCCTAAGTGGAAGTTCTATTGAAGTCAAGAAATGTCAATGCGTGGACTGGAGGAACACAATTCAGTTTTACGATTAAACGGATTTCAGCGGTGGCACATTGGATTTGGATCTTACCTAAGTGGCCGGCAGCGGCACATCCCCTCCGCTCCGCCGCACATGGCCAAAAAAAAAAGAGAATCAATTTTTTTTTGAGAGAGATAAGATGAGAATCATATGGTGTCAATATGCGGTCCTGAACTGGCCCCACTATAGGACAATTAGTTTTTTTTTATAACTATAGGACAATTTTTTTTTGAGGATCAACTATAGGACAATTAGTTTGCAGGATTGGCTTTAGCTTTTAGGGCCAACTATAGGACAATTACCGTGCTTCTCGGAAACGGCTTTTGGAAAGGGAAAAACACGTGCTCCCGGTGTGGTTTTTTCGTCTGATTTTTTCATGAAAAAAAGTTTGTCAAATCTATCAACATGGGATCTAGTTTTGAAAATCTCGACGCGGGGAATCCAACGGTGAAAATGGTTTGAGATTTGGATGCATGGTTTAAGAGATAAAAAACAGATCTACGAGAAAAGGGAAAAGTCCCAGATTGTGACAAGTGGTGCACATGCAACACGCCGCTTGTCGCAATCCGGAAAGGTGGAAGTGATCTTTGGAAAGGAGTACTCTGCAATTATTGATTTCGCTAGTAGTTAAGATTTGACTAGTGTGTTTCTAAAAGAAAAAAATGGTTGGGCTTCTGAAATAAGTTGGGGGGTGGGTGTGGGGGCAGCTTTTCTGGTAGCCCAAAAATACTAGTAAAGAACTGGCCCATAAGATGAATTTCCATGAATGAAGGTTTGGGACAACCATTTTAAAAAAATGTTTATAAGTTTTAGGAAAATATTTTTGAATTTTAAAAAAATCCACGTATTTAAAAATATATTTAAAAATTCTACAAAATTCACGTGATTTCAAAAAGTGTATGTTTTTAATAATATATTGAAATATGTAAATAAATTTTAGAATTTTAGTAAAGTAAAAAATTATTTATTTCTAGAATGTTAGAATAAATAAATATTCCCAAGTTTGTGTAAATCATGAATTTTAAGAAAATTCACAATTTTTCAAAAGTTCATGATTTTTTTTCTTAAAAATGGGAGGGGACAAATTACAAAATAGAAAAAAGGATCCAAATCAAGTTGAAAAACTTCCAAAAAAGATTCAAGAAGGTCCTGAAAAGTGAAATGTACAAATGTGCTTGAAAAAAGTGAAAAGCACGGTTGTGCTTCCTTTTTTTGACCTTACATTTTTCTTTGTTCTTTGTTTTTTCTAGTTCTTAGTTTTTTTTCTATTTCTGGTTTTTATCCGATTTCTGATATATTTTTTTCCTGTTTGTGATGTTTTTCGATTTCTATTTTTTTTCTAGTAAAAAGGTTGAACAAACCTATCAACACGGGATCCAGTTTCAAAGATCTTGATATAAGAAACACAAGGGTGAAAACAATTCGTCTTTTGGACGCACGGTTTAAGAGATAAAACGTCTTGAAAAAATGAATCTAAAAAAAGCAAAAACTCCCGTGTTGTGATAAGTGTCGCAGATGTAGTGTCGCTTGTCACGCCAATAGAAGATGGGAGAGACCTATGAAAGGAGCACCTTCTAAATAGTCATCTCGCGAAGCGCCTCAATACAACGCATTGTGTAGGGAAGCGCTAGCTACGGGACGGTCATTTCTCTCAGTTTCGGTGGCCCAACTTTCTTTACCAGATGGTTTTTTTGTTTGGACTTTTTTCTGGTTTTCTCTAGTTTTTGATTGAGCCCTTGTTTGTTTTCATTTTTGAACATTTGTAAAAGTTTACCTTTTAAAAAATCGTATATATTTGGAAAATTGTACAATTCACAACATTTTATAAGAAACGTGAACCATTTTAATATTTGATAACATTTATAATTTTTGCCAACAACTTTTAAAATTTTAATATTTGAAAATTTGCAAAAAAATATAGTGTAAATGTTTTTCCAATTCATGTAGATTATTTTAATTCAAAAATATCTTTTTATGAAATCTTGACATATTTACAATGCATTTTTTAAACACCTGAATGTTTTGCAAATACAGAGAACATATTTACAAACATGAAATAAAAAAAGGAAAATAACTAATAGAGAACTTGAAACATACGGGTTACACTTATATTTTGTGTCGCATTCGAGACTCGAGAGTGACCAAGTACACAGTCAGACGAGAAACAATGTCTAGCAAACTTTGCTATGATGAGTTTCCTCGATTTTAATTTTTGAATTTTTTCCTTGATCTTAATTTCACTTGACAGACCAGATGTGCATGTGATGATTTGTTCTCATCTCGGTCATCCTAGTTGGATCATGGTAATACTTGACCGGTGGTTGCCTTAGACCCTTAGTGCCCTGCAGTATAACTTGTATTATCATTCATGCCCTTGTTGCATTATGGTCAACTGGTTATGCTTGTTACTATTACTTCACAAGTCATGAGTTGCACAATTCTGCAACATCACACTTACTGTGTGATTTATTTAACAATGGTTTTGAGCGTCGCTAACTCTGGCGTCTTATATATATACTAGATCATTGATGCCGCGCGTTGCTGCGCCCATCTATTTTGGCTCTTGGTTGTTAGGAATGTAAAGTAATTTATATACATTTGTTTTAATGTATTATGCTTTCTTGTTGCTTGTGGTTTTTTTTTTCATTTCTCAATAACCAGACCATATGCTGCACCCATCCATTTGTCCAACAAATTTTTAGTCATTACCGTGCATTGAAGTTAAATTTAGGATGAACTAATATATGGTCGCACTTGCACATTATTTTACATCATTTTGTAGAGAAGGAATGTGACATTAGGAAAGAATTGGGTTAGCTCTTGAGTCTTATATTGTCTTAAAGTTGCTTTGAACTTGGTCCTCCGGTGTATATGTTTTTTGATTAGGACAGTTCATGGTAAAGAGAACATCCATACTTACAGAAAATAAAAGATCTAGAAGAATTCTGTCCATCAATTCAACTGAAAGTGGAAAGTGTGAACTCAGCTGCTGAATCTGCTAGTCAAATAAATTAATCATCCTATGGATCAAACTAAGATGGCCTTCCTAACCTAAACTGGTCGATTTCATAAAGCTATGGGACGCTCTTCAAAGTTTCTTTTTGGACGATGCAGCCCCTGATTCTTTTGGTTGGCCATGGTCTGCAATGGCTATGAAACACTTTCTTCATGGGAGCTGATTGCATCTGGAGATGTTTTGGGCCATCCTGACCTGCAAAAAATTTGCTTGAATAGCCATCTAGTATGGCTTTGGACATCGGATCAAAGAGCAAGACATGGAATCCAGAACTCCAAGGTTGCATGCTTCACTTCTCTACATGGAGATGATATAGTTGATCACATCATGGTGCAATGTGTCTCAGCGCATGAAACATGGACTGAATGTTTCACGAGACTACATATTAACATCGCTCGGCCATCTCAAACTGACAGCCTTGAAGCTTGGTGAATCAATGTGAGGACTGCATTCATTGGAAGAGACAGTGTCTACCTTGTCATCCCGGTAAATTGGCACCTTTGAAAAAAAAATCATGTTGGACGGTGTTTTCGACATGGACTTGCCATAGACGTGACACTATCGTTTTATTGCGCCACCGGGAATGTCGTGACAAGATTAAACTTTTAAAAAATCATAACTCTTCAATACGACGTCGGATGAAGATGCTTTTTACACAGAAATTGTAAATCACGACGCGTGATCTACAGCTTTTGGTATTTAGTTTTTTTTTTCATTTGAGGGCATTAAGGTGCTAAAAAAATTAGCACCATAATAATCGCGTACTAGCGCTCGCCATATTAGAAAAGGATTATCTTTTTTTGTATGGAGTCAAATGAAGATACTTTTTATACCAAAGTTGTAGCTCTCGATGATATCTACAACTTCAGCAGCATACTTGTTATACCAGAGTTGTAGTTTTAATTTTTTTTACATTTGAGGTCGCTAAGATGCTCGAGAAACTAATATAAAGCTTCAGCAACATATTAATTATAGATGTTATGTATATAGACATAAGTTACATCTAGATGCATAGCAAAATGGAGGAACTAAATATAAATAATTATACTTGTTCATAAAAAGATAAGAAGATAAACGACGAGCAGTCTTAGGCCAGTCTCGGTGGAGAGTTTCATCACACAGTTACCAAGACGACCACATCAGCTTTGTGTAGGTAACTGTGCCACTGATGAAACTCTCTCTATCTCTCTCTTCATAAATAGCCTGCCAAGTCAACAAATTCACTGATTGTGCCACTGCATTAAATGAGAATGATACTCTTTTGAAACCCCCATTGACACTGGCCGTTTTGTAGGAGGACATGCGCTTTGTTTGACAACAGTTGCCTTTTCATCAAGTTTCTCTCTCTCTCTCTATCTATCTTTCTCTCTCTCTGACCTCTAAGGATCGATTGCTTGTAATTATAACCTCCTTTATTAACAAAAATGGTGCACAACATGTGCCCCTTGGTTCAAAAAGAAAAGAAAATGATGAGCAGGCATCTTGGAAGGTCATCTGATCTCCAATCACTTGGGATAATGTGCCGGATCAGACCAGTCTCGACGATGCCAGTGCATCCGGAAGCTACGGCAAGTCTATTGTGCATGCATGAGGAAGAATCTCACATGATTAGCAGGCTGCGAGATCGAGGTCATGCGATATGATTTGTTAGTGTTGACCATTGATTGATGTTGTACTTCTGTTGCAGCGATAGAAAAAAAAGGGTCAGCTCATCGAGCCTGGTGTACTAACATATTCCATCTCACAAATCATGAGCAGACTAGAAACAATTATCTAAGCAGCATATTCAGAATAGTGTTTAAAACATTAGCTAAGCACTAATTACCCCGATGAACCAGCTGGCGTACTATATTCCCTCTCACGCATCATGAGCAGATTATAATTAAAATGATGAAGCCACCATAGCTGGCGTACTATATTCCATCTCAAGCATTTATTTTTCCAAAAAAAGAAGCTAGATAAAGCGGAAACAAAAATGGTAAAGACAATAAGGAATATGGCGAGGGATAGCAAGCCTGAGATCGGCAGGTTGTTGCAAGCAGTTAGTGAATGTTTCACATTTCACTTGGAAAGGCTTGAGGTACCAATGGATGTTGGAGCTATTGAATTCATGCTCCAACCAACTCATTCAAAAGTCCGAACTGATAGAGGGAGACGGGTAATATATTTCAACACTTCCTCTCACGTCTAGGCTATTTTAGTCCTTAGACGTGGGATCGATGTAGGCCACAGAATCATTTTATTTAATACTGCATTGGCAGGGTCTTGAACTCAAAACCTCTTGGCTCTGATACCGTATTGAATTCATGCTCCAGCCAACTCATCCAAAAGTCCGAACTGATGGAGGGAGGCGGGCAATATATTTCAATAGGAGTAATAACTAGGAAAGCTAGCTACCCACCGGCTACCGGCCGCCTCTACCGAACAAGCAGGTCTATGGCCGCAAAATTAGACACGTGTTTGTGCTTGACGGCGACGACGTCAACATATCCCTATATAATTTTCAGGGTGCCCTACTACAAGTGGCTTGACGGTTATGTTGCCGATCCTCAGGCCAGAGCACGCGGATTGGCAGGCACTTTAATGTTCTATAGTATATCTCATGTGGTTGCATAGAGCTAGGAGAAGAGGAACACGTCGATGGAGAGGTCCTGCCATGAGTGCAGGAAACGCACAATGGGATACTTAATAGGCGTATGTGTCAGCATACTTTGCACTGGTTCTAGCTCTTGCATCCAAAATCACGGTGGGACACGCGAGGTGCGAGCCGATGGTTGGGCAGCAACTACGTGGCGGGCGCGCGGGCATTGGCAAGTGGCTACAGGGGCGGTGGTCGATGTGCGCAGAAACTCTTCACGAGTGCAGCAGGAGGCTGCGTGGGCTCGCGAGACCAGGCTCAGTCAACAATAGCAGTGATATAGTGGTAGAGGCGCACACGGTGTAGCACCGTTGGGTCGGCTATATGTAAAGAGCAAAAGGGACGTTTGAAGACGCGGATGCTATATATACCAGGATATGGATTTACACATGAACCATTCCACTTTAACATTGATCTGTTTATTCTGAAGAAAATAATCTCTGAAAATTACATCATTGAACACTACATGATCGATTTGATTTATGAAAAGCCACAAAACAGGCATAGACAAGGGGACACCCTTGTTATCTAGCCATCTTATTGCTGGAACGGCGGAAAAGGTAGGAAATCAAACACTCTGATGATTAAAAGGAACATGCAGGTAGCTGCAGGCTCCAGGAGGGTGGAGTGCTGAATTATTTAGGGATGGTGTAAACACCAATCCTTGTGACGAAAACATTTAGAATTTCTGCAAAGAAGCCCACCACGGTCGCATTCTCCGGCACGTTATAGCTGAATGGTTGGCTGGGGATAGTTCCGAAAGGACCATACGTATTGGTGTTGGTGATGATCTTCAATTGTGTCAGCCAGGATCCTAATGTCCCAGCCCCAGTTATCTGCTTCACAAACTCTGATGGGCCAAACTTTATCTATAAAACAGCACATAATTCGTGAAGAGGAAAATTAGATATATCATCAAGTATTTATTAGGTGGCGTATGTATATATAGCTACTAACTCCATCCCTCCCAAAAACATATAATTCTAAAATAGTGTTAGGTCAAACTATCTTAATTTATATAAAAGGATATTACCTTATATCATACTACTAAATAAGCAAATATGTGTACACTCTCTGTTATACGGACTTTTAATTCATATATAGGTCGCAGTGCTTTAAGTCAAACGTTACTATCTTTAATCATCTAATCAATTTCAAAAGATCAACATATATATGGATTATATACTATAAAAGTATTTCCCATAGTAAATCTAAAAACATAAATATTATGTTATGAATCTATATATAGTCAAAGATACAAATGCTTGACTTAGAACAAAACTAATACGACATGTGAAAAACGTAGTGAGTACAAATGTTTGGAGTCTTACTGTTTGTTAATATTTTTGAGAAACCCAATCAAGTTTAAGTTAGTTTGACTTTAACCAAACATAGAACTGCATCGTCTTTTCTATGATGAAGGCAGGCATGAACCAACATGATTTGCAAAACAACTGCACGCACATGCATGGTAATGTATGAAATCTACTCACTTCATTCGTGAACAAGCCCCGATTGACACCCCAAGTATCAGTGGTGTGGATTTGCCCGTCTTCGTCAACGTAGGAAAATTGTAACCCTTCAACTACACCATGATGATAGATTGTTAGACTTTCTAGACGACGTGATTTGCCTCCCATATCATGAAGGGCACCTCCAGTCATTCCACCCCATGGTCCTTGCTTAATAGGTGCAGGGATCTTTGTAGGTGCAATGATCTCTGTAGGTGGAGCGATCTTTGTAGGTGGACAGACAACGCCCTGAATATGAAGGAACATGCATTTTGAGTGTTAGTTTAGGCCAACAAAATGAGAGAGCAAAAGAATAATAAATGAGAGAGCCAAACGAGTCATTGGCCAAAAAAGGAGAGTCCTCTACTTATCCCTAGCTCTCCCCATTTTATACGTGTGGTAGGAGATGGGTTCTCCTTATGCCCCACAACGGGGTTTATATTTACCACTAGGGGCTACAAGTGGACCCCCGGTGCGGTTTGTATAAAAAAAATGCCACTAAAGGCTACAAATGAAACTCCAAATAGTATTTTGCGAGCCCTACTAAGCTCGATTCAAAATAACAGAAAATAAATGATAAGTATTTTACCACATATAATAATACAAAGCGATCACCGAGACCACCAGAATATTATAGTATAATGCAAAGTGGACGACCAGAAATTAGTTACACGCTTACCTCCTTCATGCGGCAGAAAAATTCAATAGTAAGCTCTTGTGTTATTGTATTGCCTATACAACTGTATACTCTTTTGTTGATGACACCACGTGCCATTGCGAATTCACCAGTCCCACCTACAATAGCCCACTCATTTTCTTCATCATCATCATTAGCTCCCATAACCTGAAGAGTGGACCCTTTGAACCTGCAAGCACAATAAATATAATATAATTGATTTTGATCCTAGTATATGGAGTAATAATTAAGCCTGTCTCATCAGCAGTGGTTTCATGCCCCAATAAAGACTCCCATGTATCACTGGCCTTACAGGTAGTAAAATAAAAACCGTGGAAGTGGAACAAAGAGATAAGCAACATACCTTCCAACCACAAACACCAGGGTGAACCAATTGCTGCATTTGCCGGCAAGTGTGTGCATGCCGTGCCCATGGGCAACCAGTTTCGCTTGGGAGCAAGGGCCGTCATAGATCCCCCAATTGTTCACAACAGTTTTACCTAGCCCTGTCGCGGCATTGGGCTGTATCACGTCTGACTGATTCGCGTTGCAGCCCGCAAAGATTTGGCGCAGATACAGCTTGCCGACGTTCACCTTGGCGTTCTCCACGGTTCCACCGAAGTCACAAGTGACCTTGAAATCGGTGGAGATGCCGCCGCCTCCGGGCGGGCAGCTGATCTCCATGGTAGGGCCATCAGTGGGTGTGCAGGCCATTGCTAGCTAGCTAGTGGTGGTGCTAGTCGACTCAACTTGTCTAGGGAAGCTGATGAAACACAGATGCATCTACTCCTATTTATAGCCCGGGACGGAACTGCAAGCTAGCTCAACACCAACACAGCTACGTGTACTCCTATTGCTTAGATAGGTGACGACCATAGCCATGACGCTGGCCAATGGTGACGTCGCCCATCCGCCCGCGCTGCCAATCCTGTGGCCAGTGGGCAACTAGGGAGATGAGAGCAGCAGCCCCGTGGGTTCACACGTCCGCCTGCGCTGCCAGGGAAGGGGTGGCGGTGTGCCAAGTGTTCGGGCTCTGCTTGCAAGTCGAGTCCCATGGGTTCACACGTCCTTGCAAATTTCAGTGTACTTGGACTGGGCCCGTACGTGGCGGTGAGGGCTTGTTTGGACGCCATGGACCTTTTGAGGGTAGGAAAAGCACGAAATGGAATTTTTTTTTTAGGAAAATGTTCTAAATCAGCCGGATGATTTCTTGTCTGTGTAAGCTACGTCTGGCGCCGTCTGATCCACGGGATCGTTTGGCGCGCGGTGTGTTTGTGTCCCAACGCGGAGGTTAGTCTATCTTTTCCTGAGCTCGTGATCTGCAGTAGCAATCCCGTGACTTGTCTTTTTTTGTTGTTTACAATCCTTCTTACGGACTCAACTTTGTATACTAACTATTTTGGAACGGAGGGCACACACTCCGTTGTTGCTACATAGCTATATTGTGATGGCACAAATAATCTTAAAGAAAAAGCACATATCCATCAAAGCACACACACGGGTATTCGAAGCATGTCACTGTGCAAACGCAGCGAAGGGCATTCAAAGCAAGTCGCCGCGCCATCGTCGCATGCCTCGTAGCATCCCCGATGCCGATGCAGCATCACCACAGACATCGAAGCACACCATGGGCGTTCGAAGCATGCCGCAGCGCCATCCTAAGGGTCGTCGTCGCGTGCCTCATAGCATCCAGGATGCCGATGCAGCATCGCCACAACCATTGAAGCATACCATTGGCGCTGAAAGCATGTCGCCGCGCGTCGGGGCTGCCATCGTGCGCCTCGTAGTATCCGGGATGCCGACACAGTATTGCCATCGAAGCACACCATGGTCGTTCAAAACATGTCGCCGCACCGTAGTCGGGCCGTTGCAACAACCTTGAACCGTCCGACATGCCAACGCAGCATCCCACAGCCATCGATGCACACCATGGTCGTTCAAAGCATGCCGCCGCACCATCGTCGGGCCGCTGCAACAACATCAAAGCATCTCGCACAGCCATTGAAGCACACCATGGCCATTCAAACCATGTCGGCATACCATCGTCGGGGCCATTGTCGCATGCATCGTGTCATCCGGGTTGCCGACGCAACATTGCCACGACCATCAAAGCACACCATGGGTGACCGAAGCATGTTGCCGCGCTATCGTTAGGGCCGTCATCGCGTGCCTCGTGGCATCCGGGATACCGACTTAGCATCGCCGCTCCATCGCCAGGGTCATCGTCGCATGCCTCGTAGCATGGCCGCAACCGTTGAAGGCTTGAAGCACTCAGGTGGCACAAAGATCACCATCCAGCGTCGCAGCACTGCAAACCGGCCTCACAGTGATGTCTGCGAATCACCCTCGCAGCATCGTCATCTCGGCATACAGTTCGTCGGCCCGCAACAGTTATCATTTCACTTTAAATCAGCTCTTGTCGCTATAGCGGACCGTTATCATTTCACTTCCTAGTTCCAAGGTTGCATGCCATTACAAGCCGGAGACGCTAGTACGTGAAAACTATTAGGTGAGCATGAAACAATGAGAAGGCAAAACGCGAGCGGCTCTGAGGCGTGAAAGCAAAAGAACGAATAGATTTTTTTCATCCAACGGTCATGATTATATTAAATGAGCGGCTGGGAAGGCGGCTTATCCCCGCGCAGGATAAGTCGGATGATTTGTAGTGCTGGCCATTTTTCTAATGCCTCTTTAGTCTGAATCCACCGGGGTTTCCCCCTCCAGTAATTTGGCGCATAGGGGAGTGGGGTTACTGGGATGCCCAACCATAGCTTGTGAATTCCCTAAACTGAAGAGCAAAACAGGGAATTGTCTTGACCACCGGCCCTGGCTGGCCACACAATCTGACAATGGAGCTTCTTCTTCAGTGAGCAAATAGGCGTTACCGGCTGCCGCCTGCCTATAACATAAATATTAATTTCCCCAAGCGGATGCTAGAGCTCGTCCATCTGATTATGCTTGCCTCGTCAGAGCCAATTACCATGAGCGGGTGCTCGTGCTCGCCGACCCACACCAATGAGGTGGACGGCTTCATCAGGTCGGGTCAACTCGATTCACCCGGGATGGTCGGAAAGATCCAAAATCATAGTCACCGGATCAAAAATTGCAGGGAGATTCATTTTTGGAAGGTTCAGGCTTGTCCATTGGGAGGGGGTGAGGAGGGGGCACACTGGTCGATGATGAGGTGGAGAATGAGGCGATGGTGGAGGCCAACTTGAAGCTTGCGCGGTTAGTGGCAAGATCGAAGGCCATATGGTCAACTGTTCGTCAATGTCCATGTATTCTTATGGTTCTTGGCAAAACGAGATGGCATGAAGTCATGGAGGACGGCTACGGATGCAACCGGAGCGTCGACATGAGGTGGTGGAGTGATGGCGGCCAAGGCCCAGATGGGGTTGAATATTTCCTCTCCTCCGATCCGACCAATGCACAGGCAGATAACCCCAATGCAAGTTTCCATGGGTGTGAGCTACCCAGGAATTTGCCAAATATCATGCCCTTTTCCCACACACTGAACAAGTCCTTATGGATTATAATTAAGGACAGTGCTAACTACAGAATGTTTTGTATTTAACAAAAAAAACCGAACGACCATTCCTAGCTCACAAGTGCATGCTACGAAGTTTTCTTCACATGCACGTGATTATTAGTGCATCTCTTTCATAATGTGTGTGTGCATGACACCTATTAAATGCATAATTACATGCATGTAAGACGAAATTGATGACACCACTCTAGATTCTCTCATACTTTAAAGCTTGAAACTGTTTTCTAACTTAAGCAGTCATTCTGATGGAAAAATCGATTTCACATTAAAAAAAACGATGCAACGAGACTTTCGAGACTAGATCTCGTGTTGATATGTTGCGACGACATTTTTTGGGTAAAATATTATCATGTCTATGCTACACAGGTTATCATGTTGCTTACACTGAAATTACCGGGGGCTAAAAATGGTTCATTATCCAATCTTTTCTCATGTGCACATGCATGCACTAGCGACATAAAAACTGGTGTCATCCTAGATTCTTCCATTAGAACACCTTAAAATGTTTTGTAGTTCAAACCATCGGTGCGATCGAAGAAATCATTTTCACATTAAAAAATGTCGCGACGAGATCTTCAAATTTTGATTCCATGTTGCTATGTTGTGACGACTTTTTTCGGCCAAAAAGTTACCATGCGCCTGGGGTAAGTAAGTTATTAGCTCTGTTGTGCATGTATTACCACACTTTCTACTCATGAGTTGGGGGGGGGGGGGGGGGGGGCGTGTTTTCCAATGACTTTTTTCGCCAGGTCAAAACTTACCACACCTGGGCTAAGTAAGTTATTGTCTTCATTGTGCGCATATTACCATGTTGTGTACATAGAGGTTATGTGGCGGGGGAGGGTATGTTTTTAAAAAGTTTTATCCTAGGAACAAAATTTACCGTGATGTTCGTACATGAATTATCATCTGTGTTGTACGTACATTATGATGTTATTCATACACATGTTATCGGTATGTGTTTTTCAACAACTTTTCCATCAGGTATCTGGTGCTTATGTTACCATACTATTTACACAGAAGTTACCGTGGAATATTTTTTCAACAACTATTTTCCCATCACAAAGGTTATCATGGTGTTTGTTCATAAGTTATCAACTCTCCGATGATTAAATCACCATGCTAGTTACACAAAATTTACCATGGTATGATTTCAGCAACTCCCCCCCCCCCCCCCCCCCCCCACCCCGCCTCCCCTAATCAAAAATTATGGCCATGTTTATGCGTAAGTTATCAGGTGTGTGGTGCGTGTATTATCATGCTATTTGTAGATAAGTTACCATTGGTATGTTTTTAATAATTTTTTCGCCAGTCCAATGTTAGTGGGGGGTATATTTTTACAAAAAGTTATTAGCTCTGTTATGGGTGTATTATCATACTATTTACACAAAAGTTATTGTGGGGATATGTTTTTCAATAACTTATTTCATTGCGGCAAAGTGACCACGTTTTTGGACGTAAATTATCACGCTCGCGGTGTGTAAGTTACCATGCTATTTTACATAGAAATTGCCGGACTATGTTTCAACATCCCTTTCCTCGGGAACAAAGTTACTGCATCGGTTTTACGTCAGTTATCAGGTTTGTGGTGCGTCTGTTACCATGCTATTTACATAAAACTATTAGAGATATATTTTCAACAACTTTTATCCCGTGTGTTATATACCACGGTATTTGCACGTAAGGTATTAAGTTTGTGATTTGTATGTTACCATGCTATTTACAAAGAAGTAACCAGAGATGTGTTTTCGATAACTTTTTTCTCCGGTCAAAAATACCGTGGTGTTTATACGTAACTTATTAGGTATATGATACATATATTATTATACTATTTACACATAAATTACCAGGCATGTTTTGAAGAAACTTTTTTCCCGTGGGTCAAAGTTATAACGGTTGCTTGAAATGGAAGTTGTCAGATATGTGTCTGCGGACTCTCTGACCTCAAAACATCGAGATTGAGTGGTACCGAGTCTATATCGAGATGATTTGTCGTCTCTCCATTACCAATAACTCTTATACTTACCAAAAAATAATGTCAATGACGCACAGTCAACAAGTCAAAAAAAGGTAACCAATAGTACACACTCCTGAAGTCCAAAAGCAGGAAACCAGAAATATTTTTCTTTCTAATATGCTAATAAGGAAGAGTTGAAATTCTAGCTTTTGGAAATTGAACAAATAAAATAGAGGCATCATTTGGATATTTGCTTCGCTGGTAACCAGGTTCGGTCGAGAGAAATCTACTAGCCACAGAAAAATAGGGAGGTTCGGTTCGACCTTGAAATAAATAATCAAGAGAAATGAGCCACCAGATTTGCGATCGGGGGACAAGGAGATCTTTCCGATTGGCAGAAAAGTTGGAAGGATTGACAGAAAAATCGGAAGCGGGGTAGCCGCACAATCTATATCAAAGAACGCTCGAGTCGTTCGGCTCTATTGCGAAAAAGAGGGGTTTGAAAAATAGGTTTTGGCTATAATTAAACAATATGTGCTAATATAGATGAGAACTAAACTAGCTCGGTGAGAGCACTCCTCGAGATAATGCTTTTTTTCATTTACATCTGGTGTTGGATGTTGCCTTCACCTCCTCAAGTTAGAGCGACGATCGCTCCACGCCACGTAGCTCGATACTAGAAGCGTACGCGCGCTTTGCTGCGCCGTTTATCAAACTATTAGTTGTGACTTGTGCTCAATGCACATTCATTTGATTCATGGGCCAGTTAAGGTCCCGTTCTTTCATTGACACAGATCCCAATAGAAGAACTACAACAAAAACTTGATCCACTTCAATTTTTAGTTTTATACATGTAAAATCTTCTTACTGAAATTAAAAGTACATGGCTTCGGGTTTATTTTTACAAAAGCTAGCACTAAAAGCATGTAAAGTATTTCCAAGTTTTCTAGGATAATGACATCCATCGACACTATGAATTTGTATCTGTTCGCAAATAATCTTCAGTCAAATGTACAGAAAACCACCTCACATATAATCTGCTGCAATTTTGGAAACCTGCCAAAGAACAAAAGCATTAGTAAAACAAAATTAGTCAATTAGAGGGCAAAAAAATCATCTTCAGTCAAATGTGCAGTATAGACAATAGACGTCTCAGTATTTCCTTCAGTATTCTTCTCTAGCGAATGCCTATACTGGACACCATTCTCAAATAACCTTCAGTCAAATGTACAAAAATGTTGTCTACACACGTCTCCAGTAATATTTCCTTCGGTATTTTTCTCTAGCAAGGAAAATGTTGTCCAGTATAGGCGTTTTGGATGCAGTTGCGTCATCATACAAATACCCTTCAGTATTTCCTTGCATATGCAGTTAAGCCAATAGACAACATTGCTAAAAGACAGTGTAGTTATAATAGGGCAAAAATATTGATAGAAAGCAACATTTCGAAGGTATATGATGAGAAAAAACTGATTGTGATCCCAAATGCAGAAGTAACTCCATATACTGCAATATGCAGGGCAAACATGAAACAATTCCATTTTGTTATATCATAAATGACCATGAAATCCAATATAAAGAATATTGGTCCACTTCCACCGCTTGATGGTTTGCATAAATGTACATTTTAAGCTCCACAATTTTGCATGAAATTTTTCATCTTTCAGATCATCCAATAAGATCAGCTTGAGGACATCAGGAAATGTTGCGAAATAAAACAAAATAGCAGGGCATGCAAAGAAAAACCTACAAGCTGACATAAAGAACGAAATATGGCAATCATTCATGACAAAGATTAAATAAACAAAGTTTAGATCCACCTTTATGACATATGCAACAAGTCCAGAGGTATCTACCATGTAAATTGTAATGGAAAGAAAATACCCTGTAACATCTCTTCCTTGGACGACTTAAATGATCATTACAGGCTAAAGTAGACAACTAAGCTAAGAAGGGATGGCAAGTGAAGGTGCAACAAAGGCCATAACCTAGCAAGAGGTTTCCCAGTTTGTCTAACAACAAGAAACTTGGCTTGTTCCTATATCATGGTGGAGGTCCTATCATGTTTTAACTAAGCATACACACAAAAAATTACGACTATATGTTTGATGATGTTCCTACTCAAATAGTTTTCAGCAACTTATACTTTACAGGTTCACAATCACAGGTTCATAATATACAACAATCACAGGTTCATACTATACATGACTAAGTACTGCGCTCAGCTACAATCACAAAGAGACATTATGTTTTTTCATAGATGAAAAGGCAACCGCTCTTACTGTGGATAATTTTGGCAATTTTTCCTATATAAAAAATATGCCATTTAAAAAGCTATTAACAATCATAGTCATATTTAAAAAAAGGAAACTGAGAATACATGCTCAGTAGTAAAGCTCTCAGCGGGAGGGGGGAAATGCAAACAAAGTTCATTGCCATGATTCCAACAAAACAAAAACATGGTTCCAACAAAAAAGAAAACCGGTTCCAGCAAAAAAAGGCGCACCGTCGATGGTCGCAGCGAAATTTTTCACCGGTCTCAGCAAAAACAAAAGGTAGTTGTAGCTATTTGATCTGCCGGTTCCAGCACCCCGGCGCGCTGAATCCAGCACGGCGGTGTTTAGTTTCTGGCTTGTAGCTCCTCTGCCCGTCGGTTGCAGCTCCCGGAGTGGCCGGTAGCAGCTCGTCCGTCCTCCGGTTGCAGCTCCTCGCGTGGCTAGTGGCGGGGCTCGCCCGAGCAAGGATGCAACTGCGCGAGCGAGAGACAGAGGCGAAGCAGGTGAGACGCGAGCGAGAGGATGAGGTTTGTGTGGATGAACAGGTGATGAGGATAAGGACGTGGGGTTGCTTGGATAAGGACGGGTGCCTGAGTGGTGCACATGGGACCAATGGACGCGTGGTGTGCGTGCGGCACTTGCGCCTGTACGCGACGAGAGCGGCGCGACCGGCCAAAAGTTCGTACCTTTGTAAATTGTGTGTAGTAGTTCGCTGGTAGTAAAACGGAGGGAACCAGATCTGGATGTACGGTAGCCTTATCGACACCAAATGGCCCGAAGCCTACTGTCCACACATGTAACGGGAGCCACCACTCTCACCAGCACAGCATGCATTCACGAATGGGAGTGCCATGCAGCACAACGATTGTCGTTGGCCACCCGCGTCCTTCTCATCGCGTCATGGTCGCTCCTTCCTTGTTTGGAGACATACCAACGTGCCCCTCGTGTGACAGCGCCCCACGCCAATAATTCACCCATGTCACCGATCTCCTACACGTGGCCCGCCACACACAATACCTAAGAGCAACTCCAACGTGGCGACCCATTACGTCCGCGGGCGTCCGTTTGGGTCGGCACGGACAGAAAAGTCGGCCCAATTCGCCGACCCATTTTCCCGCCTGCCGACCCATTCCTCGCCCATTTTTGAGCCGAATTTGCATCGGCGCGAACACAAGACGGACGCGCACGCGCTCGCCTTCTCCTCCCCCTGCCCCGCTGGTCGGTGGCAGCCTCCACCATTTCCCTCCATTTTCCCCAAAACCCTCCCGCCCGCCGCACACTCCCACCGCCCGTCATGGACGACGACCTAGCCAGCACCCAAGCAAGACCGCCGCCACGCCCAAACCGAAGAAGACGCTGACGCCTGAATATTAGGCAAGGGAGTCGGCGAGGAGAAAGGGCCGGAGGCACGCGACGGACATGAGGGACGAAGCCATCACGGCGGCCGTAGACGTTGCCGCCACGCAGCAGGAGGTCACCAACGCCCGCATCGCCGCGGCAACGAGGGAGGAGCTATTTACGCAAGGGTTAAACCCTAGCCAGCACGACCTCGTCAATGCAGCCATAGGCGCGGCCAGCACCGTCTCATCCGCGTTCACTCGGATGGTGCTGCCCAACTCGCCTCATGCGTCGGCGATGCAGCCGATACCCGGCTTTCACGTCTACCCACAGGCCTCCCGACTCTCCGGTCGCCCGAGGTGAGCGTGGTGGCGCGTTCCACGCCCGCGGCCATCGACCTCAACGCCACACCGGTGGACGGTGGCTCGTCATCCAAAGGCGCGAGGAAACGCGCGCAACACATGCCAGCCGACGTGCTGCCGGGCGCGCGCAACCTGTTTGACAGAATGCCAGCCTCCGGCGACGACGATTTCATGACACACATCATCTTCGATGTTGGTGCAGCGGCCGCTGGTGGTGCCGTCGGGGCCGACTACCATCCCGATGAGACACAAAGCCAGGAAGGCCGAGGGGCGTTCACGCCGTCCACCTTTGATCAAGATCAGGTGGCCTTCATGCATGATCAGGTCGGCCTGGACCTGGAACGGCTTCCCATTCTACCACAAGTTTCCAGAGGACTATGGGCAAGAGGAAGGGGATGAGTGCAACATCGAAGGGGAACCTTTGTTCGAGGATGAGCTCGCCAACCAAGCCGGGGTGAAACCGAAGCGCAAGAGCAAGCGGACGAAGGCATACACGGCGGCCGAGGACAAGCTCCTTTGTGAGTGTTGGAGGGACATTTGGCAAGACCCCAAGGTCAGCGCCGAACAAAAGGCATCAGCATTTTGGACTCGTGTCCACTGTGAGTTCCATGAGAGCAAGAAGTTTCCGCCGTACCAAATGCTAAGCGCGCGCGGGTGGGTGTCCATTTCAAAGCGATGGAGGGTGATCCAACAAGAGTGCAAAAAGTTTTGTGCCACTCGTGAGAGCGTCAAGGCCCACCCCTGTGAGCGGCATCGGCATGCAAGACATGTTATGCAAGCGGCCCTCTTTTGTGTCATTCCATTTATGCTTGCATGTCCATTTCCATATCCATTTTGCCAATATGCTTGCATGCAACACATTTGTAGGCATTCAAGGTCCAACATGATGGAAGGTGCTTCAACCTCTGCCATTTTGGAGGGTCATCAAAGACGAGGAGAATTTCAAGGCGCAATATGACGCCCTGAAGTCGCGTGGGGGGGGGGGGGGGAGGGGAAGAGGGCCGTGGAGGAGGAAGATGGCGAGAAGCCACGCCCGCGGGGGAAGAAAAACTCCAAGAAGGAGGACAAGTGGGATGCGGCGTTGAACGCCTTGATCGCAAGGGTGGAGGACATGATGAGCAAGAAGGACTAAAGGAAGGAGGAGCACCGGCGATACAAAGAAGAACAGATGAACGCCTTCATGGAGATCCAAAGGAGGAGGCTTGAGATGGACGCGGAGAAGCAAGCCAAGATGCTTGAGATGGAGGCGAAGAAGCAAGCCAAGATGCTAGAGATCGAGGCCGCCACGCCAAGACCAAGGTGAAAGAAGTGGCTTTTGCGAGCATGATGACCGGGGTGGAGATCATGAAGGTGGATCTCAACACCGTGTCGCCCAAGAAGAGGTCGTGGTTCGAGAAGATGCAGGCCGACATGCTCAAGTTCGACGACGAGTGACCTATGGCGGCGAGCGCCATCCTTTTTTTATGCCGACAATGTGCTGGCATGACAACGGGCATGATGGCGTGCTCGAACTCCCATTCCTTTTTTGTGTGTTGGCATGTGTGCCAGCCGCTGGCAAGTGCGCCAGCCAAACTGTGTGGTATTTTCTGAAGCTGGCAGTATGCCAGCGCCGGCATGGTGCCGACATGAACTTTCAAGCAATGACAAGACCGCTGGCATGATCTATGGCCGCGGGCCTTTTTTCCAAAATTTGTGTGCGGACAAAAAATTGGTCGGCGCGTTGGGCGCACTGCCGACCAAAATCTCAAACAGGGCGGATGCCGAGCGGCGGCCGACCCAAACGAACGAAAAGCGGACAAAAGTGTTGTCTGTTTGGATCGGCGCATTGGAGTTGCTCTAAGTAACCCAACCCCATCTTTCATTGATTGGTTCGTGTTGCTTATCAACGGTTGCCATGGCCGACAGTGCTATATGCGTATAACCTGCTAGCCGCCGGCTCCTCCTCCTCCACAAAAAGAGCTAGGGTTTCTGCCTCCTGCCGAAGCCGCCGCAGATCCACTCCTCTTTGGTGGCCCTAGGGCCATGGGGGTGCGGTGGATCTCGGCAAGGGCCATCGGGAGGGCTCTGTTTTTAGTTGTTTCTTTCAGTTTTGCTAGGGTTTGTATCCTGCTCAAGAAGACGAGACGACGGCGGCTCCCTGAAGATGGAATAAAGGTCTCCCCGCCTAGACCAAGTTCCGGCGATGCATCTAGCACCGTTGGTGGGTGTGTGGAGGTGTGTCTCCGGTGGATCTATCTTTGGTGGATTTGCTTGGATCTCGTCACTGTTCGTCTACGTTCGTGTGTCTTCGAGTTGGATCCTTTTGATCTACGTTATTGACACGGCAGTTGCTGTTCTAGTGCGCTGGTCCTACGGGGCCTTAGCACGACGACTTCCCGACTGTCTACTACAACAAGTTGTGCCCGACTCCGGCGATGGAGGGGCGATGACGGCGGTGCCCCTTCGGATTTTTTCAGTGCTTGTAGTCTTCGTTAGGTGGTCTACGGATCTGGATATATTTTTTATTATTTATGGTATTTGTTGTACTGTCATGATTGAAGATGAATAGATCGGAAATTTTCTCGCAAAAAAACCGGATGCCATGGCCATCACACGATAACCTTTATCGTCATCTCCCTAAAGAAAACTTTTATCATCATCTACTGTGGATTGTTGGTTTAAGATAGCTAATCTTTCATGCCGATCGATGCGTCACGACGATCTTACCCCCATCTTTGATACTGATAAGAGAGCCAATTATAAATGAATTATCGCAAAAAGACAAATTTTCATTTTTGCCATTTTTAGGTATAAGTAATAAAAGCCCATCCCACTGGATCTATGTGGTGAGAAAAACTGGTAAGGGCATCTCCAACGCAGACCCTTAAACCACCCACAACCATCCAGACTAATCGGTTCGAACGCGATTTGCCATCCAATGTCGTACCCCGTGGGTCGGCAGACCGGTTCAAACATCTTTTCTTGGCAAATCGGAAGCAAACCTGGGGGATGGGGCGGGGGGATTGCAAGCTTCCAGACCACTACCACGAACCCGTCGGATACTCCAAACTCACCTGAAAACCTCTCCCGTGTGAAGCGGTTGCAATGCATTCTTGCCAGTCAGCGACGCGCTAGAGTGCCAGTGCGACATTCATGTTCGGTCAGAGTGTACGTGATCTCTCACTAGTGCCTCCATTGAAGCAGCGTGTCGTTCGAGAGCATATCGTCCGTCGGTTGGCAGGGCCACCGTGCACGGCGAATAGAGGCAGGCCGGACAGCCAGCTCGCCGGAGGTCTCCGACGATGGAGGAGGCCTTCGATCGTGAGCCGGCGTCCATACCTGCGCCGTTCGATGCTAGCTTGACCATTGAGTAGGCGCAGGCACACTATGATGCCGTCATAGCACATGATCAGCTAACACTTGATCCATTGTTAGTGTTCGGACACGCGCAGAAGTAACAACTCTATAACCTCGACCTCCTCGCACATCACCAACTTACGGAGGTTTAGATATATAGCGAGTTCACGAGCGAGGATGCCATGGCAGTCATGGCGGCGGAGAACTCGAACTTCATCGAGGAGGAGCGGGCGCCCTATGAGGCTACCCGCAACGCTCACATGGCGGCCTCGGATGCCCAGTCGACGCAGGCGGACGCTAACGCAATGGTGCCAGTTGCGCACCATTGGCACCACTTCGACGACGACGCCAGTCCACGTCCATCGTCAACTTCACCTCCACCGGCGACGGGCTGGGCGTGGACGCCGACCAGGAAGAATAGGGCATGGGAGATGGCGGTGCCTCATATCTAATGTGGGCCAGTATGTGTTCCATGTCCTACTCTACCTCGTCGATGACCGCACCATCACTTTTCGGGGCTCACGGACGCCGTACATGGACCCGGCAGGGAACAACAAGGACTTGGAGGTGGGACTCTTTCTGGACCTCACGGCTACCAACGAATATTTACACTAGGTTAACCTCTGGACGCTTTTATTTAGTTGAAATGTGTCCATGATGTAATAAATTTGGTTAGGTTTAAATAAAAAATCGTCCGGTTTGCACAAGGTTATCAGAATCGCAATTTTGTTGTACGATTCTACGACTTTACGATCCAAACTAACCCTGCTGATTCTACGATTTTGGTTCGTAGAATCTACGTTTTTATGATCCTGGTAGTTAAGATTCTATGATTTGCAATCCTGCCATCAAAGCTTCGATCCAAGTCAGAATCGCATTTCTGACAACCTTAGGTTTGCATGAATATCGTCCAACTCATTCAAATCTGTTTTGAAATGTATGCAGAGAGGCAATCTCTCCACTACTTTCTGTCCATATATTGACACAGGGAAAAAACCATGAATGAATGGCAACACTGTGAAGAAAAGTTGTGCAGTGATTTGCTTAGTACGGATGTTGCCAGAATTATTGGCCAGACCGCATCTCTCGATTGGATGGCATCGTCCACAGCTAGCTTATCCTGCCCTGTCCAATCACAGCCGTGCATTCCCGCAAATTATCTCCCCAACGTGTTCCACGCTCGCCCTGAGACAGACCTCATGGATGACAGCAACCTGCTTGTCCTTTTTGCGACAGAAATTAATTTACTAGCCCATGCGTCGTTTAACCTCTTGTGCCATTTGTAGTCCTTAACTTTATAAAAATTAAGAAGTACTCCCTCCGTCCCATAATATAAGAACGTTTTTGCCACTACACTACTGGCAAAAACGTTCTTATATTATGGGACGGAGGGAGTACATCACAAAACATACATCAAACGGTTCATGTCACCACAAGATCCTGGTAAGTCTGTCTATTACATACTACCAGTGTAGTGTAAAAAACGCTTTTATATTATAGGACAGAGGGAGTAAAATGTATGATAATTACGTATGATAATTACTATTTTCACAACTTATGAGATAATTTCTGAGCCATAATGGATTGCTACCATAAGAGTAAGGATTTCTCTAAAGCTAGCACACCATGTAGGGTATAGCTTCCCTACAACAAACTAGCCACCACACACTTTGCAAATTTGCATTGCACCTCAAGAAGCACTGGGGGAAGCTAGCGCACGCGCAGACACACACATTAAAATCCAGAAATATGAGAGGGAGGGATGCCGGAGGCTCCTCAGCGATTAGCGACTCTCGGCCGTTGGATCTCTCCCCTGATGCGTTTTCGGCCGTCGGATCGAGCCGCTGGAGAGCCTCCGCCATCGGATCGAGCCGCTGGAGAGCCTCCACCGTCGGATCAACTCCGGTTCCTTTTTTACTCGTTTTGCTCGCTTTCGCTCACTCCGTGGCTCCTGGCTGGGTCTCGCCGACTTGTGGGGTAGCCCGCTAAGGGGGCCCGCGTGTCATCTTCTATGTCTCTGGCGCGTCCCGTGCGGCCCGTCGGCGCACTCCAGAGGTAAAAGATCTCTGCCACCGCCGAAATTCCCCATCCCCGCCGAGGGTAATATTGGGATTTCGCATAGCCTCGCCCCTCGTGGCTTCTACCAATTCGTGGTGTCGTCCCCAATCGGCGAGACGCCCCGTCTCACTTCTTTCTCTCCCCCCTCCCTCCCTCGCAACTCGCTTCTCTCGCGCACGAGCAGCCGCCGCTCCTCTCCGCCTGCCTCCTCCTCTACACAGGATCGCGGCCTGCCCTCCCTTGTGCTAGCCTCTCACGGCCATGAAGGGCGGCGAGCTCGCCGTTGCCGTCATCGGGAGGAGAGCGACCGACGGACCAGGAGCATCCCCATCGACGGGAGGAGCGCAGGAGCCGACGGGGCCCCTCCGGCGACCAGATCTTCTCCATCACCCGCCGTCGTGGCCCCGTCAAGCGTGTTGCGTCGGGAGGAGATGAATCACTGCTCTTCCCGAAGGGGCGCCAGACTGTCGTCCTCCTGCCTGTGCGCGTCCATGAAGAAGACGAACCGAGATGTGCCGCCTCAGATCCACCGTGTGAAGGCAGTGGTGAGCGTTATCTCCACAGCCCGCTCCCCCCCCCCCCCCCCCCTCTCTCTCTCTCTCTGTGTTCATCCGCTCGGGATTTGATTAGATATGTCGATTTGCTTGTTTGCAGGGGGATGGATCCCAAGGGGAGAGGTGCAGTCCCCCAGAGCTGCTGGATAATTACAATTGTTTGTGTTGCGCAAGTAATTTTTATCTCTGCCGTGACCGTGAGGTGCTGCTCCATCACTGGTTTTAGATATCTGACGGCCTCAAGTTTTGTAACAAGAATTTTAAATTTGGTCATGCATTCCTTGTCATCGTCACATCAAGTTTTCTACATTCTGCTAAATATAATAAGAGCACAATAGTTGAGTTGAGCTTTAATTCAAAATAGATGATTGATCGCTCAGTGCTACTCTCCATCAAGGGTTGTTAGCTTCCTTTTCTTGTGCGGTTAGCATGCAGCTAAAAGTTTTTTTCCTTGTTGTACTAACTACCATTCCAAGCTCAAAGTTTTTTATTTCATTAGTTTAACTTTCATGTAGTTTTGTGTATTACTGTATTATTTAGAAGCAACAATAATAAGATTGATCCCTTCATTTTTTCTGCAGAAAGTGTGGTCTACAATCTTTTCAAATCTGGGTACTGTTTGTAGAAGAGGAGTGGCCTTTTTTCAGTAAAGCTTTGGACATAATCTCGTAGTTTCGATGGCATCCGTGATTACTCTCATGTGTTTGTGGAGCCCTGGATGCCGAGTTCACCATTGATGTGCCACTGTGGGAGACTTAGCATGTGCTACACCATTTGTCCCCTCATTGCAAAAGAAAGTTGGGTAACAAAATCAAACGCTCTTCCTTAACTTGGTCAAGTGTTGCAAGGCTGTAGCCGGACCACCAAATTTCACCTGGCATGCAGATGCCAACAGATCCTAACCACTATGGCGTGTTTCCGCATTCATTCTCGACCAACATGTGTTTTAATTTCAAACGAGTGCAATCACCAGTGGCCCGGGAGCCATGCCTGTCTGCTTGGACACTTCCAGTGGGATAAATGGTAATCTGGCAATGTTGAATACTACACCTTCGACGATTGTATCCACTGCTTCACCCAACATGATTCCTGATTCTAGCCAGAGCCTGAAGTATGGAGGTCCAATGGTTGTGGAGTGGTCATACCCTGAGTTACAGATGCTAAAGTATGACGGCCTGCATAAGTATGTTTTCTGCCACTATGTATAGTTACTGACTTTCATACATCAGTGAGAAAGAGAGCATTTTATCACGTGTATATGCCGAGTTAATTCATAGAGTTTGACATTAAGATATATAGAATACACCTGGCAATTGACACCAAGTACGAAATAATTATTCTGCCATATTGGATCAGAATAACAAGTGCTTATTATGTTAGTGCATCAAGATAAATATTTGTTTATTTCATGATTAAGATGTATACTTCGTTTCCGCTGGAAGAATAATGGCAAGAGTGTTTTTAGAAGCATATCACTTCCTTTTAACCTTCAGACAAAAGAGTTCACTTTCTTTATGATCTTGTTGCAATGAGTTTTGTTTTTGCACTTACAGGGGGATGGATCCCAAGGGGAGAGGTGCAGTCCTCCAAAGCCGCTGGATCCCAAAATAAAGGTAATTTGTTTTGCATTGTGGCGTAATCTTGGATGGTGGATTAGCATAACTATGTCTGTAGGGTGTAAGTTTTGGATGAACATAGTTCAGTGCCTAACTAATATCAGAACCATGGTGTAAAGGCCAGCATCCAGTCATATGTAGGTGTAGGAGGAGCTATGGGGAGCAGATCCAGGACATGGGATGCTAACCATCTGCTTGGGAAGGGTTTCTTTCAAATCAGTGAATGGTATCTAACTAACCACGTGTCCACGTCAGAGTTTGATGTTAAGTGCCGATGGAATTCTGAGAGTGGTCATCTGCTCTTTCTTCCTCTTTAGTCCCGACATTTTAATTACTCGGGATATTCTAATGTCATTTGAATTGAGATCATTTTTTCACTCATGTTCTTGGGAACAAAATCTTTGTTTTGTTTCTTATTGGTGATGCGGTAAGCTGACTTGGACCTTTTTCACCTTGGTCTGTGTAGGATTGGAGCCCTTGAAGCATTTGAATGGAGCATATGTATGCATGTTGCACTTCATCTTAGGCGAGTGCGACTGTTACATGTTCGTTAAGACTCAGTTTTTGTGATGCATACCAGAGATAATGTTTTCTTCGATGATTTAGAGTTATAGTTGTCATCAATATTTACCAAAAGGTTAGGTTAGAAAAACAATCAATCTCAAGCTTTCTAATGAAGTCAGTGGCAAGTATTTTTTCCTGTTTGAATTTTCTGTACTTACACCTGCTTTTTGATCTTTTTATACACTGTGAGAGTTGATGTGGAGGTGAAAGCGTGTAATTCTGTAGAGGTTGCCAACACTAAAGTTTTTTTACTTTTTTTCCTCTTCGTAGTTGATTTAGTTGAATCCAAAACAATTATCACCAACTGTAGATTTGACCTGGTGATTGAGTTATGCTTCTCAAGGATTACAATTGTAGTTGTTTCCTGTCTAATATTATTTGTCAGCAAATTTCTTTATTGAAATCTTGAATAAGGGAACTGTAATAATGCAGATAAATAACGGTTTTTCTTATTTTGCCAATAGGTGCATGTTATGATTATTGTGTTGAAGTGCTGATTGCTGACCTATGCCTTTCATGTCCATTTCAGTTTCCATTTTAGATTCTGTTTTAGTTTACTGAATTATTTTTTCTTGAACTGAACCGTTCCTGTGCGGCCAGTCGGCGCCCCTCTATTTTGTGTGATTGATAAATCCTTCCTCACCTTATTTTGTGTGATTGATAAATCCTTGTTTCAGTGGTGCAATGCTTTTTTCTGCTTAAGCATGGTTCTGCGTCGAATCTCGCTGTTACATGAGAATTGTTTTTCTTATGATGGTGGTTGTTGCTTAAGTGTCATCAGCCTACACCTTCAATATACTTATGATAATTCCTTTTAACAGCATGTTTTTCCAATGATCTTCTGTTGCTTATTTAAGAAACAAATTAGATTCTGATGTCCTTTAATACTTATTTATGTACCTGCCTAAGAAGATCATGCCAATTTCTTAAGCAGTGGGTAGTGGTAACGAGTTTCCTAAGCTGACTTTGAGTTTGAGTTACAACATAGGCCCATCTGTTACTTTTTAACATTTGGTGTTTCTGCAGATATGTAATGATGTTGCAATTGCTAAGATAATGGAAGCAACACTTATTTTGCCAGTTCTGAAGCAGGACCAAATATGGAAAGACCAGACATAAGTGCTACTTTCTCTTGTACTAGGTCTCCCTCTTTTCTGAATAATCACATTGCCTTTGCTCAATCTGCTAATTTGAGTCATTTTGTGGTTCCTTCCTGGGCTCCAAACTAACTGCATAGATACTAATTATTATTATATTGTGCTACACCATAATTAGTGCTCAGTGAGCTGTGTCTATTGTTTACACTGTCATCCGCGAAGCCGGGGCTGTCATCTTCTCGCGTGGCTGCCTCTAGCCCATCCAACACTCTGCTCCCCTCCACCAGGTGAAAGCAGCACCACTGCACACACCCTGCCCTCGTGACTGCCGATGACCTACGGGCCTGTCTCTCTCAATCTCGATCTCCTTGTGGACTGAAAGTTGGTGCCATGTGATAATTTTATGTGATTTGATGCCTCTGGTTCTTCCATGATAATTACGTTTGTTGTTTTGAAGGATGGCGTGGTTGATGCAATCCGTGTATCCCTC
The DNA here is from genome assembly GCA_963921465.1 of Triticum timopheevii. Classification (NCBI taxonomy): domain Eukaryota; kingdom Viridiplantae; phylum Streptophyta; class Magnoliopsida; order Poales; family Poaceae; genus Triticum; species Triticum timopheevii. The sequence goes on along the minus strand of OY997274.1, from coordinate 37,171,376 downwards.
ACAGATCCACTTGGAACTCATGCTGCAAACCATCAAATAGGTGCAGTAATGAACTTTTCCTTTCCTGAGCATTTCATTTTCCTCTTGTTTTTGGTTGCTATACTGTAATGTTTTTTTTTTCAGTTGTGCTTTGCCTTATCTATTCCTATATATTTATCTTTTCGAAATCATATTTTATTTGTACTGTGTGACCTGCCAATTTAGACATTGTCAGTACACCTATTACTTTTCGGCTTTTATCTATATTAGTTAAGATGGTTCGTGCAGTTTGATGGCATTTTTATTCTTCTTCCTGGGGTCTGTTGTACTTTGTAGCTGAAATTTCATTATGTACGAATGAAAAAGAACTGGAATAAGCAAACCATGTGTATAAAGATTACTCCCTCCGTCCCAAAATAAGTGTCTCAACTTTGTACTAACTTTAGTAGAAAGTTGTACTAACCTTGAGACATTTATTTTGGGAAGGAGGAAGTACTAACTACTGATGCTTTGCATTAGTGATTTAGAAGTAATTCATGTTGTACCCTTAGGATCAAAGTATAAGTTGTTTTCATCCAAAGAAATGGGTTATAGATTTACCAATTATTACATACAATCTGAAATAGGCTAACTAGCAGAAAAATTGGTTCGATTATGATATTCTTGTGTGGCTACCTATACAATTATTGTGTTTACCTTCTTGCATAGATCTTTTTAGGGGTCATCCTGGTTTTTATTCCAATTTTTTATAGGTCACCTATTTTGTTGATTATTGTTGGGTGCCCAAGCCATTAGAAAAGAGTGATTCCTCAGTCAAGGTAGATATGAGGATAGAACCCAGGGTGGCACTTTGCTAATATTGTACCCTTCGAACGATACACCCGTATACATATTAGTACCTACCACCAAATTCAAGTTCCATATTAGAACATGATTAGTCGTCCTAAAATAAATGGCATGGTTAAGGTTAGGTACATTGGTTCTGCGGTTTTAAAATAAAATGAATATTTGTTCTGTTAACTCTTTCCATGCTTGAAAGCTTCAACTGGACAGTTCTAGAGAAGTATGCTGCGTTGTCAAAAGGCAATCGATTAATCCCAGTATCCCACACATAATTGATCAGAATAACTAAATAGATTCTTATTCCCTTTCCTAGGGCAGAACAAAATTACAATTATCTTATCAATATTATCTAGAAGGGTTTAACTGGAGAGTGAAGCAACAATATAAATAAAAAACCCATGTTCATATTGTTATGGCAATGAATACTAACAAACTGTGGTTCTGTGCGTTTAAATGGGATGTTGGTCCTTCGGGCATTGTGAGGCTTCTCATAGCTTAGCGGCTCTTGGCTGTTGGATCATTTTTTTGTTGCATTTCTGGCAATTCGATCACAGGATGGGAAGACCTTGGCCGTTGGATCAAAAGGTGACCCAATGCGCAGATGTCGTCCGTTCTTCAGGCTGCTAATCTACAGGTTTATCTCCTTCCTTTTCTCTGTGCCTGCATTTGTTGTGTATGCTGATGGTCTCTTTCTTGCAGCGGTCGTGTACAGGGCCAGAGCAACAACGCCGCTCCCACTACTCCCCAGTGCAGAGGATTCCCGTGCCGTGGCAGCTCCAAGGCACACCTGACCTCCTCCTTTTGGTGATGTTTATCAGTTAGTGAGGTTTCTGCACCTACGCTCTATGACGCAGATTGTGTATACCTCTTATTTATTTTGGTTTATTTAGGAATAAACATTGGCGATATGTATTTTGGATTTAGACCTATAGAAAGGGTATGTGTTGTGACAGTGCAAAGCTTTTTAGGGATATCCTCTTTCTCCTGTTGGAAACTATGTCTCATATTTATTCTCCTTAACTTGGAAATTATGTCTCATATTATGTCCGCTGAAGCCAATTTAGAAGGACTGGCAAACAACTGTTCATAGTTGTGGCACATCCACTTTATGGTGTGGTTGCCTACTGCTGGAATAATTATTTCTTCATATATCAGTTTCATGAACCATATGCTAGCTTCATTGATTCCACAACAGAATATGGACATTGTAGTCTTAGAAGATAGGTATGCTGCATATCCTATGGTTATTGGGCACAAAACATATGCTTATATAAATATTGTCAACTGAAACAGTGTGCTCCCAGTTTATATTAATGAAGCCACCTATTAGTATGCTTAGTAGCTATGCTCGGTAGTTGTCTCTCCTTTATTATGTTAATGCTCTTATTACCCTTCCTATTATCGCACTTTTGGTATCAAATTTTATGTTGAGCGGCTGCGCTTTTGGTTTCGAACTTCATGTTGAGTGTCTATCTTTTGTGGTCTTATCAACACACTGAAATCGATTCTGACTTATGTTTCTTCTTCCTTTTATTGTTAACTTGTTTGAATGTATATGCTAAATCTGGATACATACCAACTTAGCATTATTTGCTTGACCAAAATGTTGGGACCGGCACCCTCGCGCCAAGGCGTGATCCCGATCTAGTGCTCATGGCCAGGACGCTCGCCCTCATCATGTCAATGGCAATGTGTGTTTTGTTCTGTTGTGCATGTTTAATCTGCATCCTACCATATATAAAAAAGAAAATAAATCGGGTTTGCGAAACATCATGTACCTGGTAAAAAATTGTGCGTCTGTCACTTTTTCCACTTCGCGCAAAGCCGAAGGCCGGAACAACGTGAAGAGCTATAGCAGCAAACATCGACCACGGTGAGGCCGAGCTAGTACCTCGCCGGAGATGGGACGATGCTGTAAGCCGCGGTGAGTTGTGGCATCCAAGGCGAAGGCAAGGAACTAGGTTGATGGTGCGGATTGGATGGGGAGGGGTGGTTGCTAGTAGGGCGGGGCGGCCCGCGGTAGTGCATGCCAGCCGCGGGCGGTGGAGATCGGCGATTGAGGCTGGGTCGAGGGTTGACACATGGATGAAGAAGAAAAGGAGGAAGAAGATGAACAATGGTGCAATCCTGGCAGTTGGATGGACATCTGACGGCCCCAAAACTTGACTTACAAAAAAAAAAGTTATGCGCTTGATGAATAGACGCTCCCCAATAAAAACACTTAACATGGATGGGCTAGAAAAGAGAGCATTCACAGATTAACCCCTGACTGTTGGGTGCAAGATATGACATTATGAATGGTAAAACTGTACATGGTAAAGCAGGAAAATAATGCATCACATCGTCCCCAACCAAATATCGCGCCCAGCGTGTTCCACGCCCTGTGAATGAGACCAAACCTCTGCTGTCTGCGTTAGTTAATTTCTCTCAAGCTCACACACCACGTAGGACCTAGCTTTCCTACTGTCTTTAACAAGCTAATTTTCTAATGGAATTTCTGTCAATATATGTTGCTAATTGGGCAGTACATCTTGCCATCACAGGGAGGGAGTTCTATTTAAGAAGCCGCCCACCACACACACTTGGCAGTGCGCCTCAAGAAGCAGAGCACCACAGGGTAGCTAACAGTAACAATGGCGATGGCAAGGGTGCCCATCCTCATCGCGGTGGCTCTCGTGGCCGCAGCGGCCTCGTGCAGCGCATGGGAGCCCACCATCCAGATGCCGACGGCGGAGGCTGCGGCTGCTGCGGTCGACGACGCCGTGGCGCCGCTCATCCACGCGCTGCGCCCGCTGCTGGGCTCCAGCGGAGAGCTCGGCAGCCGCGGCGGCGTGCCGTGTGACAGCTGGAGGCTGGGCGTGGAGGCGTACAACGTGAGGGACTGGAAGACGGTCCCGGCCAACTGCGAGGGCTACGTGGGGCACTACATGCTCGGCAGCCACTTCCGGCGCGACTCCAAGGTCGTCATCGACCAGGCCATCGCCTACGTCGACAGCCTCAAGCTCGCCGGCAACGGCAAGGAGGTGTGGGTCTTCGACATCGACGAGACCACGCTCTCCAACCTCCCTTACTACGCCACGCACGGTTTTGGGTATGTACTTACACACATTGTGCATCGTTGAGGATCATCTCCATATAGTTTTGCATTTCTCGACAAATATAATATGCACGACTGTCTATCCGTACGTACGTGCATATTGTACTTGATATTTGTTGCAGGTGCATTTGAGCAGAGACTTGGACTTGTCTATTCGTTTAGCTAAAGTATGAAAAATCAACCCACTAGAAAACACCAGTAACACCATGGCATCATATGTGAGTGGATTTGTTTTCTACCATGCATGCATACTATGTGCCACGTACTAATCCACCGTCAAATGTATTGAAAATGTGTAAAATTATTGTGATACACTTTTAAGCGACAAAAAAATCCGACAAAAGATGACAATTTATTTTGAAAGAAGCAAGACATAGCGAAAAAGTAGAAATGATGCACGGATATCTGAGCAACGATGGACAGTGGATGTATGCACTGTAGTATAGGACACTGAGCCCTTTATTTGTTTCAGTGAAAATACTATTTGTATACCTTAAAAAATCTGAAAAAAGTATATACATAAGGATATAATTGTATATACGCGTGCAAATTTTCATGAACATGTATATGTTCATATCTGATGTATCCAGAAAAGACAAATAGATAGATTGACATGTGATTAATTGATGCAACTTTACATATAGTTGAAGAACGTGTATACGCATTTATAGATTTTATAAATATATTTTTGGCAACTTTTAAGTATAATATTTTGATCTTGTTTGTGGAAAAATGGGGCTCGCTGTAGCCCGTCCTCTATAACGCATCACTATATGTAATGTAGAAGGTTGGCACCATAAGTTCTCTAATAATAATGAAAGGGGGAAACAGGGATGAAAAAGTGGAAATAAAAGGGCATATATGCGTTGGACGTGTTTGAGTTGGGCATCATTGGTGGTCATCTCCAGTCCAATCATAGACATAGCCTGCAGGACCATGGCCATGTGCCGATTGATGAGCAAAACATGCTATGCTATGCCAATTACATATAGTGGTGTGATGTGCATGTGATGGTCGGAGTACGTAGGCCCGAATCTGTCGTCCACTTGGCTACTTTATCTACAGATTTCGTTTTAAACCATTACTATCAACAAATTTACGCAGCGTAGATGCACTTCGATTCACCCCTTGGTTTTTAACCGTCATGTTCATGGTTACTTTCATGTTTGTCTCTTCAGTATGCAAATCTACGTACTAGCTGACATCGGCATGTATACACACGCGCAGGGCTAGGCCATACAACGCGACGAGCTTCGACGCGTACGTTCTTGAGGGAACCGCGCCGGCGCTGCCGGAGACGAAGCGCCTGTACTACAAGCTACTCAAGGTGGGCATCAAGCCGGTGTTCATCACAGGAAGGACGGAAGACAAGAGGGCCATCACCGTCGGAAACCTCCGCAGCCAGGGCATCTCCGGGTGGATGAACCTGACGCTCAAGCAACCCGGGTTCCATGGCTCCGCTATATCCTACAAGTCCGCCGAGAGGAAGAAGCTGCAGGACGCCGGGTATGTCATCGTTGGCAACATCGGCGACCAGTGGAGCGACCTCCTCGGCGCGCCCGAGGGAGCTCGTACCTTCAAGCTGCCCGACCCACTCTACTACATCGGCTAGGTCTGCGGCCATTGATTGGACGAATGCTCGTGGTCCACGAATAAGCTCCAAGCGCTTAATAATTATCTGCATGCTGGATGCATCAATAATAAGCCATTGTGTTGTTCTTGCTTGGATGGTTTACTTAGCTCATATCAATTTCCACTAGTACATTGGCTACAGATTTTCTTTTCTTTGGGAATCCACGGGCTATTGTTGCTTGATGTGTTGTTATCCATCATAATTTCGTTCTTGTACAATTGCATGACATCTGTCTTTTGACTGTTATTTTTGCCCTATAAACAACATTACTGTGATATATCGACATCTGAAGTATCAAAAAGCAAGAAGAGGGAAGGGTGAATAGGAGATTTCCAAAAGTTCCTTGCACAAATGCAAGTTCCATATATTTTTTTGAGACAATCTCGCGAAACTTTATTAACCCATCACAATGTTTACAGGGACGAAATCAAGATCTCCCGTCTGGCCTAACCACACATGTCGGCCAACCGCGAGGGAGAGAGAATGTTTCGCAAGATTGTGAGCTTCATAGTTTGAGCTCCTAAATTCATGTCCTATGTTGCAAGTAATAAAACTAGAAGAGTATTCCGAAATCTCCCGAAGAACAGCTCCATAAGTAGCTAGCTTGCCATGATGCAGTTCGTTGACAACCACCTTGCAGTTCGATGCAACCTGTATATCTCTAGCATTTAGATCGTCCGCCAACGAGAGAGCTTCCCTTATAGCTAGGGCTTCCAGCATTTGAGGCTCTGTAATATGCTTAAACACAATGGCCGAAGCCCCCAGAAAGTTGCCCTCTTGATCTCTGCAGATCGCTCCCACAGAACCATGCTTCCTCCTCACGGCCACTGCTCCGTCAACATTGATCTTGACACAACCTTGTATTGGCGGCACCCATGTTGCACTCCGCCTGACTCTCATTGGTGCTGCGTTCGTCTCCCTTTTGTTAACTATCTCCAACTCTGAAAGATACTTACTAATGAAAGCCGCCGTAGCATGTGGAGATTGAAATATATCCTCATGAATTGCCTTTCTTCTTGCAGCCCAAATTGCCCACATGGTTACCACAACACGGGTCAAATCATGAGTATCTAGTATTTCATGTATAGCAAATAACCAATCCTTTGCGTCTTCCTCTTGGTGTGTGATGATTTTCTCGACCAACTCCTCTGGTGCGAGAGCCCATACGCTTCTTGATAGAGCGCAAGAGAGGAGTGCATGTCTCCATGTGTACCTAGCTCCACACAAGCAACAAGTATCTGTCTCGGCCATATGGCGATGATGGAGCACTTCTCCGCTGGGCATAGAATGTCTGGCAAGTCTCCATAGGAACATACGGAGTTTCGAGGGTACCTGAATATGCCATATGGTACTCCAAAACCTGCTGTTCTGCCCCGCAGATGAGTCGTCGGCCTCGTTCCACCACCCCTCTCTACTCATCTTCGTACGCAATATCATTCTATATGCAGACCGTACGGTGAAACTGCCAGTTGGTTCTTCATGCCAAGCCCAAAAATCCGGCTGCCTGCGCATACATACTGGTATTTTTAGGATCTCCTCTGCATCAATCGGGATAAAAACTGAACGAACCAGCTCCTCGTTCCATTGTGCTGTGGTGGCATCAATCAGATCAGTGACCCGCCGAGGAGGGTTTGGCACTAGGGAAGTAATAGGCCTTTTGAAACTATCACGAGGGATCCAGTTTTGTAGCCATATATCCGTGCTGCCTCCATCCCCAATTCTCCTGATAATTCCCTGAGCTAGTATCTCCCTTCCATCTAATATAGCTCGCCATATCTGAGATGGCCGAGCACCCAATTCTGCCTCCATTAAAGTGCAACTTGGGAAGTAAACAGCCTTCAAAATTTGAGCACTGAGGGATCGTTCATCATTCAATATTCTCCAGGCTTGCCGCGCCAGTAAAGCTAGATTAAACATCTCCAAATCACGAAAACCAAGTCCCCCCATCTGTTTAGGTTGTATCATAGTGTCCCAAGCAACCCACGCTGGTTTTCGCTTGCCTTGCTTACTCCCCCACCAAAATTGCCTAATGATGGCCGATATGCTGTCACAAAGCCCTCTAGGGAGCCTGAAGCATGACATAGAGTAGACCGGAATTGCATGTGCAACTGCCTTGATCAAAACTTCTTTACCGGCCGCAGAGAGTAACTTTTCCATCCAGCCTTTAATCTTCTCCCACACCCGGTCTCTCAAGTACTTGAATGTTCCATTCTTTGAGTGTCCCACGTCCGTTGGCATGCCCAAATAACGCTCGCTTAAGGATTCATTATGAACCTGCAAAGAGGTTTTTATTGCTTCCCTCATAGAGCCTGGACAGCCGCAACTAAAGAAGATGGATGACTTGTCATGATTGATACGTTGCCCAGAAGCCTTACATGATTTAATTTTCTAAAATTGACGTACCTTTTCATATTCGGGTACATTTTTTTGGAAAGAGTTCATGAATTTGAAAAATTTATGCGAACTCGAAAAAGTACGCGGATTTGGACTTTTTACGCAAAAATGTGTGGATTTGAAAAATTATGTCAACTTGAAACAAGTACGTGAATTTCAAACAAAGTTCATGGATTATAAAAGGAACACGGATTTGGAAAAAAATGTGGACTTTGAAAAGTATGCGAATTTCAAAAACAGTTCATGGCTTTGAAAAATACTTGGATTTCATAAAACTACACAAACTTGGGAAAAATACACGGATTTGAAAAAAAGTACGTAAATGTTAAAAAAAATCATGAATTTGAAGAAAGTACACAAATTTCAAAATAGATCGCTGATCTGAAAAAAATATGTTTATTTTTGAAAAAAATACACATCCTTGAAAAAACTATGCGGATTTGGAAAGTGTATGTGAATTTTAAAAAGTTCACGGATATAAAGAAATTACACGAATATGAGTGAGCACGGGTCAAAACCGGGGTGAGTCAGCACCAAAACCGGTCAAACCGGAAACCAAGGACGAACCTTGTCCGGTTTCGGTAGTTGGGGGTGCAAGTTCTCCGGTTTTGAAGTTGAGAGACCAAATCTAGACTCCACCAAGAGTTGAGGGATGGAAAGTATACTTTTCTCTAATTTAAACTCAAATAACTTTCTATTTTGTGACTATGCTTTGAAACAGTTTGCATGCATCATTTGGAGCAATAGATGCAAAAGAAGTTGGGCCATGTGTTGGTAGCTAGGCTGCATTACCCTCATCCACAAGGAGAGATATTTGGTCCGTTTGGATGCATGGCCCATACCAAATGTTGGCCGGCTGCAGAATTTAAAGCACCAGTGAGCCTGTGTGAGTGGAAATACTCAAATCAACCTTTTCCACTCAATCGAGCGAGTGCATGTGGGTGAATCTGGCGGTGTGATCTGGTGGACGCCTGTAGGTGGGTTTGTGCTTGTTCTTTTCCACTCACCTCCCTTAACCTCTTTCACCTAGCTAGTCACTTCTATCGAGCTTCCATTTGAGATAAGCTCTACAAGAAGAAGATGCACATCGACGTTGTGATTCCATTCAGGCAATCAGTTCCTAGTTACGTTGACTTGAATCTTCAATTTCATGTTCAGGATTGGAGCTTTTATAGAAGAATTTTGTCAAACTCGTCGCATATTGTCGCTCGTTTGAAATTTAAGGCTCCGGCTTCTGCATTGCATGCAAGATCCCGATGCCAGTGGGCTCATCCTGCTGATACGTCGATGCATTGCATTCTGCAATAACATGTACAAATCATGCATAGATCGGACATGATGTTTTTGTACCCCAGTGCAATTGAGCTCGGGTGAACAGTAAAGTCGAAAAACATTTAAAAATGTTCAAAAAATCTTAATTTTTTATCGCAAACTTCGAGAAATGTTCTAAGAGCTTGCAAAATTCCATCACAAAATCATGTTTGTGGAAGTCGGGGCAAAAAAAGAAAAATCAGTACTCTGAAAATGTGATTTTGCTTTTTTGCCACGACTTCCACAAATGTGATTTCGTAATGAAATTTGCAAGCTCTTAGAACCTTGGAGACGCTTTGTTGGCGACACGGCCTCTTGCATCTCAAATCATGCATCTTGGAAACGCTTTACTGGCGACACAACCTCTATAGCTTCTCCGAGAGGCCATGCGGCATGAATGAAGTATTCCCCGTGCTTCACCTTCTGTGCGCCACTGTGATCTCCTTTGTCGGCTTCAAACCTGCGGCTACCATATCATATCCGCTAAACCAAGTCTAATCTATTAATCTCACTTGCCGTAAAAGATGACCAACCGCACCAAAATCCATAAATTCACCGTTGAATACTGAAGACAAAAGTATATACAGTAACCAATACATGTTTTGTATAGTTGCTTAGCGAATCCATTCACGAGCAAGAAGTACTGGTAGATGAGATCCATGTAAATTAATGTAGGGCGTGTCGCTGGCTCGAACCCTTGGATAGGCGGCCTTTGCTTCGTTGAAGCTCTACGGGCAAATCTTCTCGGCGGCAGCCCCGAATGCCGTGGGGGTGGTCTTCCCGCTGGTAGCCTCACTGACAAATACACAGAAGTCACTAGCTCTTGTCACAACACTAATTTACATTCAGACTAATTAGCCAGGGGCTCCTTGTCACCTCGGATGCCTTGTAGTACTAGAAAGTGGAGGTGACATAAAGATCCTCCTGGCCAGCTCCTCCCCCGCCGTTCCATGCACCATTGAAGGTGCAATTTTTGTTTCTCAGAGTGCATTGAACTTCATTGCTCTGATGACGTCCTCTCGTTACTTGTCATACTATGCTCCTTAAGGTGACACTATGCCATCGTATTGCTCTCCGTTGTAGGCGTATTTTCCTTTAAGGATAAATATATATACTCACTTCGTCCCAAAATACAGCCGAGACACTTATTTTGGGACGGAGGGAGTATATCAGATGGACATATAGTATCATTATTACGTACTTACTCAACTAGTTTCAGAATGTGTTGACCGATGTAATTACCGTTACGTACCACTAAATCCAGGCAGCATGCAATAGCTGAACGACCCATTCTTTGCCATGAAGATCTCTACTCGAGCCCGTAAATATGAGTCAACATGAATCAACTGAAAAGTTTCTAATATCTAATTTATCAAAATTGAGTCCCAAGAAAGTAGATCATGGTATTGGTAAAGTGTGAGGGGACGCAGCCATATCTCCCAGCTTCAGTTCCTCTCAACAGAACAAGTTTTGTCTTTAAGCCAAAGTAAACAGATTTTGGCTTGACATTTGCAATCGTACAAAATGATCCATCGATAGCTAGCCTTTCCCACTATGTGGCAAAAAATATTGTTGGGGAAAACAAGCACATTACAGACAGTGATTGCTTCTTTACAGAAAGATAATGGATGTGCCAGAAACAGATTTTGTACTATGTACCCCAGAGACACGTGAATAATAACGAAAACACATGTACTCTACTATTTGACGAGTCGCCCACAGAGCTAGCAGTAGCACACACACTAACAATGGCGATGGTGAGGATGCCCATCCTCGTTGCCGTGGCTCTCGTGGCCGCAGCGGCCTCCTGCAGCGCAAGGGAGCCCAACATCTGGATGCCGATGGCGGAGGTTGTGGTGACTGCCGTAGATGACGACATGGCACCACTCATCCACGCGCTGCGCCCGCTGCTGGGCTCCCGCGGAGAGCTCGGCAGCCGTGGCGGCGTGCCGTGTGACAGCTGGAGGCTGGGCGTGGAGGCGTACAACGTGCGGGACTGGAAGACGGTCCCGGCCAACTGCGAGGGCTACGTGGGGCACTACATGCTCGGCAGCCACTTCCGGCGCGACTCCAAGGTCGTCATCGACCAGGCCATCGCCTACGTCGACAGCCTCAAGCTCGCCGGCAACGGCAAGGAGGTGTGGGTCTTCGACATCGACGAGACCACGCTCTCCAACCTCCCTTACTACGCCACGCACGGTTTTGGGTACGTGTTTACACACATTATTCACATCGTTGAGTATACACTTCTATATGACTGTCTACCCGTATGTACGTGCACATTATAGGTGATATATGTTGCAGGTCCATTTGAGCAGACATGGATTGGTGTGTCCGTTGAGCTAAAGTAAAAAATATCGAACAATACCATGTTAAAGTTACAAAAATGCGCCCTGCCCCCACAAACTGCCACTTAAAAACGGCCACGTGTCTGTCTACGTAACCCCACTCACCCCGTAAACATTACGTAGGTGTAGCAAAACTCTAAAGTTAACCCCACTAGATAATACCAGTAACACCATAGCATAATGTGATGGTTTTTCTACCATGCATGCATGCTATATGCCATGTATTGATCAACCATTAAATGTATTGAACATGCGTACATATTTCATTGATATATAATGAAACGTTATATTGTACTTTGAAACAAAACAAAAATCCGACAACAGACGACGATATACTTTGTAAGAAGACAGACACAAAAGAAAGCAGAAAATGTTGCATGAATATCAATATCAGAGCAAAGATGGACGGTGGATATATGGACAGTAGTATATAAATATATAACGTAGATGGTACATCCTCCAGAACAAAATGTAAGACGTTTTTTGAGAGAACGTCTTACATTTTGTTACGGAGGGAGTAGAAAATTATTTCTCGATGGCAAAATAAGTTCTCTAGTAATAAAAAAAAGAAAAAACACAGATGAAACTATAAGTGGAAATAAAAAAGGCATATATGTGTTGGACATGTTGGGGTTGGACATCATTGGTTGTCATCCCCAGTCCAATCATAGAGCAAGCAGGACCATATGACGATTCATGAGCAAAACATGCTATGCTGTGCTAATCAGAGATAAGTGATGTGAAATCATGTCGTTTCCTTGGCTACTTTATCTACTTTATTATCTACATACATATTTCTATCAACAGATTTAGGCAGCGTACATGCGCTTCGGTACATCCCTTGGTTTTTATAACCGTCCTTATGGACAGATGTTAGAAGTCAGAACATCTCGTTCATGGTTAATTTTATGTTTGTTTCTTTTGCATATATGCAAAATTACATACTACTCCCTCTGTTCCTAAATATAAGTCTTTTTAGACATTTCAAATGGATTACAACATACTAATGTATGTAGACACATTTTAGAGTGTAGATTCACTCATTTTGCTCCGTATGTAGTCACTTGTTGGAATCTCTAAAAAGACTTATATTAAGGAACGGAGGGAGTAATAGCTAATATCGGCATGCATATGCGTGCGCAGGGCTAGGCCATACAACGCGACGAGCTTCGACGCGTATGTTCTTGAGGGAACCGCGCCGGCGCTGCCGGAGACGAAGCGCCTGTACTACAAGCTACTCAAGGTGGGCATCAAGCCGGTGTTCATCACAGGCCGGACGGAGGACAAGAGGGCGATCACCGTCGGAAACCTCCGCAGCCAGGGCATCTCCGGGTGGATGAACCTGACGCTCAAGCAACCCGGGTTCCATGGCTCCGCGATATCCTACAAGTCCGCCGAGAGGAAGAAGCTGCAGGACGCCGGGTATGTCATCGTCGGCAACATCGGCGACCAGTGGAGCGACCTCCTCGGCGCGCCCGAGGGAGCTCGTACCTTCAAGCTGCCTGACCCCCTGTACTACATCGGCTAGGCCTGCCGCCGTTGATTGCACGAATGTTCGTGGTCCATGAATAAGCTCCATGCTCTTAATAATTATCTGCATGCTGGATGCATCAATAATAAGCCATTGTGTTGTTCTTGCTTGGATGGTTTACTTAGTTCATATCAGTTGCCACTAGTACATTGGCTACAGATTTTCTTTTCTTTGGGAATCCACGGGCTATTGTTGCTTGATGTGTTGTTATCCATCATAATTTCGTTCTAGTACAATTGCATGACATCGTTCTTTTGACTGTTATTTTTGCCCTATAAACAACATATATATCAACATCTAAAGTATCAAAAAGCAAGAAGAGGGAAGGGTGAATAGGAGATTTCCAAAAGTTTCTTGCACAAATGCAAGTTCCATATAATACGGTGTGTTTAGCTGGAAATGTTGGGCCCGGCCACATCTGGGTAGCACATGTATTACAAGACCACAGCCCATGCTATAATTTAAACTCGAATAACTTTCTATTTTTGGGGGGTCATCCTCCTTTTCTAAAAAAAAAAACTTTCTATTTTGTGACTATGCTTTGAAACAGTTTGCATGTATCATTTGGAGCAATAGATGCAAGAGAAGTCGGGCCATGTGTTGGTAGGCTGCGAGCGAGTGCATGTGGGTGAATCTGGCGGTGTGATCTGGTGGACGCCTGTAGGTGGGTTTGTGCTTGTTCTTTTCCACTCACCTCCCTTAATCTCTTTCACCTAGTCACTTCTATCTACACTACACAACAGAGCTTCCATTTAAGATAAGCTCTACAAGAAGAAGATGCACATCGACGTTGTGATTCCATTCAGGCAATCAGTTCCTAGTTACGTTGACTTGAATCTTCAATTTCATGTTCAGGTTTGGAGCTTTTATAGAAGAATTTTGTCAAATTCGTCGCATATTGTCGATCGTTTGAAATTTAAGGCTCCGGCTTCTGCATTGCACGCAAGATCCCGATGCCAGTGGGCTCATCCTGTTGATACGTCGACGCATTGCATTCTGCAATAACATGTACAGATCATGCATAGATCGGACATGATGTTTTTGCACCCGATTGCAATTGAGCTCAGGTGAACAGTAAACTCGAAAAACATTTAAAAAATGTTCAAAACATCTCAATTTTTCATCGCAAACTTCGAGAAATGTTCTAAGAGCTTGCAAAATTCCATCACAAAATCATATTTGTGGAAGTCGGGGCAAAAAAACAAAATCAGTACTCTCAAAATGCTTCTTTCGAAAGCATTTTGGAGCACTGGTTTTGCTTTTTTGTCACGACTTCCACAAATGTGATTTCGTGATGAAATTTGCAAGCTCTTAGAACCTTGGAGACGCTTTGTTGGCGACACGGCCTCTTGCAACTCAAATCATGCATCTTGGAAACGCTTTACTGGCGACACAACCTCTATAGCTTCTCCGAGAGGCCATGCGGCATGAATGAAGTATTCCCCGTGCTTCACCTTCTGTGCCACTGTGATCTCCTTTGTCGGCTTAAAACCAGCGGCTACCATATCATATCCACTAAACCAAGTCTAATCTATTAGTCCCACTTGCCGGAAAACATGACCAACCGCACCAAAATCCATAAATTCACCGGTGAATACTGAAGACAAAAGTATATACGGTAACCAATACATGTTTTGTATAGTTGCTTAGCGAATCCATTCACAGGCAAGAAGTACTGGTAGATGAGATCCATGCAAATTAATGTAGGGCGTGTCGCTGGCTCGAACCCTTGGATAGGCCGCCTTTGCTTCCTTGAAGCTCAACGGGCAAATCTTCTCGGCGGCAGCCCCGAATGCCGTGGGGGTAGTCTTCCCGCTGGTAGCCTCACTGACAAATACACAAAAGCACTAGCTCTTGTCACAACACTAATTTACATTCAGACTAATTAGCCAGGGGCTCCTTGTCACCTCGGATGCCTTGTAGTTCTAAAAAGTGGAGGTGACATAAAGATCGTCCTGGCCAGCTCCTCCCCCGCCGTTTCATGCACCATTGAAGGTGCAATTTTTTGTTTCTCAGGGTGCATTGAACATTTGAACTTCATTGCTCTCATGACGTCCTCTCATTACTTGTCATACTATGCTCCTTAAGATGACGGTATGGCGTCGTATTGCTCTCCGTTGTAGGTGTATTTTCCGTTAAGGATAAATATATATACTCACTTCGTCCCAAAATAAAGCTGAGACACTTATTTTAGGACGGAGGAAGTATATTAAATGGACAGAGTATACTTGATTACGTACTTACTCAACTAATTTCAGAAAGTGTTACTCGATGTAATTACCATTACGTACCACTAAATCGAGGCAGCATTGCAATAGCTGAATGGTCCATTATTTGCCTTGAAGATCTCTACTCGAGCCCAAAAATATGAGTCAACATGAACCAACTGAAATTTTTCCAATATCTAGTTTATCAAAATTGAGTGCCAAGAAAGTAGAGCCTGGTATTGGTAAAGTGTGAGGGGACGCAATATACTCCCTCCGTCCGAAATACTTGTCATCAAAATGGATAAAAGGGGATGTATGTATCTTGAACTGGGATGTATCTCCGGACGGAAGTAGTATCTCCCAGCTTCAGTTCCTCTTGACAGAACAAGTTTTGTCTTTAAGCCAAAGTAAACAGATTTTGGCTTGACATTTGCAGTCGTACAAAGTCATCCATCTATAGCTAGCCTTTCCCACTATGTGGCAAAAAATATTGTTGGTGAAAACAAGCACATTGCAGACAGTGATTGCTTCTTTACAGAAAGATAATGGATGTGCCAGAAACAGATTTTGTACTATGTACTCGAGACACGTGAATAACGAAAACACATGTACTCTACTATTTGACGAGCCGCCCACCACATGCTCTTTGCACGGCACTGCAATAAGCAGAGCACCACAGAGCTAGCAGTAGGCCAGTAGCACACACTAACAATGGCGATGGCAATCATGCCCATCCTCGTCACCGCGGCTCTCGTGGCCGCTGCGGCCTCCTGCAGCGCAAGGGAGCCCAACATCCGGATGACAACGGTGGAGGTTGCGGCGACTGCCTTGGATGACGCCGTGGCGCTGCTGATTCACACGCTGCGGCCGATGCTGGGCTCCGGCGGGCAGCTCGGCAGCTGCGGAGGCGTGCCGTGCGACAGCTGGAGGCTGGGCGTGGAGGCGTACAACGTGCGGGACTGGAAGACGGTCCCGACCAATTGCGAGGGCTATGCTGGCCACTACATGCTCGGCAGCCACTACTGGCGCGACTCCAAGGTCGTCATCGACCAGTCCATCGCCTACCTTGACAGCCTCAAGCTCACCGGCAATGGGAAGGAGGTGTGGGTCTTCGACATCGATGAGACAATGCTCTCCAACCTACCTTACTATGCCACGCACGGCTTCGGGTATGTACGTGCACATTATACATGCTATTTGCCTATTTCTTGCAGGTGTATTTGAGCAGGGGCCCGCACTGATCTTTCCGTTTAGCTGAAGTTAAAAAATCCTATGTGTACCTTGTTAAAATTAACCCACTAGGAAACACCAATAACATCATGACACAATGAAATTGAAATCATCTTCCGTGTGATACAACGATCTATGTCCAAGGAACAACATGAAGATTTTAATTTCTTCAAGACCTACTAGCTGACATCTCATTAACCCATGGACATGTGATAATGTATGCACATCAACCCATGATGCAGGGCTATGCCGTACAACGCGACGAGCTACAACGCTTATGTGTTGGAGGGGAGCGCGCCTGCGCTACCGGAGACAAAACGGCTATACTACAAGCTGCTCGCGGTTGGCATCAAGCCAGTGTTCCTAACAGGACGGACCGAGCACCGGAGGGCCATCACAGTTGCCAACCTCCGCCGCCAGGGCATCTCCGGATGGATGAACCTGCTGCTCAAGCAACCAGGGTTCAAGGGTTCCACAGTGACCTACAAGTCTGGTGAGAGGCAGAAGCTGCTGGACGTTGGGTACGTCATTGTGGGAAACATCGGCGACCAGTGGAGTGACATCCTCGGCGCTCCCGAGGGCGCTCGCACCTTCAAGCTGCCCGACCCCATGTACTACATCGGCTAGGCCCGCAGCCGTCGATTACTTGTGGTCGATGAATAAGCTCCATCTTCTGCATAATTATATGCGTGATCCCGTCTGTTGTTGTTGCTTGGTTAGTTTCCTCAGCTGGGATCAGTTGCTACTATCAATAAGACGTACGGGAGTAAAATGGATGTTGCTCAATCAATGGATCAATGGGCTGCTGCTTTTCTTGTTCTTTTAGTTTTTCATGAAATTGATGGGATATTGTTGTCTGATGTGTGGTTCGTCAGTCATACTTTGGATCATGTACAATTGCATGACATAGTGATCTTTTGATGGTTCATGCTTGAGGTGCTAGCACTACATAATAGTTGCACAATATTGGAAGTGTTTAGCTGCCTGCATATAACTCCAACCCACATCTCCTATCCTAACTCCCTTATAGGGTGTTGTAAGAATTTGAGAGAGTTACGGTAAAGTTGTGATGTTCTTCACTTAGAAACTGAAGAGCCTTCAGGGAAGAATCAATTTCAAAGGGAAAGTGCCAGGTTTGAACAGGAACTCCAATTTTCAAGTTATCATCTCCCCTTAAAACAATCCCTACGTTAAAAATACACCACTTACATGTTTCATGTAAAATTTTGGCTTATTTGTTGGCTAATTTCATATTTTAAGGCATTTCGTGCATTTCTTGTTATTTCAAAAAAAAATTCTAAGCAACATGCTTCCTCTGTTCCAAAATAATCAAAGTTCTAGGAAGTCCAGAAAAAACTAAAAGTGAGGACGTAGGAGAAAGAAAAGCAGGTTTTTAGAAGATGTTTAGTTCAATGACATCCATTAATGGTCCTAAAAAAGGCAGTCGTTCATGGAAAAAAGGGAATATCATGGCCTTGATAAGGAGATAGAAATGCATGTGTTATGGCGATATTGTCATAAGCTCACTAAATTTGCATGATACCTTTGATTACAGAGTATCAAGAGATCAGATACCGGCTTTGTCTCAACCATAAATGATGACAACCAGGGATCAGCGGATGTTGCTTATAAGACGCCGCTAGCACCTTATGAGAAATCAAAGTCTTTGGTTTCCAGGGGAGTATGGTCGCAAGGCTGAAGCTTAAAGGAATTGACGGAAGGGCACCACGAGGCGTGGAGACTGCGGCTTAATTTGATTCAACACGAGGAAACTTAACAAGTCCACACATAGCTTACTGTAGGTCCCAAATGATTACAGACTATCTTGATATATTCCATGGATACCAAATAGGAGGTCTCAGGTTTCGGAGAACTTTCAACAAGAACATCATCCAGAAAGATACATACTGGGAGGAACCTAGCCTCCTTGGAGTTTAGGCGTTCCTGGCCATTGGATCCGTTCCTTGATGCGTTCTTGTCCGTCCGATACCCCTCCCGAATGCCCTCGTCCGTCGGATCAAAACGATCAACTATAGATCGAAACAGTGTCAAGCCACTCGAGCCACCGCCTGTAAATTCGGTGCCCCGCCGAGGGCATTATTGGAATTTCACACATAGGCATATAAAAAGGAAACAGTATCGCGGTGACTGAAAACCCAGTCGTCGCCCCATCTTCTTCTCCTCCCTATTCCTCTCCCACCCCCGCTAAGATCGCCGCCGGTGCTGCTCTCCCCTTCGAGCCCCCCCCCCCCCCCCCCCCGGCTGGAGGCCCATGCCACTCCTTCACCTCCACCACGTCGCCGTCGTCGTCACCGGGAGGAGCGGCTGCCGACGCTCGCACAGCTGCTCCTCTCGAAGGCATCACCATTGATGGGAGGAGCACCGGTCTGTCGTCCTCCTGTTCGTGCACCACCGGAAGAGGACAAATCTGAGGTTAGCCGCCTCTGATCCGTCGTTTGAGGCGCCCATCGGCTCCCTCCCTGCCAAATCCCATGTACTGGACTCGCCGCCGCCGTCGTATGGAGTTGCCGCTGCTGCCTGGACTCGACCGCCACTGTCCCCAAGTGTAGCAGCCTCTCCTCCCAACGTCAAGCAAGCTGCAGGTAACCTTGCCCTTTTTCATCTGTTTTGTTATTGAGCTGCTGCTGTTTATTGTCTGGTTCGCCATGCCCTTACTGTTGCTCGCTAGTAGCTTCCCTATGTTGTTCATGTGATGTTGCTGCTGCTGCTTGAACTGTTGATTGACTACTTGGTGCTTCATGTTAGGGATTCCCAAACCATGATGCTATTGGGAGCTAGCATTGCAGATTGGATAATCAAATTTCTTTGCTGTTTGTCAAGTACCAGTACCGCTTCAGATTATTATGCCACTAATACTAGGCTATTGTTTGATGTGTTTTGCAAGTTGCAATGACATGGATCTGGTCTGGAACTCTGGATGACCAATCAAGCATTTGAAATAGGAGACAACAAATGGGCATTATCTCTTTCTCATTTTCTTCTCTTTAACTCCATATTACATGCATATTTTTATTTATTTTTATATATACTTCCGGTGTCCCTGATGGGTTGCTTTTGGAAAATGACGTATCACGTGTCCCTATATGTGTGTTGCCGTGTCCGTGTCCCCGTATCCGTGCTTTTTAGTATAAAAGTATGTACGAAAAACTATTTCTTGCATATTTATACAGATTGCGATATAACTTATATATTACATTTTACTGTACTTTCGCATGTTGTACAATCCTCCTGTCCACGGATAATTATGCCTCTTCCTTTCATGAAGTCCATTTTCCCTTCAGAATATGTTTTGAAAACATGTTGACATGTAGATTTGTGCAGTCATGGTCAAATGGTACATATGTATATTTTCAAAAGAACATTACAGATATGCATAGTTTCAAAAGAACAACACGACAACTAATTATCGCTGCCTTGCATCTCTCTCTTTTTGTTGTGTTGATTGCTTTTGCCAAGTCATTTTGTCCTTTACTATATTTAGTTATTTAGCAATGCTTAACAATACCACTTTTGCTTGGCTATAGTAGATCTTGCAGGTTGTATGATTCCTTTTATACTTCCAAATTTTTATTAGTTGCTACTATTTTTTATTTTTTATTAAATTGACATTTTGAAATAAGCTGACGATTATCCTCGGTTGCGAGACAAGTGTACGTCAAGTTCAGTTTCTTTAGTGAACTTAGTCGAACCTTGCAATTTTAAGTATGTAAGTCATGCATAGCTTTCTGTTCTGTGTAAGTGGAAAGTATTAGTGGTTTCACTTTGTCTTGCAGGGATAGCTTTTGAGAGTTGGTCCAAACTTAATGCATTCATGGGATCACCAATTTTTGGCATTGGTTGAGATTGGGTAGCCTATACCATGAATTCCTGGATGATTGTGGCAATTCTCATGTTTGCTTGCAAGGATGTTACATGAATTGGAGAGATTGAGACTGAACACTGACCTCAAATATATATTGATGCTCCTATCTTCTCATTGCATTTGTCTCTGCATTAAATTAATCAAATTAAATTTCAGTACCAATTCTACGATGTATTCCCCTCATGGCATTTTGATTCCTCTTTCTATTAGATTTTTATGTCTTATTTATATATTAGATTTATTTCTTCTCCAATGACATGCAGTTCTACAGTTGCGTTTTCATATGCATCTACGCCCCACCAGTATACTTGGACTTTCAGTTATGCCATCCTATTTCCTCCTTCATGAGCCGAGTGGCCGTGGTTAGCTTAGGAAGAGAGAACAGCATAAATGAACTGCATTGATAAGTTCACAGGTAAAAAAATCTGGATTGAAGTGATCCTCCAATTTCAAGAATATCATACCAAATATGGATATTTATTTCATCTATATCTATAGGAATAAAAATCTTGAATTTCTTTCGCCTTAGTTGATTCTCACAAATCATAATATAGCCTCCAACCTTTACATAGAGGCCCATTTATCACTTTGGCTGGTTCTATTTTTCTCTGTTGCAAGATAGGAATGTCATACATAACTTTTTTCCGTATGCAACATTTTACATTATATACAATTTTTATTATGATGATGAGTCATCGGTATCATAAGTTGCTAATCTTCATGATTTTCTATAATGTTTTCGGCAATAGATTTAGAGTTATTTGTTTCTGCTCATGCAAAGCATAGGTGTGTTCAAACAACTATACCTATTTTACTTATTTTGGATGTGAATTAGTAAATTCTATCCATATATGCACATGCCATGATATCATACAGTTCTAAGTCAAATGGATTAATGCAATGGGCGACCAGGAAAAGTTATTGTCTTCCTCGTCGTTGGAACATTCCCGAAGATGGTCCAAGGTAATTATTTTAAGAATCGTTTTCTAATTGTGCATAATTTTTCTTTGGTAAATTCAGTGCGTTAACCACCATAGGAAACTTCATTTTCTTTATGGAGACTATGCCCTTATGTGAGTCTTCAGGCCTTACTGAGTTGTTTTATCCACCATCAATCATGGGTGTTAGTTACATCATCATGGGTGTTAGTTACATTGCCTCCTTCACACTTACATCCACCATCAATCAGGTAAGCACTCCCTTTGTTCCACATAAAATCAAGTGAATGTTGTACTCCCAAACCAATTAGCACATTCCAGTTTGATAAATATTGTGCATTGATCCCTGCACTTTTGACAAAGTTATGTTCATGACATCTCCAGTTTACTCCGGTTCTCATTCTTTGTGCTTCTCAGATCTGGCAGCTCCATGGAGTTACTTGTTTAAGTTACACCATCAGCAAACACATAAAGACCTGCATGCTATCATCGCAACTAGATCATTTACATGGTCAATCTGTTAGAGAGAAAACAATGGCTTGTGTGCCCATTAGTTATTTTGTTATTCTATCATATGTGGGCACCTTATCTATCTGTAACATGTGACCTGAGCAACTGCAAAAATGTTAGGCAATACAATTTCTGTGTAACACATGTTCTTATTCACTTTGCCTATAGAAACTATGCATAGTTGTTACTCCCTTTTTTGTGGCCCTGTGTAATATATATTGTAAATAAATTAGCGTGAACTATGGAACCTTTGCACTTGTGTTGTAACATACTGAACCTTCGCACCATTACCTTTCATTGTATAAATGTATGAAATATTAAAAACATCTTATACCAAGTTGGATATTGCTGGGGCGGGTGGGGTGGCAAGGCGCACTTTCTTTCTAGTAAGTAATCCCATGAGCAGGAATCCGAAAAACGAAAGATGTGGAAACGTCCAACCAAGGAGGAGAGCTACGTCACCTTGTTCCTCCGCCGCCAGATACTACCGCGTGGCTTAGTATATATCGTGTGTTTGTGTCAAGTTCTAGTTGGGATGATCTAACATCGAAGGAACAACTGGTCGCATATCTCACCATGTACGAGAGATGACGGCATAACGAGAATCCAGTGGGGCATCATAGAAAAAGAATGCAGTAGGGTATCACACCATGACAGTGCATTTTTGGAGCATGGTGCATTTGAGCACCTTATTTTAAATAATTTAAAATCACATTTAAATTAAAAAAGAAAAGTATTCTACATGGTCATATGGATGTATATTACTCATGTGTAAAATCTAGCGTTGAAATAAGTAAACATGTGAGTTATACAAAAATGACAAAGTGGTGATTTCTAAATAGTGATCAAATGCCATTTCAACTGTGATGATGCACTCTGCGCTAGCCCACGAAGAAGGCTCGCCAACAGGCCTGGGCCGTATCTGCTGGAATAAAACCCACGACACGAGAGAGACAACCCCATCCCCGATGGCCCCATTCATCCGGCTCCCCCCACTCCACTACCCAGGTCTCGAGCTCTCCCTCAGAAAGAAACCTAGGTCTGGAGCGATGGCGCCGCCGCCGCCGCCGCCGCCGCCGGCGAAATGCCCGACCACCGTGCTCGATCTCGACGACGACCTCCTCCGCGAGGTGTTCCTCCGCCTCCCCGGCCTCCCCAGCCTCGTCCGCGCCGCCCTCTCCTGCCGCACCTTCCTCTCCGCGGTCCGCTCGTCCCCCGCCTTCCGCCGCAGCTTCCGGGCTCTCCACCCGTCTCCCTTCGTCGGCCTCTTCGTCCAGCGCCGAGGCTTCAAGCCCGAGGCCTCCTCTTTCCACGCCCACCACAGCCCCCCTGACCCGGACTTCGAGGCCGCTGCCCGCCGCGGCGATTTCTCCCTCACCGCCCTCCCACTCCCAGACGCCGACGGCAGCGAAGACGGCGATGAGGAGGAGGACGAGGAGGAGGAGTACGAGGAAGAAGAAAAAGACGACGACGAGGAGGAGGCCTCGCCCGTGTGGGAGATTGAGCGGTGCTGCGACGGCTACGTGGTCCTCTTCAACCGGAGGGCCAAGCAGATCGCTGCCTACAACCCTCTCACCCGGGCGCTGCATCTCTACCCCTCGCCGCCCCGCCTCTTCTCCGACGCCACTAACTTCGAGTTCCACATCATCTCCTCCCAAGAGGACCCCGGCGCACCACCCCGCGTGCTGTGTTTCGCTTTCGACTTCTTTGAGTTCTTTCACGCCAAGGCGGTCGTCCACCTCATCTCGCCGGACAGCAGCATCAAGTCCAAGTGCCGCAAGTTCCCTGGCACCGGGAGCGGGGTCACCGGCAAGATGGTGAATGGGTCCGTCTATTGGACGCACGTGGGGAAACCTTACATCACCATGCTCGACACCGCGACGCTGAAGTTCACTAGAATGGATCTGCCGCCGCTCTTGGCGGATCAGGAAGGCCGTGAGTGTGCTTTTGTGTTTGGTAATACCAAGGATGGGAGGCCCTGTATCGTTTATCCAGATTTTTGCTCGCTTGATGTTTTCTTCTGGAGACGTGAGGATGAGTATTATGACGATGGTCGCAATTACTGGATGCTGGACCACACATTACCCCTGAAAACGATTCGCCAGTTCGTTAAGTTCTCAGAAGGAGATGATGAATTTATCATTGTGCGGCTTATGGATGTTATCGATGGAATCGTGTACCTGCGTACTGAGTATGACGGGTGTACCGAGGCTCCTCAGTTGTTGCTATCCTTTTGTCTTGAAACAGCGGAGCTGAAATTGATCTGTGAAGATTATCACAAGCCTGTCCGTCCCTACATCATGGCGTGGCCTCCTTCTTTGGTACAAAATGATAAGGTGAGCCCATGCATATACAGTTTCTTTCCACTGGATTCGATGCAAGTTTTATTTACCTGGATTATGTGGGAATCTGCTATCCAGTTTAATGTGTATGACTCCATTTTGCAATTCTAGTTCACTCGAAATACTCAGGTCATAATGTCTAATACTCTTTGATGGTGCTATATCTGAGATGGACACTTCTATTCTGATAGTGTGCACATATGAATATGATACTAGCACAAAGGCCCGTGCGTTGCAACGGGGCGTACAAAGTTTAGTCATTTTCTAGTGCTTCGACATTTTGTAAAAGCAAGAAAGGCCATGTGTTACAATGCATACAAAATAAATAAGCGTGTGTTTGGAAACCTGAAAAATAATTTACCAATCAAACAACTTCGACCGTGAATTCCAGTTGTCATAAGAAGTTATCATTAGATGCACACAAGCTAAGATTTGGGGGCCTTGTTTTAGTGAACAAAATTCTTACACATACCTAGCGACACATCGATCTTGTCACTTCTCCCGTTCGTCAATGGTGGTCATGTATTCCACCTAATCACGGTAAACACTTCTCCCATTCGTCGATGATGGTCATGTATTCCACCTAATCATGGTAAACATGATCAATTCCAAGGTTACGAGGTTGGCCATTACACTATAGCATGTTGCATCCGCGTGCCCCTTTTTTCACTGACTTGTAATTCTGTGGATGACATGTCCCATTAATGTATGCATGAGTATAATTAGAATGTAATATTGTAAGATACACAGTTTTACTATTGTTTACTTATGTATTAATTAAATAAAGGGTGTGTCTAGGGCACATCTAGATGTGCTCTAGTTATTGCACAGGTAAGTGAGTGAATCAAACATAAAGAGAAAAAGAAAAAAGAAAAAAATATCCACGCGAATCTCGATGTAAGATCAATGACATAGAACTTAGATGTGCGATACTTATGGCACATCTAGATGTGCTTTAGCAAAACTGTTAAATAAATGCATACCATCTTCTTTCATGCTAGAAAAAAAATACTAACTTGAGATTGTTGAAGCTCTCCTCTCAGTACACGCGATGCAACAAATACTGTAGAAAAGGAAAATAGCACAAAGGAGTCATGAAAAATATAATCACTTTTGCCAGTCCACATATCAAAGGAATCAACATCGTTATATTCTGATAGACAATTTAAAGTTGGGGAATATTCTTCTACTCAAACAAAAATAGTATGCAAATTCACTAAATATACGTAGTGTAATTGTGTTTCAACTAATGTGCAGATCGGAAATATAATCAATGCTTCGAGAAGTCTACACAATGATCATAACCCATTGTTCAATTATGCATAGGAAGGATAAGTAAAGTGCTCATCATCAGGAGACAAGACAGTTCAGGCGACAACCTGTGTGGTCTGCATCATCCGCCGTGTGCAACGGAGCCGGCGTCGCGTGCATCGGTAGCTCTGGTCCTCGCGAGTGCCTGTTCCTCGTCAATCTGTCCGCAAGGAAGCCGATACAAAAGCTTAGATAGCTAGCTCGTGTAGCTAGCTTTGTACACAAGTGTTACCTTCAACTCATGGTCTGGATGAAGCTATCTCGGCCTTGTGTTCGGATTAAGCGCCCCGACCTGTGTTGCGCGCCCGGTTCCACATGCCCGCGAGCGGAGAAGTGTAGGACAGCTGGATTGGGTAAGCAACGTCGGCGAACAACACAGCGCCTGTCCATCCTAGTTGAGTGCCCAGAAGTCCGTAACTCCAACCGCAGCACAGCCGCGCGTCCAATCTCTTCAGACTGGTACGTACCTCTTGGATGGTTTCCCTTGCTTTCCCGGTGTCCGCGTGCCTCCAGGAGTTTTCTCCTTGTCCCCATGGGATCGGCCTCCATGCACCTGCTCCATCGGCTGCTCCGTCGTCCACGTGGGATCGGCCTCAGCGCGCCTCCTGGACCGGCCGTTCCGCTCTACCCATGGGATCTCCCTCCGCACTCCTCCTCGACAGGCCGCTTCACGTGTTGCTTCTCCTCCAGCCGCTCCGTCGTCGTCCATGTGGAATTGGTCGGCCGTTTCCTCTACGGTATCGACCGCCTCCCTCTTATCTGATATTTATCGTAGGGGTTAGGGTATAACCAGTTTGAAATCTTATCGTAGGAACTGTCTAGATGGAGGTACGTGTGTGAGTCAAACACGAAAGAGAAAACCAAAGTTAACGAATTGTTTTTGACAGACAGACGGGATTAGTACCACCTTGGATTTAAAAAAAACATGAACGTGTTGAAAAAAACTAAAAGCGTAAAGTCACGGGAAAAAGCGTATTGTGACGGTGAACCCACGGAGTCAATCCGTGCTTTATTATTAGGGAAAGATATCATAGCCTTATGGCACTATGGTTTGCTATTCTGTATTTGATATACGAAGCACTTGAGTCCCCTGGAGCACAAATTCCAAAAATAGTCATGCCAAGGAATCCATTGGTGAAAGATTATACACATATATGTAAATGATATTCTGTAGGCTCTGTAACTGCTTTGTTCAAAAATGGAAACTTTTCCACTCTTTAGTGTTACTGTTGTTATAACCATGTTCTTGATGTTGGGCTCAACATACTGTTTACTGCTTACCACAGTATATGTCGATTGAGCCAACATCGGTGGATCTCAATTCGGAGTTGAAACACAATAGTTGTTTTGGGTTGGTCACAATACTTACATCAGCTGTAAATTCTTTAGGGTCCCTGTTCAAAAGATGAAGCTTTGTCTACTCCAGGACCTGAAGGAAGTGATGTGAAGGCCGGGGGTGGCCCAACAGAGCCTGCATCTGTTGCCAAAGCATAATAGGTAACAATGTGGACCGAAGGTTATATATAAATTCAGAATGTGGATGGTTTGCATAACTGGACATGGACCTTTGTTAGGATAGTAAATGTTGATTCCGTTTTCCATAACCTTGCATCTCCAAACTTTCTAGAATGCACCTGAGATGATCTTTTTGTCGCTTTACTTTTTGGACACTGCTAACATTTGGACGGTACTTTCGGATGCATGAAAGCCTGCCATTCCTAGCTTTTAAATTAGCCTCATATTTAAATATTTTAGGATCAGATGGTAGACTTGACTTAGATTTCCAATGCAGTATACTGATGAATGATGTGCACTTGTTTATCTTCTTTTTGTAGGAGACTTGGCGAGATGGTGGTCTTTTGACGATGCTGATGTATGATGACTCAAGCAATATGCTGATACTTTGAAGATTGAAATCCTGATGCCCTTGCTTTATCTTAATGTGCCTTCTGCATATGCAGTATTCTGGAACTTCAAACCTACTTGGAACCTCCTTCGACCATAGTTGTCGATTGCTTGTCACTCGAGATTATGAACAGCATGGTAATTTGAAGTTTAAGCCTTGCTGGTGGTGGTTTGGTGCATACTGGATTTCTGGGTTGATATATGTCTAGTCTTACTGCTGCTAGTTAATTCTTGTTGAGGATTTTCTTTGCCAACAATCTCCATGCATGGATCTTGTATGGTACATGCTCCTCGCTGATGCCTTCTATCCTCAGCCTTGCAAATCAATTGAGCAAAAAAGCCGGAGCCGAGCCGGAGCCTCGTATTGTGTAGCACTATCTGGCTGAGCTAGTCTGTTTGAACTCAAATCCACTCTCAGTCGACTCATTGTCTCATATGGTGCACCTACTAATGCTGAACGCACAGTGATTTTGCAATGCAGCTCATATGATCATACTAGTTTATGATCATGATTGAAGTATCCACACCAGTGTTAGTGATTGCATTGCTGAACTTACCACTAAGATAAATTCAGATTCTCGTCTTGTGAGGCAACTTCAAAGATCTGAGTGATGAATACACTGTGGGCGTCCCCATTAGATTCTCTCTTCTGATAAAGTCCATCTACTCCATTAGTGACCAGGACCAACGCGCCCATGAATTGTGCTTCCTCTCTTTCGGGAAAAATATGTGCTTCTATGAGAAGCAAATTTGTACTTGTGAAAGCACAGTTTTCTCAGAGAAGCACAACTGTGGTTCTAGCGAAAGCTAATCTTGAAGCCTAGATTATTTTTCCCTTTTCAAGAAACATAGTTGTGCTTCTCGTAACAATGCAATGAGCTACAACGCGTACGTGCTGGAGGGGGGCGCGCCTGCGCTACCAGAGACAAAGCGGCTGTACTACAAGCTGCTCGCAGTGGGCGTCAAGCCGGTGTTCCTAACAGGCGGGCCATCACAGTTGCCAATCTCCGCCGCGAGGGCATCTCTAGATGGATGAACTTGCTGTCAAGCAACCAGGGTTCAAGGGCTCCATGGTGACTTACAAATCTGGTGAGAGGCAGAAGTTGCAGGACGCTGGCTACTTCACCATGGGAAACATAGGCGACCAGTGGAGCGACGTCCTCGGTGCGCCC
Source organism: Triticum timopheevii (assembly GCA_963921465.1). NCBI lineage: Eukaryota > Viridiplantae > Streptophyta > Magnoliopsida > Poales > Poaceae > Triticum > Triticum timopheevii. The sequence continues at coordinate 37,142,742 of OY997274.1, read as the reverse complement.
GAGAGCGCGCACACCTTCAAGCTGCCCGACCCCATGTACTACATCGTCTAGGCCTACAACTAGGATTGGTCGTGGTCTGTTGGTCTGTTGTTTGGTTAGTTTCCTCTGTTGGGATCAATTGCTACTATCAATAAGACGTATGGGAGGAGTAAGTACATGTTGCTCAATCAATGGATCCACTGTTGGTTTTCTTTTTCTTTTTTTCCGAGAAATTCATGGGATATTGTTGCTTGATGTGTGCTTTGTCTGTCATAATTTGGATCATGTACAATTGCATGGCATAGTGATCTTTTGATGGTTCATGCTTGAGGCACTAGCATTACGTAATAGAATATTGGAAGTGTTTAGCTGCCTGTATATAACTCCAGAGGCTTTTTAACATGCTCCCTCTTACCCCCTCTTTCATATGAGAAGTAAGAGTAATATAGTAGATCTGAGCCGTTGATTGTATTAAGTAGTGAGTCTGATTAACTCTTACCTTCTTACCTCCCATTTGAAAAGAGGGGGTAAGAGGGAGCATCTTAAAATTGCTCATGTTTGTAACAATTTTGTTGATGTTAGGGGTAGGCGACAATCTAGGATTATTGCTTCATGCAAGAGATTGAGGAACTAAGGTCTTCATCCAAATTTTCTCCTCTTTTGATTGTAAACTTCTCCGTATATTTGTTCTCAAACCTTTCCTGAGCCAAATGAAAGCATTGGACTTCTTGATATTCTACAGTCTGAATTTCACTTCATATTGCACTGGTTTTACATCAACTTCTCACAAATACTCATTGATATTGGAGTAGCAGGATAAAATGTATATTGTCATCCCGCAAGTAGATTTTACTGCTAAAATTGCTCTCCATATATTGTAGGTACATGACCATGAGCTGTAACTTGCAGCTGATTATGTATGCTTCGTTCCAGCTGTAACTTGGAAGTAATCATGTACAGTTTACATTTGTCGACTCGCACGTTAAACATGCCTCCAAATGTTCAAAAAAGAACATGCAATGGTGGACCCTTGCGAATATGAAGTGGCGCAAAAAAAGAGGAGCCGGTGCCAATACTTACCACTGGTGCGGATTGATTGAATCCGCTCTCCCTCCCCTCCCCTCCCCTGACCCCGCGCCCGCGCCGCCTCCCTGGGGGGCGGCCGGGGTGGCTCCCCCCGCTCGCCTCTCCTTCCTCCTCCCCCGTGCCCATCCCACCCCCCCCCCCCCCCCCCGCCGCCGCCGGCGGCGCCCCCGGATCTGGCCGGGCGGGCTGGCGGCGGCGGGCTCTCCCTTACCCCGCGCATGCACCTCCTGACCCGGGGGCAGGGGTGGCGGCGGGTGCCCCTCGGCTGGCGGCGGCCCGGCGGCCTGGAGATGGCTGGCGGCGGCCCGTCGCGGTGGTGGCGCCGTCCTTTGGCGGCGGGGCGGCCTGGTTGCGCAGGGTGGCCGGCGGCGCGTCCTCGGCCCAGATCTGGGCCCTTAGGGCCCCATCTGGGTCCTAGCGGGCCGGTCCCTGGGCGTAGCCTCGTTGTCTGCGGCGCGGTGAGGAGGAAGAGCGGCTCGGATTGGGGCGGCGGCACCGCCGGCGTGCCGGCAGCAGCGCGAAGGCGGGAGCTTTGCGAGCCCACGAGGGCTCGGCCGGGCCGGTGGGCCCACGGGCCTGGTGTGCTCCCGCTATTGCGTCCGGACGGCTACCGTCGCGGACGGTGGAGGTGGGGCCCTCCCGCGTGCCGATGGTGCTGATGCCCTAGTCCCGGCTCTGATTCTTCGGCGTGCTATCCTCCCAGCGGTGCCGTGGTGAGACGGCGTGGGGGCCTCAAGACCGCATTGGCGCACGATGGTGGTTGGTTTGGTGGCAGGCTCCGGGGTGCCCGAGGTGCGGGTTGGGATCGGGGGAAACCCCTGTTGGCATGGCCAACGCCGACGGGGTGGCGCCTGTGGGTGCCACCTGACCTTCCGGGAGGGCGTCGGAGCTACCCTTCCTCTCGCCTTGTCGTGTACCGGGGGAAACCCTTAGCAGCAGCGTCGTCATCGTCGCGATCCTTCTTGAAGGTGTTGATAGGTGCCGGCGCTTCGGAGTCTTGGAGTCTAGTGGAAGATCCTGGTGGGCGCTGCGATCGCGAGGCTTCTTCGTTTTGTTGATCCGCCGTTTTCGGCATTTGTTTCTTTTGCTTTTCTCTGTCGTTTCTTTTGGGCGTGACTGTGCTGCTTCCGCCCCAGCACCTATCCATGTATGGTTCGGTTGGTTGCTTTGTATATAAAGCGGGGGGAAACCCTTTCTCGGCAATATGAAGTGGCGCAGCGAAGCACGCTAACGCTTCTAGTAACACAAGCATTCAGAAAGGGTTCAGGTGAGTGTGGGGGGTTACAAGATAATTTTCCTGACACTGAAGCCCAACAATGTATATCAGATCATGAGGAGGGTGCTTGGTGTTATTCAGATCGAGGGCAATAACTATTTACTTTATCGAGATGATATTTTGGCGGACATGAAAATTTTCAGTTGTTTCGTACTGCTTTCTTTGTCCTTATATATGACTCGTCAAACTCCCGGGTTGATTGTTTTGCTTTGCAGACCGGCATGGGATAATCAAAGTAGAAAGGTCCAACACCAGCAATAGATTCTTGAACGTGACAACCATTGCTTACTCATCCAACAATGTTGTTTGCTGCAAAAGCAACCATGCAACAAATGACTTGGATACCATCCTCTGAAACAGTATGATATCAAAATCATGTGAATTTAACCAAACACCAAGTTTTATGTTCCCTAGTTCCTAATGGCCCGTTTTCTGTCTCCAGGTTATTCCAGTTTCAAACAAACCTAGCAGGAGTGACTCCTTACTGGGATTTCGGTCATATGAATTGTCATTGGTCGTTTTGAGGTAACAAAGTGCATCGTGGTGCGACTTCTGTATATTAAGAGAAGGCATAGAAAGGTAGAACAATGAGAGCTTCCACTGTTGTATACGGAAGGAATATGCCCGGCTTTATAAATAAAGCCCGAAACATTGTTCGATTGTTCAGAGTTCAGACCACTGAACTCTGTAGCCTGAATTGACAAATGAGTGAAAGTAATATAAGAGGCAACATGGTTATCAATTGCTGGTACCTTTTCTTACGACTAAAAGAGAAAGATAGTTATGTTAAAGAGATCTCCGCATTCCATACTTTTTCCACCGATACAAAGCCACCATGGTTGCGCTCAGTCTGATATGAATGAGCCAACCAATCAGTCTTAATATTATTCTTTTCTTTGCTCCCACGGTGGGCGCAGACAGGCATTTTACAAGCTGTAATTGTACATTTGACATCATAAACTGAAAAAATAAATTTCAGCTCAGTCAAAAATCAGGTCTCCTGTCGCATAGATGTTGTAGAAGACGATGGCGCTGAAATAGAGCACCGCCATTAGGGTGAGGAAGGCCTGGAAGGATCCCAGCCGCTGGATGAAGTATCCTGCTCCTACCGTGCTAACTATGGCAGCCACCGTCCCGATGCCGTTCGTCAGTCCTGTTCAAGCAGCACAAGAGATGCCAGATATAAGGGCTGAACAACAAATTCATCAATGCAGCAAAATATGGATCTTGTTGTCTACTGATGCTATCAAAAAGGTTTGCGAACATACCATGTAGGGATCCAGCGTATTTAGGGGCAATGTCCTGATGGAAAATAGTGGAAACACATTCAGATTGTTAGTGGAGCTACTGATCCGAAAGAAGAACAAGCACTGAGTAGAGATGATATCATATGAGGAAAGATGAACAGTAGTTACCTGTATATTACAGAAGTACCCAGCTTGACTGCAGGAATTCAAACCCAAGGCGGCGGTCATGATAACTGCCGCAACCGATGGTGTTTGGGCAAATCTTAAACATAGCAATGACACACCTGGCCCAATAAAACCAACTGACTGCATAATTTTCCGGACTCGCCCAATAGATAAGCCAGATTTGATCATCAAATCTGCAGAAGCTCCTGCAACGTATCCTGATAGAGCCATGACACCCCAAGGTATGGCGCTAAACCATGCAGCTTGTTTCAAATTGACATTATATACCTGTTTGGGATAATTGTAAGAAACAACAACTTATGGCAGAGTTGTAAGGCAGACCTATCAGAATGATTTTAGAAGTTTAGATGACATACCGTTTTGAAGTACACCGGCATCCATGATAGTAGGACAAAATAGCCCTGCATAGTATTTTGAATTTGCAGATGTTAATATCTATAGACATAGTATCACAAAATATTAATTCTGTTGGTCAGTCATTCATACCCACTTATTTATAATATTAGCTATAATGATGGCCCACATTTCCATCTTTGAGAACACTTGTCTTAAGGATGGTGATTTGCTGCCTTTGACTTTTGATTTACTTCGTCCAGCTAGAATAAGTTGCAGCTCAGATTTTCTTATAGTGCGGCAGTCGATAGGGTCACTTTCTACATTCAACAGCCATACAGAGATCCACAAGTAACCAAGTGATGCGAAGAAGGCAAATGTTCCGGCGAGGCCTATATGTGACATGATGATCGGTGTTGCTAGGAAGCTCACGACATTCCCAAGATGGAATCCTCCCATGGAAAGGCCGACAGCAGTGGCACGTTCATGTGTTGGGAACCACCTGTTTCATGTTCAAAAAATGAAATTAAGAGCCTGAACTGGAGCTGCGTTTGGTTGCATATATAAATATATGTAGTGGAGTTTTTTCCTAGATTCTGTAGTAGAATTACATTGCCTGACATACCCGAAAGTATAATCATGAGACAGAGAATACTTGTAGGCACAGCTAAACTAATTCTTCTAGCATCCTATGTTTTAAGTTTTAACTATAGTGAATACTACTGTGAGTGATTGATATAATAAAAAAAGTAAAAAAAGAAAGTATTTCGCTTATGCTGCTCCAAGTGTTGCGGGAGGTTACTGCTTCTGTCTGCTCCTCTTTAGGCATCTAAGATTAATAATGCTTGGAGCAGAGTATTCAAGACTCAAGTTAATGGGTGATATGTGCTACTTACTTTTTTCGAAAAGGGGCGCTTTATTACTTAAAAGGTTTAAGCATTACACCCGGCCTCTACATAACTATGATGCACACAGCCAAACAAGTTCTCTCACACAAACGAAAATTAAGAAGGCGAAATACAAAGAAACAGAGTATGTATAACGCCTAAAGCGGAGGTGGGCCAATCCTAAGATCATGCTGCCACCCATGTTGGGTAAAAGTATCCCTCACCGTATCCTCCAATCGTGTACACACCTTCGTAAACAGGCCTCGATTCTCCACACGTTGTAGAGAGGACCATAAACGAAGAGTCCCGGTACACCTGTAGATAACCTGCATGAGAGAAGTACTTTTATCGTTAAACACCTTATCATTTCTACATAGCCAAAGCGACCAAATAACGGCAAGCGCTCCCACCCTAAGAATAGTTCTGAACCTGTAATCTATCCCATGTAACCAGTTGCCAAATACATTAGCAACACTACAAGGAGGATACAAGCCAGAAGCTATCTGGATGACTGACCATATAGAACGAGCCAATTTGCATTGGAAGAATAAATGTTTTATTGTCTCATCATGGTGACAAAAGACACATTGCGGGCTTTCATGCCAATTTCTCTTAATAAGGTTATCTTTAGTAAGAATGACTCCGCGACGAAGATACCATGCAAAGATTTTATTCTTTAGAGGTATCTTCATCTTCCAGATCTTCTTATTATTATCAACTGGCACATCAGATTGGATTAACGCTCTATACATAGACTCCACTGAGAATTGTCCATTCCCATGTAGGTTCCATCGAAATACATCAGACCCATGTGACAAATGCACCGTGGACAAACGCTGGAGCAGGATATACCATGATTGAAGTCTGGGTCCAATTAAATCTCTTCTGAACGTCACATTTGGCGGAAATGATTTCATTACCGTGGCGATAGTATCACCCTTATGACGCACAATGTTGTATAGAGCCGGATATTGTTCTCGGAGTGTGGCATTTCCCAGCCACTTGTCCTCCCAGAATCTAATTTCCGAGCCGTCCTTAATTGAGAAGGATCCATAGGAGAAGAAATATTTCTTCGTAGCCATCAGACCTGCCCAAAAGTGAGAATCCACAGGCTTCCAGTATACTTGACATACCGCCTTGGAACCCACATATTTCCTTCTCAGGAGGGTTTGCCATACACCATCTCCCGTCATTAATTTAAACAACCATTTGCCGAGGAGGGCCCTATTCTTAACCTCAAGGTCATGAATGCCCAACCCGCCTTGGTCTTTGGGACGGCAAACCACACTCCATTTAGCCAGTCGATATTTCTTTTTCTCGCTATCTCCTTGCCAAAAGAATCTTCATCGGAAATAATCCAATCTATGTAAAACTCCTTTCGGCAATTGGAAGAAGGAAATCATATATAGTACCATGTTACTTAGTACTGAATTTATGATGACCAATCTTCCACCCAAAGACAGCAGCTTACCTTTCCAACTACTAAGTCTTTTTTGCAGTCTCTCCTCGACGTGTTTCCATTCAGCATTTGTGAGTCTCCGATAATGTATCGATATCCCCAAATATGTGATAGGAAACTGGCCCAACCCGCATCCGAATAGTTCGGCGTATAGGTGGGAGTCGTCTTGAGCCTCGCCAAAACAAAATAATTCACTTTTGTGAAAATTGATCTTAAGACCTGAGAGTTGCTCGAATGCGGATAAAATTAATTTTAAATTTCTCGCTTTCTCGAGGTCATGATCCATGAAGAGAATCGTATCGTCGGCATATTGAAGTATAGAGAGACCACCATCAACTAGATGATTTACTACCCCATCAATTTGGCCATCAACCTTGGCACGCTCAATCATGACCGCTAGCATATCCGCCACTATATTGAATAGCATGGGCGATATGGAGTCACCTTGTCGCAACCCCTTTTTCGTTTGGAAATAGTCTCCAATGTCATCATTGACCTTAATGGCAACACTACCTCCAGAAACGAAGCTATGAATCATAGCGCGCCACTCTGCAGAAAATCCTTTCATTCTGAGAGTCTGTTGAAGAAATGGCCATTTGACTTTGTCATAAGCTTTTTCAAAGTCTAATTTTAGTACCACCCCATTCAACTTTTTCCGATGTAATTCATGGATTGTTTCATGAAGGATAACAACTCCATCTAGGATGTGTCTCCCTTGCATAAAAGCAGTCTGTGAAGGACGAACCACGTGTTCAGCAACCTTATTTAGCCTGATCGTCGTAACCTTCGTAAATATTTTAAAACTAACATTAAGGAGGCAAATAGGTCTATATTGTTGTATCCTTTCAGCCTCATTAACCTTAGGTAATAAAATAATCTCACCGAAGTTTAAGCGAAACAATTCTAGTTGGCCAACATGTAGGTCACTAAACAAAAGTAGGAGATCCGGTTTGATGACTTCCCAGAAGTTCTGATAGAACTTGGCGGGAAAACCATCCGAACCCGGAGCTTTGTTGTGCTCCATTAAGAAAACTGCATTTCTAACTTCCTCCTCGGTGTACGGGGCTGTTAGAAGTCCATTTTCCTCATGAGAGACCTGGGGGATGTCATCTGTTCGGGACTCATCCATCGAGAAGTTTCCTTCCTCTGGGGCTCCGAACAGATTTTTATAATAATTAGTGATGTAGGATTTAAGTTACTCATGCCCCTCAATCGTGCCCTCTTCCTGTTGTAGGGAATGAATAATTTTCTTCCGGTGTCTGCCATTGGCGACTCCATGGAAATATCTAGTATTCGAATCACCTTTCAGGATAAATTGAGAGTTGGAATGCTGGTACCATTTGAGTTCCTCTTCACGCAGCATGCTAGCTATCTGTGCATTCGAATGACTCTTGATCTCGATCTCATGCTCAGATAAAGGTCTAACCTCTGCCAAAGCTTCTAACTCATCAATGATAGATGAAAGACGAAGCTTCTCCTTTTTTAGGATACCCACCGTATGCCTAGCCCAACCACCAAGGAATTTGTGTAATGCACGCATTTTGTTATTCCATCTGTGAATTGGTGTATGCCCGGCCACTGGTTTCTCCCACACCTCCTTGACCATATCATGGAAGCCATCCCGAAGCAACCACCCAAGTTCAAATTTGAACTTGCGTCTATGTTGTGGTCGTGGCAAACCAGTAGTTAGGAGAATGGGTGCGTGGTCTGATATAGCCTCAATACGAGGTAGAGCACGAACAGACACCATGGAAAATTTAGATTCCCAGTCGGTATCCATTAAAACGCGATCTAGTTTCTCATATGTCGGTTCCGGAAGACTGTTCGCCCAAGTGAATTGTCTTCCAATCATGAAAACCTCTCGCAGATCTAGACTGTCGATGACAGCGTTGAAAAGGAAAGGCCAATGATTATCAAACCTACCGCGGCTTTTCTCAATTGGGAACCGAAGCAAATTAAAATCCCCACCTATAAGAATGGGGTAGGGATTATCTTTTGCCAGATTAACCAATTCACGGAGAAAATCAGCCTTGAACTCGTCTTGGGCTGCCCCATACACGGCAACGAGGGTCCATGTGAAGTTGTCGGCCTTGTTGCGAATATGGAGTTTAATGTGAAACTCACCATCCGAACTAGCCAAAACATCCATAGTCCCTGTATTTACGCCAAGTAAAATGCCCCCAGAACGACCTCTAGGCGGTCGAGAAACCCAAGTAAAGTCTATGCCGCTAGACAGACGGTTTAGTAGACTTACTGAGAAATCACGTTTCCCTGTTTCAGAGATAGCCAAGAAATCTAAAATGTATTCCCTATTACATTCCGCAATGAATAAATGTATGAGCTACTTACTTTGGTAAGAGAGTGCTCATTGTCCGAAATGCGACACCTTGTGCAAGGCCAAAGAGCACACGTATAGCAAGCAACGTAATGGCGGATTGAGAGGCAGCCCATGGAGTGAGGAAAGTGGCCAAGGACCAGAGTGCAGCAGCACCCGCCATCACCTTCTTCCCTCCGTATCTGTCCGCGAAAGCTCCTCCAACCATGGATGATAAAACATAGCCCCATAGATATGATGACTGCAACAATACAGTAGTGGGTGAAATTTAATCTCGAGCCATTCAATTTGAACATCATTAATCATGCATGATATGACAGTAAGAGGGTAGATATATAGGTTGCGTTTGTTTTGGCTTAGCTAGGTGCTCATGGATATCAACAATTTTCTGTGTTTGTTCTCGTAGGCTTAAGTATATTTGAATCTCCAACCACAATATAGATCAAGCAATGAACTCAACAAATGGATGGAACCTGCCCATTTTGTTGTTACTTGCTTAATGTCAGATCGAAAGGACCTTTACTTCACTTTGTGCTAATGTTCAACGGTTGAGGTGTAAATTAACATGGCAACAAGTGGGCGGGTCAGCGGGTGTACCTGGACGATGCCGACGAAGGAGCTGGACCAGCCGTGCTGCGCGGCGAGCGGCACGACGGCGACCGACATGACGACCCGGTCGGCGTTGCAGAGCAGCATGACGGCTGCCACGAGCGCCACCACCTTTGCCCGCTCGGGCAGCGCCGGATGGCTGGGCACAGCGGCGGCCACCGCGCCATGGCGGACCCCCTCCATGGCGCTGCACGTGGCTAACACCTCCCGCCCGGCCCTCCCGCTCGCTCTCCCGCCATCTCCAACCATACCAGCAACGCCATTGTCCCTGCCGCTGCTGCTGACGGCAAAGCCGACACCTCTGCCGCAGCCATCTGCGGCCGAGCCCGAAGAAGAAGAAGAAGAAGAAGAAGAAGCCGATATCTGCAGCCTTGTCGGCTCCAAGGTGGTCGCCCCAACCTTGGCGGATCTGTTCCTGGCCGGGCCAGCGGCCGGCTTGACAGACACGCATGATCTCACCGACGCCATGATCCGCGCGAGGAGGGAACTGAAGCTGACCGAGCGTGCTCAGAGAGGTGCGGCAGCGATCAGAAGATGCTTGGTGCAGGCCATGGTAATTAAGGAGGACGAGGAAGTCAGAACGCAAGTGGTATATATATGTGCATAATTTGATCAACTGGGTTGGTTGGTGGTATAAATTTAGGACCTTGGTCGCGGATCCCAAATGATCTCTACTCGGATTTCGGATTTGATAGCTTTCTCGACGGCTTAATTTCATTTCACTTTTCAGTCTCACTTGCTACCATTCTCTCTTTCATCTTGGTATTTTTTGCCTCACCTTTCACGGTTTTCTTTGACTGGTTTATTTTCTCCTCGTGTCCCACCAACCTCATTCACTTGATCTTTTTCCCTCCCACTTAAAACCAGATCTCTATTTCTAAAGGGCGTGAAAACTTCCTCTCCACGGTTTAATTTCGTCTTTGTTTTTTCGCCTCGTATCCCATCACCATCTATTTCGTCTGGGTTTTTTTCGCTTCACCTCCCACCAGCCTCTCTCACTGGTTTATTTTCATTTCACCTCCCACCAACCCCTTTCACTGGATTTTCCCCCTCCCACTAAAAAAATTCAAATTTTAATAAAGGACGAGATCTTGTTTCATACTTGATTTGCGATGTGCTGATTTAATTCAATAATGTGAATAATATGTAATTAAGAATTCAGAAATCGCACTGTACATGTGAGATCACCTTTGTAAAATATAGACACAGGATTTTTCTCGATAATCTTCCGAAACAAAATCAGATATTCCTCAATAACAACTCGTTAATCATGCACACTATGTCATTTATTATTGTCACCTTCTAGAGATTGCAATATGGACTACATACACATGGCCGGTCCTGAGAATTCGGTGGCCCGGGGCGAAAATCCCAAGGCTCTTAAGATAAACATAGATAAAATACGAGAAAATATGTTGAATTGGCAGCAAAAGAAAATATTTTGTCTTAAAAGCCTTTCCTTTATTAATATGCCCCGTAAAGATTATTCTAATTTCTTGGATCACAATCATCTATAGTAAAAATGGGTACATTGTCAAGACTAGCAGATGATTTAAATGCCCCTGATCACTATTTTGTTATGTAGGTATTAATATAGTTTATTCTTCCATAACAAGTATCAGCATGTCGCCGAACTTAAAATTGATAATCCCAATGGTACCTATGTATAAACATTATCTAATAAATCAATTATGAGTGGCCAGTTGCAACAGTGAAGAGGCAATACGGATGACCATTGATAAATTTTGATCAATCATCGTGATAAAAATCTGATACGGCATAGACTGACTGTATAGATGAAGATCAGAGACATACTTTCTCTTCTTGTGACTTGTACGCGATCTCGTATCTGGGAGAGTCAAGAGTGGCGCATGGAATGCAGCGACGTGCTTATCTCTGGCAGTACGGCACTCCTCCGAGTCTAGGCGGCGGCGCCATGCACGTACTGGAGATGAGTACTACGCAGCGGCGATCCATTCTCTCTGCTTGTAGCGTCTGTTCGCCCGCATATGACCTGATAGTACGCTAGTACTTTCGTGGATTAAGGAAAGAAATCAGGAGCGATTATTTTTCATAACTACCCCTAATTAATCAGACATAATAATTGGTATGTTTCTCAATCGTGTCCTTGCCGGTAAGGAAGGAAATTAGGATAAAACAAATAGGACCCTATTTTAGAAGCGAAGATTAAGGAAGGAAACCATGGATTAAGGAAGGAAATTGTAGCGTGAAGAAGATCAGGAGCGCCCCCCTCGCCCCCCCCCGCCCGCGCAGCGGGGGCCCGGGGCGGCCGCCCCTCTGGGCCGGGCGTGTATATACACATAGTTTAGAGTGTAGATTCACACATTTTGCTCCGTATATAGTCTATATTGGAATATCTAAAAACCTTATATTTAGGAATGGAGGGAGTATTATTAATTGACAGTCATAAATTTCCTAACACAACAAAAATAACATATCTTTTTTTATCTTACAAAATCACATATATCTCTACTATTAAAGTGGACTAGTAGAATGCCCATACGTTGCCACCGGCATTTCAATTTTATTTTGATTGCATATATATATACATGTATTGGTGTATAAAACTCTATGAATTTTTGGCCCCTTCCAACAACATCGCCTCGACATCCTTTTAATGGATTACTGTTATCCATCTCCATCCCTCTCATATGCAAAACTAAAAATATATAGTAATACATGCAATACAGAAAGAACAACATTTATTTTTATGCATCTCTTCCCATTTTGTAAAACTCAACAAGTTTTCAGTCCAGTCCATGATAAAGCTTTCTCAATCGACATTTTCAAAGAATCATCCGAAGCCATGAGGATTTATCTCTGATCTAAAGTGAGCAATAAACACATATAAAAAAAGCTCCTTATACAATTGGTCGGTTGCTAAATGCGAGGATGTGACCGTTTTAGTCGGGAGTGAGCAGCATTGTCCGTTTTAGTAGAGTGAGTCGCATCGGAAATCTGCTGGTGCTCCTGCCATAGGAAAAAATATTTTAAAGTGTGAAAAGAATTCCAATCAAAAATCCGGCGCATGCATCTCGACATTAGATGTGTGCACATCAAGTTTCGGAGAAAATAGACAATTTTTGTGGCTTGTGAGGTTATCCAAAAATCAGATACAAAGGTTGCATGGAGCAGCTCAACCACACAATTTCCTTTCATGAAAGAAGAAATTAACTCCTCGGACAAGCAATTTGGATTATGAACAATCATATCAGTTCATTTTAGAGCATGAATCTAAAACAAAGTATGAAGACACCTCAACATGATTCCAAGTGCTAATCAAACCAGATACATACAAACAGGGGGCGACCATCACATTGCCTGCCCCTCCTATGTGTCGAAAGTCGATTCTCGATACCAAGGAATGCACACCGTCGTAGCAGGTGGCGACAGCCACATTGTTTTTGCGTCCATTGTATATGAAATGATATATATCATGTGATCCTTTCGCCTCTTTTTTTGTTTCCTTATATCAATATTGCAAGATTGTTTTTAGTTTCCAAAAATATTGTTGTCATTTTTTATTGATTGCTAATATCTTATTTAGAAGGATGCATTTCCAGCCTCAAGATAGCTAATATCTTATTTAGAAGGATACTTGCATTTCTTCGTACCAATAGACAAAGCAGCGGTTGGTGGAGGTGCGGGATCGAGTGACTCTGTGGTGCTTCCCTCGCCGCGAGCCCTCGCCTCACCGCCTCCATTGTTTGTGCCTTTGACATGGACGACCACGGTGACGAGGCCGGCGGAGTTGAGTCCTGCGGAACGAGATCGGCCTCTAGTTACGCAGAAAAACATGTATAGTAAATACACAAGAAAAGGATATGTGAGGTTATCCAAAAATCAGATAAAAAGGTTGCATAGAGCAGCTGAACCACGCAATTTCCGTTCATGAAAGAAGAAATTAACTCCTCGGACAAGCAATTTGGACTATGAACAAGCATATTAGTTCATTTTAGAGCATGAATTCCAAAACCAAGTATCAAGGCACCTCAACATGATACCAGGCGCTAATCAAACCAGATACATACAAATAGATAAAATGCACTTTCCCTTAAGCTGAACATTTTCTTACAAATTCTCAGATTGAAACACTAATCAAGATGTACATTCAATCGACTGAAATCATAAACCAGAAAGTACATTTTTTTAACCATGAATGCAAGCTGATACAAATGTTTTCTTAATATTAAGACTCAATTTTAAACGGCAATTTCCTCGTATCCGATGATCATTGTGTATCATCACAACTCTTTTAATTTTGTTCATGCATCTCCTAGATCATTTATATCAGGCATCATATCTTCTTCAACTCTGGTATTTCCATATACCCCACATTCTACACTCAACATAAGATGATGATAATGGCAACTCCACTTCTAAGCATAATTAGAGATTATGTTCACTTTAATTAGATACATAATCCTATGAAAAAGAAGATATGAAAATGTATCACCTTTCTAATGATCCTGCCAGCCGCTTCAAGCAACCTCTAGATGTTATTAGTTGCTAATACCAAAGTAGGGAAACTTCTCATTTAACTGAACAAAACAAAATTGCTTCTATTTTGGTTTGGCGACCATTCTCTAGATAATCCTGGTGCACAACTATTTTTTCTCCAACATATACTTATTATATTTTTATTTCCCCATTGATCGTCTTATTTTATTCGTTATTCTCCATCTTCTGTTCTACCTATTATTCAACATGCGCCATCCCAGATTGTTGCATTTGAAATGGAAGACCATCAATAAGTTGCCTTGGTTACATCCACTTGCATAGCTTGAACCATAATTGACCCACCTGAGCAACTTAAACAACAGATAATAGCAGTTGGTGAAAAGTGTATGAAAAAGCAAAGCGCTAGTTATGCCCTATAGTCAACATATAATGTCAGGCCCATGCTTCCACAAAAACAAAGTTCTAGCTCGTACAGGAGAACATGCACTACAAGCCTACAAAAAATACCTCTATCCTAGGCTATAAGAGTTTTTACTGAACCTGGCTCCTATATCCTATGCAACTTTTTTAACTTCAATCCTAGGCCACAAGGGACTATACTACTCAGTACATAATACAAATCAAAAGGTAAAGGGAAATCTACCAAAATGTAACCAGTCGATTCCTCGCACAGGTACAATATAAATGAAAGCGTTGTACTGTAACCTTTAGTATAGATATCTGAACACAAAGGGAAAACGAAGTTTCACAGACATATATCACGTCATCACGAAATTTACTTGGAAGTGACCACTATTGTTTAAACATCTCAACTAAATCAGACCTTGAGAAACAAAAGTTGATCTTCCCGTAACGGTGCCTTCATCATAAAGAACGTCAACATATCCACTTAATTTGTAAACCAGGATAAAAAATAAGATCCGATGTCAGGAAAAGGGAAGGACCGGAATAAAAATGGGTACTTGGTAATACATGTTTTGAAAGACATAATACTGAAGACCTCTTGTACACACCTGCAAGAGGGAAGGCTACAATAAAGGAGTACCGAAGAGTGCCTTCGGCTACATCATCTCCTAGGCGCTCCGAGCTGCAAAATTATGAAGCCGGAAGTTAGATGAACAGTTGTTCTATTATTAATGTTCGTGTGAGAAAAGTCTATCAAGAGTTTGAGTGCTAAATGGTATATAAGAAGCCTAATTTGCACATGGTAAAATATACTCTACATATACAGTTCTCCTTCAGGACCTTGTTTTCTCCTGCTCCAATACTATGTGGTTTCTGATGCCCAAAAATTGCAGGTACCAAGATCCTGAAATATTCATATAAGATTCTAACATTCTGTGAAAAACAGATTTGCAAGAAACAACATAAGGAAAAAACAAAGAGGTTATAGAGTACAATCATTTATAGGGTGATGCCCATGCACAAAGAACATCAAGAACTGGTAATTAATTACAGTGTTCATGCTGCATTATACCTTGAACTGTTTCCAGCTTCATCCAAGACATCTAAAAGAAGCTTTTTGGTAAACACGTTTTCACTATATTCTTTTGCTGCATCATTATTTTAGGGCAATCCAGGCATCTCCTAACAATATGTTTTAGTTCTCACGCTTTCTGGGCTCAGATTCTGCTTAATAGCAAGTAAAGCTACCAGATAAGTTTGCCTTGTATTCTGGAAAAAAAAAAGAACTGTTAGCATCTCAATTTTTCGTCGAAATAAAAAAACAAGTAGTTGTCTTTGGTTTAGAAGGTGGCTGTGCATTGTGGAACTACCCCAGTCAAAATATTAGACCGCTAGAACTGAAATACGTTGGGAAAGAATCCCCAAATCTTCAAACTGAAGACCGCTAGAACTGAAGAATGTCAACAGAGGAGAGGTAGAAGCGATATTGATATTGATGCTCATCCTGGAAACGAAAGAAACCCGCCGTAGGCAGGGGCTTAACAAGAAGGAGACGTCGAGGACATCATGGCACCGGCGCACCGCCCGTGCTCCCTTTGGCGCAAGGCACCAATATGTTGCGCCCCGACAGGGTCTTCGTCTGGCTGTCGCTCAACATCAGGCTATCGCCGCCTGGGCCGCCAGCAACCGCACCCATGACCCATCTGAATCAGCCGTCGTGGCTGTGACCCCTCCTCGATCTCCTCCTATAATCACCCACGTGGCAACCTGTGGTAGGAAGTGCCATCGGCGACATGTTGAAGGACGTGTTGACGGTGATGGTCTAGCACAGACCTGGATCCATCGTGGCAGCGATAGTCAAGGGGGAGACAAGTGCGGCGAGGCGACGGGCGGTGGGCATGATAACGTGTGTGAGGAGGAGACATCGAGGCGAGGGGACGCTAGAGAGTAGGCGATCGACGGAGGAGAGGCCGGTGACAGGCAGGGATATAATCTCGCCGCGCGCTGCTGTGAGAGAACAAGAATTCAGTCGTGCGGAAGGGAGGGGAGGTCGGAGGCTAAGGAAGGACGAAGTGATTGTATTTTCATTTTTTGAGCTGACAAAGCAATTGATTCGGTAGATAGAGGATATTATGGCAGAAGAGAACGACGAGGCGAGCGAGCGAACGAACGACGTACCACTGACCATCACCGACCGCACACTCGTTCTTTAGGAGTATATATATATGTATGTATGTGTGTGTGTGTATATATATATATATATATATATATATATATATATATATATATATATATATATATATATAGGGAAAATCCATCCTACCACCCGGTGGTAGTTACCCCACATGTCTCATATACTACCATGTGGTACTATATATACTACTTTATCATTTTAAATATGTTTATATATTATATCTAAGATATTTCAAAGCAAGTTACATGAAAAAATTGCATACGAGCCTATAGTTTTTGTTATATTTGTGAAATACATACATATTTGTATGTAAAAAAGAGCATACTCAAAAAATGGTACATACTACCTAAAAATTATTATATATACTACCTAATCATTGTTATATACTACATACTACACGTACATACTCTCGGTTTCGACAGATACTATATACAACATACAAAACGCAAGTGGTGGTAACTACCACTGCTTGTAGGAAACATTTGTCCTATATATATATATATATATATATATATATATATGACAAATTTTATCTACAAGCAGTGGTAGTTACCACCGTCTTGTTTGGCCTCCACGTGTCCCTCTTTCCCGGCCCTCAAATGTGGCATCAAATCAACCGGGTAGTGGCTATTGTTAACGGGTGCCAATGCAATTTAGTAGGCGGAAACTAATTCAGTTTTTATAATTAAATAATCAGGCAAGCGGGTGACAGGCTGTTGCAACTATCTCCTCAATCTTAGGTGCGTACAACAATATTTTCATCGCATAAGCGTGTGAACGTGAGGCTGATTATTCTTCTCTTTTAAACTGATGCTGATTATTCTTGATAAGCACTGTAGATGGTAATTTTCTTATCCAAAGTATGTATTTATATCTTTTTTTAACTAGTAGTTTTTGTTGGAAATAGGTCGTATAGGAACGTATATCTCTTTTTTGATTCTTCTATTATAGTATGAAATATATTGTCTTTTTTAGAACCGCATAGAGTATACTCATATATACCTGTAGTATGGAGTATTGACATGTAACTTTTGTAGTATGGAGTATGCACTACTAAGTAAAATTGGAGTGTGGAGTATAAGCATTTGATTATTTGAGTATGGATTATTAACACCAAGCTGGAGTATCAACACTCTTTTACGTGAATGTACAAAATAGTTGTCCCAAAAAAGTAGTATTTTGTATGTATTTTATAGTTCGTTTCAGAATTATGGTACGTACTACATACTATGATACTACTATATTTTGGAGTGTATTTACAAATTCTCACATGGAGTATGTGCATGTGTACATATAATTGTTTTTCGCAGAGAGTATGTAGTATATCTTTTTGAAGTGGATATAGTTTTTTTAGTATGTAGTATATTGTATGAACTGTCGAGTAAAAAAAACAGTATGTAGTATATTAATTTTGAATTTAGTATTGGGAACCACCAAAAGTATGGAGTATGTATTTCTTAGAACATGGAGTATATATGCTTTTTTATGGAGGATGGAGTAATCTGTGGCTTGTAGTATGAAGAAATATACTTCTTATTTTAGAATGGTGTATGTAGTATTTACGATGGACCGTTGTGCATATAATATAAACGAGATATTTATGGAGTTGCCGACTGTGTATGTATCTTTTTTAGATAGGAGTACTTTTTTGAGAAAATTCAGACGGGAGTATGTGTTACAGGTTCGTTAGTGGACACATATTTTTTTGGAAGGGAGTATATATATGTATGCATGGAGTATGGAGAATGTCATGTACATTATGTTTGTACAGTTAGTTGATGCGTCCAGACCCCTGATGCACGGTCGTTGGTCAATTGCATGAATCCATGCATGCATCTCTTCTAAATTAGCAATCCAAATCCTACATGCACGAGCATTAGATGGATTCTAGTATGCATATACATATGCTAAATCTAGCAAACAAGAGAAGGATAGATCAAAGATGAACCTGCGTATTAAAAACTAGAGAAGAAGGATGCCCGACACCAGCGGCCGGTGGATATATTTTGATATATGGCTTGCTCTTTTTACTGGAGGTAGTTATATGGTAGTTACTGGAGGTAGTTATATAGTACTTTTTTGAGAAAATTCGGGTGGGTGTGGTGGGGGTACGGGCTGGTTATTTTATCGGGTACAGAAAGTCTGGAAACTTGTAAAACCGAACCCGTTAATCAACGCTCAGATCTGAAGAGATCCGATGACAGCTAGGGTGGTGGTAACTACCACTAGATGGTAGTATCTATTTTCCCTATATTTTGAGTATATAGGGAAAATCCATCCTACCACCCGGTGGTAGTTACCTCATATATCTCATATGCTACCATGTGGTATTATATATATTATTTTATTATTTTAAATATGTTCATATACTATATCTAAGATATTTCAAAGCAAGTTACATGAAAAAATTGCATATGAGTCCATAATTTTTGTTATATTTGTGAAATACGTACTTATTTGTATGTAAAAAAGAGCATACTCAAAATATGATACATACTACCTAAATGTTAGTATATATACTACCTAGACATTGTTATATGCTACATACTACACATATATACTCTTGGTTTCGACAGATACTACATACAACATACAAAACGCAAACGGTGGTAACTACCACTGCTTGTAGGAAACATTTGTCCTATATACACACACACACACACACACACACACACACACACACACACTAGGTAATTGCCCGTGCGTTGCAACGGGGCATACTTTAATATTGATGCATGGTAATATTAGTGACCTTCTCTACGCAATCATTACGATTTACCTATCATTATATTGTTAATATGATTGCTTACGAGAAAATGGACTTTACTGATTAACTCTGCACTTATTGGCTTAAAAACTTAATTTTCTTTGGTCCGCCAATAAGACATGGTGTACTTTAGGTGTGTCTCAACTAATACAACTTTCAAAAAATTCGTAAGGCGTACACACTTGGAAAATTTTGCACACTAAATTTTCATCTCCATACATGGTGTACAATATTTTCATCTCCATACATGACTCATGTGTATATCGGTTTCTCGATAAAAAAAATACGACCCTACCATCAAGGACGAATAGACAATGCCCTCAGGCAGGGGAAGCTGAGAATCTGTTGGAGTTTTGGGTAGCTACCAGCTACATTTGGATCATGCATTTTTCGAAATGACCTAACTTTACTAATGTATCTCGAAATGCAAAGTAATAAACATTTTTAATCACTTAGCATAAGATTTAAAAGGAGACCATCTCCCTTGCATGCTTTATTATTCACACACATGCAAACTACTCCGACATTCTAATTCATAAAAGGAATAAATTCATTGTGTGACCTTTCGCACAACTTATAGGATTACTCAAAGCACTATTTTTACTAAAGTGCTTTCTTTTTCTTTAAAGAATTCCGCCTTCCTTAAAATATCATAAACAGTTCTAGAGTTTTTCTGGACATTTACTAAGAGTTGAAAATATACACGTTGCTATTCAATGGTGGACAGAGGATGAAGCATACATGGAATTTTTTATCTTAGCAAATATATTCTTATGTCAGTTTGTATGCAAACATATCTTACAAGAATGTATGCATAAACCGAATAAATAGACGAAATCCCAGAATTGGTCCGATCAGTCATCATCTCACGGAGACATGATAGAGATAATTCCATGTACTACATGTTTGTGATTCCTGAGTTAATTATCACAAAATGTCATGCTTCCATAACCATATGTGGATTCTAAGTTCGATTGGGTAATAAAGTCGGTCACTTGGGTGTCACCGCAGAGGCATTCCTACGAACACCAACCGTGCAACTGCCAAACAACCTGGCCAGTTCCTTTTGTTTCTCATTTGAAATTAGGATTCACCTGCTAGCGTTTTAGCATGCTTGCCACCACCATAACGTGTAGCTCTGCCTCGAGTCGACACAGATGGGCATCATGTTGTTGTGGTTGTCCCAACAATGTTTTTTCTGCAGAGTTGTATGCTGAATAGCCAAATTTGGCGCATAAAAATAAGAAACGTAAGCAGGTTCCTATCCATTTGCAAGATCTACAAGATCGATTGGTACACATGAACGGAAGGCTCTCCATATCCTTTTCACGCATCCTCGTCCTGCCATGGACGATCCATCAGCCCCTTAATCACCAAATCAACAGGACATGACCTAGTGCACGCCGATGTTCTTGAAGATACAGTTGGCAAGTCCTGCGGTGATCTGCTCCAGCGCCAACACCAGCCGCCTCCTTGAGGTCTTCGTCCGAGAGATAGGACGTCCTTGCCGCGCTCGAGAAGGCAGTTGCTGAGACGATGCAAGTGTTCATCGTCTGCCGCCACGACATGAAGCGGCCTGCGTCCATGGTAAAATCATAGCGCAAAGCATGAAAATATGAGAGAGAGAGAGAGAGAGAGAGAGAGAGAGAGAGAGAGAGAGAGCAGAGTAGAGTAGGAGGCGCCTCCAGTTTCGATGGAGTCGAGTCGACGGGCATGGGCATAATAACGGACGAACGTGTGGACAAAAACGGGACTTGTAAAGTAGATTTGTGGCCACTGCATGGAAAGGGGAACAGATGTTGAAGTGGAGACTGGGAAGGTGAACCAAAATTCCAAGATTTCGGGAGAACATAAATGTGATTGATCGTGAAGTAAAAACCTACCGAAAAGGGCTCTTGGCATGAAAAGGAACATAGGGTTCTTTTTAGACAGTAGAGAAAATAGGAGATTGATTGAAAGAAGAAAGGAGATTGATCACTGCCATTGAGTGTATTGCGTTATCAAAAAGATATTTGTTACCATACATGAATTGATTGCATCTATATTAATTGCGTTTGTGTTACGAATTATTAAGAGATTGCTTTTTTTGTGAGGAAGAGATTGCTTGCCATACGTGATTCACTGGTTCGTACGAGAGGTGAGACTGGGTCGGGGGAAAGAAAATCGGGGGATGAGGGGGTTGTACGAGAGGTTGGACGAAGCAGGGAACGTAAGAGGGGAAACGGAACACTACGTTTCTTTTAGATAAGTAGAGATATATACAGATGCGCGAATTTTTTCTTAAATTCTGTTATTTGTTTCCTTCAAATTTGTTATTTTATTTCCTATTAAATCAAATTGCATTGATGGGAGGAATCGATTGATTTAGGTAAATTAGGAAAGTTAGACTTATGATCTTTTATACGTTAGGAAAGTGTTGCTTTACAAGGAAAAAGTGTAGAGGAAAATAAACCCGTAGAAAAGGGGTGGGAGGGGGACGAAAAAAACCAGACGAAAGTGGTGGGTACTGGGTACTATTCAACCAACTCGTCTATTAGGAGTAGAGATTTGGTAGGCCGGTACACATGGTCTATATTGGTGCTGGTTTCATTGATGGCCTTTTCTTTCGATGCAAGTGCACATGTTCTCCTTTATGTATCAGTTACATTTATGATATTTCCTTAACAAATGTTTTTTTTCGCGTTGTCTTTCCATGCGAAAGTACACATAACCTCCTTGGCTCTTAACAAATTAACTTGCAAAAATTTGAATGGATCAGAACTTTCCTTAAATTGATAGATATGTTTCATTGATGGCCTTGTCTTTCCATGTAGGTGCACGTGATCCTCTTTGTGTATAAAATTGTGTTTATGAACTTTCCTTAAGAAATAGATTTCTTTGGTGGCAAGGCCTTTCCATGTGGATGTACACATACTCTTCTTAATATAACAATTCGGGTATGTGTTTTCTTACTTCTCTTGTCTGTCTTGCTCATCGCTCCGCCGCCAGCTCCCATCCAGTATGTGGCAATAGTGGAAAAGTGAGGTTGTAATAGTGCTAAAGTAGTAAGCGTGGTAAGAGGGGAAAAGTGACAGTGTGACAGTCATGAGATTTCACCCCGCTGAACATTTTTCTTCTTGGTGTCTAGAAATCTACTTATCTTCCGACAGTAACCAGAACTAACTTTGATTCCAGTTAGGCACTTGAAGAATTGATCGATCTCCATTGGATTTAAGGTGAAGCAAGATGGGGGGGGGGGGGGGGCAATAATGCTCATTATTCTCGTTGACATTTTTGCCCCTATCTTTCGTCTCCGTCTCCTCCGTTGACTTTTTTTACGGGGCATGTGGAGATCTTTCCTGATATCCAAAAATTCCAAGTATTTTCTTGCCTTTGGCCCATACTTTGTCTTCTCCGGCATGTTCATCGGTGTGTCAAGCAAGCTCTCCAGGACATTCTTCATGATATGCATTTGATAAAGGCTATAAGTTGTGTCGAGTTTGGGCTAGTACTCCAAGTCCCAGATACAGACCTCGTTTTTCATACCTTCAGCAGCAGCTCCAGCGCCTTTTTCTTCTCTCCCGGCGTGGGGCAGTCTTTTCAGTTTTTTGGCAAATAATCGATTTCGATGCCGCTCCTCTTACGTGGAGATCCTCGATGCTTAGCCTCACCGTTGAGTAGATCTCCGCGCTTTCTCCACGAGTCATCCTTCTCGAGCCATCTTCGATGCCCCATGTAGACGATTTTCGTAGACCCACCATCTTTCGTCAGTTGCTGAGACGTTATATCATCCATGAACATGATGCATCCGCAATATTTGTGGCACACCTGGCCTGAGACATATCCGTAACCGAGATAGTCGTGCACCGTCATTATCAGTGTGGCTCTCATATCGTAATACTCTCCTGCGCTGGCGTACCATGTCTTAACCGATGTTGTTAACGTGTGTAGTTCCTCTTTCAGTAGCTCAAGATACAGATTAATATCATTTCCCAGTTGTTACATCCATACAAACACGGGCTATATGCTAGGGTTGGTGTTCTGCTTGCCAAACGGATTCATGCAATCAGTACTCACACCAAGCACGATGTTCCTTGTATCATCTGTGAAATATCGATATTTAGCGTTGAATGCTCTCCACTAGCTAGCATCTGCGAGGTGTCTCGGCTTTGGATCATCTCCATCATCGGGCTTCACCCTCTCCGCATGCTAGGGCATGAGCTTTGCTTCCTTAGGATCTATGAAGTACCATTGCAGACGGGGAGTGATTGAAAAGTAACATTCAACTTTTTGAGGAGCTTTCTTTTCGGCCTTCTTGTATCGAGAAGTATTGCACACTAAACAACTGGTTTTTCCCATGTGCTCCTTCGAATAAATGATGCAATCGTTGATGCATGTGTGGTATCTAATGTGCAGTAGATCAAGAGGGCACACGATTTTACTTGGCCTCCGTGATACTAGTAGGACACAGGTTCCCCGCGGGAAGAACTTTCTGTAGATATTTCAAATGCTCATCGAGGCTTGCATCGGTCCATTTGTTCTTTTGCCTTCATCTTTAGAAGTTTTAGCATGAAACTCAGGAACTCAAGCTGGTCACATTGGGATCGCAACCATCATACAATGGACTCTTCGAGTCTACCTCCAGTTGCACCAGCTTGGCCTTCTCTCTAGAAGCAACACTATCGCTAGTCGTCTTCTTATGAAGCAGGTCTCGGACATGAGGGTCCCGCACGACTGAACTCTCATCTGTTGCACCTTCCTCTGCGCGGTCCGTTCGTCCCCCGCCTTTCGCCGCAGGTTCCAAGCTCTCCACCCATCCCCCTTTGCCCACCTCTTCATCCAAGGCTTCATGAACGGCTTCAAGCCCGAGGACTCCTCTTTCCAAGCCAACCACCTCCCCACCGACCGAGATTTCGCCTCCGCTGTCTGCGGCTGCGATTTCGACCTCACCGGACTCCTACTCCGAGACGAGGATGAGGATGTCGACCAAGAAGATGAGAACAACGAGGAGGAGCACGATGAAGAGAACAACATAGAAGAGGGCATAGATGGAGAAGATGAGAACAACGAGGATGAAGAGAACAACGAGGAAAAGGAGTACAATGAAGCCGCCTCACCTGTGTGGGCGATTGAGCGGTGCTGCGACGACTACGTAGTCCTCTTCAACCAGAGGTCCAAGCAGATTGCTGCCTAATATCATCTTACGCAGGCACTGCGTCTCTTCTCCGATGCCATAGACTTCGAGTTAAAGTATCATTGTATAGAAACAATTGTCACTTAAAGGATCAACAGGCAAGGCAGCACGCCTCGCGGGCATGGTTAGTTAAGCTAATGGATGATACATGGAACCGGATGTGATGGTTTCGATGGAGTGCAAGCAAAT
Source organism: Triticum timopheevii (assembly GCA_963921465.1). Classification (NCBI taxonomy): domain Eukaryota; kingdom Viridiplantae; phylum Streptophyta; class Magnoliopsida; order Poales; family Poaceae; genus Triticum; species Triticum timopheevii. The sequence continues at coordinate 37,118,135 of OY997274.1, read as the reverse complement.
GGCGTTGGACCTCCCAGAGATCAGTTACAAGCATTGTTTTCAAGAACCTTTTCTGCGAGAGAGATTTTCAATCTATTCATCAATCATGGCAATACAGACTACAGAGAACACTAGAGGTAATAAAAATGACAAGCAGGTCCATGAACTATTTAGCGACGACTACAAGCACTTGAGCGAGCTGAAGGCGCGCCGTCGTCATCGCCGCTTCCTCACCGGAGTCAATCAAACCTTGTTGAAGTAGACATTCAAGAAGTCGTCGTGCTAAGGCCCCAAAGGACAGGAGCACCAGAGCAAGAACCATCGCCGATAAAGAGCTTTGTAGATCGGAAAGATCAAACCTGTAACCACACAAACGAAGACAAACAAAAACTGATCCAAATAGAACCACCCAAGACCAGCACTGATTGAATCCCACGAGATCCAACGGAGACACACCTCCACACACACCCGGTGATGCTATTCACACCATCAAAACGGGGATAGGATGTGGGAGACAATATTCCTACTGAGGGGCATCACCACCACCACACATCCCCAAATAAGACGTTGAACCTAATAAAAACGAGAACGGGTCCCTCCAGCCGGCGGGGTGCCGAGATCCTCCGCACCTCCATGGCACAAAGGCCATCAGAGGCGGGGCGGATCGGCGGCGACGCCAACTGTTGATGTACATGATTTCCTTTTTGCAATTCTATTTCACTTGAAAATACTGAACCATTATAAGGTCTAATACTCTTTGACTGTGCTATATATTGCTGAGGCAGTTTTCTGCTGATAGCGTGCACATATGATATATCAATACCCTTGTGGCACCGTATATGGTTTGTTATGCAATTCTTTGTTTCACGGATGAAGCACTTTATTTCCCTAAATCAGAAATTCAGAATCAGACTTGTCAAGGCACCCATTCATGAAAGATTGACAGATATATGTAACCGGTGCTCTGTAGGCTGTATAACTGCTTCGCTAAAAAATGGAAACCCTTCCACCCTTCAGCGTTACTATTGTAATAAGCATATGTTATATACTTGTTGATGTTGGGCTCAACAATCCGTTGACAGTATATGTCCATCTCGGCAACATCGGCTGATCTGTGTACTTTAATTTGGAGTAGAAACACTGTACTTGTTTTGGGCTGTTCACAATACATATAGATTCTTCAGGGTCCCTGTTCAAAAGGTCAAGCTTTGTCTACACCAGGATCCGAAGGAAGTGATGTGAAGGCTCGAGGTGGCTTAATAGGGCATGCATCTGTTGCAAAAGCATAATAGGTAACTTAATGTTATATATGAATTCTGAAGGTGGATGGTTTGCATAATTAGACATGGCCTGCACATTTGTTACGATGGTATAAATGTCGATTCAGTTGGCCTGCTAGTTTTCTATGATCTTGCACCTCCAAACTTTGAAGAATGGACCTGAGACAATCTTTATGTTGCTTTCTCTTTTAACATTTTGATGGTACCTTTTGGATGCATGAAATCCAGTCATTCCTAGATTTTGAATTAGCCTCATATTTAAATATTTAGGGCTGTTTTAAATAGCCCGCTATAGCTCCGCTATAGCACGCTATAGCGTTTACGAAAGGTCTTGCGCTAAGAGACTTTGATCCAAACAAATGAATAAACATTTTAAGTAGCGCGCTATAGCTCCGCTATAGCATTTGGAAGAGGTCCGCCGCTAAGATGCTTAGCGCGCTATTTAAAACTATGCCAGATCAGATGGTAGATTACTTGACTCAGATTTCCAACGACGCACTATATTGACCATTGATGTGCGCTTGTTTATCTTGTTCCTGTAGGATCACTTGGAGACTTAGTTAGATGGATGGCGGTGGTGTCTTTTGGCGATGCTGATGCATGGTGACTCAAGAAATATGTTTATCTGAATGTTGCCTTTTGCTTATTTATTATTTAGTATTCTGGAATTTCGGACCTACTTCATCCTTACTTGTCTCTTAAGATTGTTAATGGTCAGGTTATGAACAGCATGGTGATTCGGTCAGGTTATGAACAGCATGGTGATTCGAAGTTGTAAACCTTGTTGCTGCTGATTTGCCTCAGTACTGGATTCCTGGAGTCATTTATTTCTATTCTTACCGCTGCTAGCTAGCTAATTCTTGTTTACGATCTTGTGTGGTTAATTTTTCCTGCTGCTTGCTGACAAATCAATGGGACAACAACTCCATCCTCGGCCGACACATTATGTCATAAGGTGCACCTACTCACCCTCAAAAAAAAAATGGTGCACCTACTAATGTTGAATGCAACGATTTTACAGTGCAGTTCATATGCAACGATTTTTGAGTCAAGTGAGGATAATTTAAAACATTTGATCCTTGGAACACCACCAAACTACAATTAAAGTTCAGTAAATTTAAAAGATTTATATCCTCGTCATGTTTGGATGTTCAGTTCACTAAATATAAAACATTTAGTACTGTGGATTGACGGCGGGAGTGGGAATGTTCCTATGTATAACAGTAAAAGGGTACACAGTACTTGCGTTAGTTTGCTATAGATTATCTTTATCAGTTCGAGAAAAAAAGAGTATAAAAACAAATTTTTAAAGAAATAAAGATGCATTATGTAAGTCGCCATAATGCTCCGTAGCCCATATGACCTTAGCTGAACTGCTCCGTTGAAACTATTCAAGGTTCATGTCAGTATTGCAAGCAGCTTTGGAGTGTCTCCGATAGTATTACTAGTAGCGACTGATAACCGGCTGCAGCGCGGATCCAAAAAGTGACATGCTATTGTAACAAGCACGACCACTACAACATAATGCAACAAGCGCATGAAAGAGGTTTTCGTATGTTAGATTGCAGGGGCCTACTTATGATAGTGTTGGAGATGCCCTAAGGCAAGAATAATTGGAAGAATCTGGATTGACAAGTCCAAAACTTACCGAAAAAGTTCACTTGTGTATAATATAGATACTTAGAGAGAAATGTCCACTTATAATAGATACTCAGACATATAACAGGTAACATATACTTGTAGATAATCAAATAGAAGGGAAGCAAAGCCCTAGAAGGCTATGCTAGTTGACACTCAAATCGTGGTGAAGCAACAGAACAGCCGCTGCCACCAGTGTGCGTCCATTGTGTGTCTGTCGCTCACCTTAGTCTTTACGCCTGCCTGCTTGTTCAAGTCCAATTTCCGCGTCACTATGGGTTCCTTGGCCGCAACAATCTCACCATCGTAGTCGGTAGTGTGAAGTCCGAGGTCAACGGTGACATAACAAAGGATGGACAGACAATCGTCCTTGAGGTGCTTCTCCTTGTCCAGATCTTCGTGGTTAATGAATTCTTTCCAGCCCCCATCGCACACGAGGAGGCCCCAATAGTTTATGAAGCGGAGGCCTTGTGGCGAGATTTTAGTGCACAATGGCTTGAGCCCCATGTCGAGTATGCTCATCTTGTAAGTTGCTGTGGCGTGGCCGATCTTACCGTGCCGGATGAGGTAGAGGGAGATACAGCCCTCGGACTTTTTCTCGTCGCCGTTTGGGTAGCACTGGATACGCCAGTCATGGCCGCCGACACTAAATCGTCTTGATGTGACGGCGGAGCCATTGGGCACCATCTCCCTGACTCGCGAGAACCCTTCAATCCTGAAGATGTGGGAGCCCGTCGCCTGCCTCGCGGTGACGGTGGAGCCGGTGATCTGCTGACGGGTCTCGGCGTGAATGGCGCACAAGAGCCCGGGTGTTAGACGTGATGGACGCGGCTGCAGCAGGCTCATGGGTGTAGTGGACGGAGACGTCGCAGAGGACGGACAGGCAGTCATCCTTGAGGTGCCGCTCCTTGTCCAGATCTTCGAGTTTCATGAATTTTGGCCAACCATGACCATTGCCCGTGTAGCGGTGTTCTACAGAGATTATAGTGCACGACGATGGCTTCCATGACTTGTCGAGTATGCTCATGGTGTACTCTACCGTGGCGTCGCCGGTCATGGAGTGGCTGTCGTGCATGAGGTAGAGGGAGATATAGCCCTTATACTCTTCCGCTCTGCCGTTCGGGAAGCACTTGATACTCCAGCCATGGCCGCCGATGCTGAACTTGTCTGACACGACCGACATGCCATTGGCCACCTTCTCCGTGAATCCATGGATCCTGAAGACGTGGGAGCCAGTCTCCCGCGTCACGTGGACGGCCGAAGCCGTGACCTGCTGCCACCCGGCGGCGTGCAGGGCAGACAAAAGGTCGGACGTTGACATGATCTGCGGCCGGCAGGGGAGAGGATCGCCTAGGGTTTGAGACGAAGATGATATGTGTACGGCACGACTGATTAAATCAACACACGCGTGTCTTATTATATGGTACTCCTGTGTAGATATAGATAGATAGACTCTTTTTGGTATGGAAACCGATTTCGTACCGTGTTACTCCTCTTTTCAAATGGAAACCGATTCCATATTGCGTCTCTGGACGTGAAATAGGAAGAAAAAAAAACAATTACAACTGCAATTTGAGCATCTTACAGACGGACGTAAAATTGTCACCCAACCGGACGCCGGGAACGCAGCCAAACGTCCGGGCTGACCGGCAACACCCATACCCACACCATTTTTTTTTTTTTTTGAGAATCTCATACCCACACCATATGCTTGGCGGATATGGGCATTCCTAGACGCGCCCGCTACTTCGGATTTGGCCCACTATGGCCCGCCCAACCCCACATATACAATCATATATCCGCAACCTGGACAAAATCCTAGCCGCACTTAACTCCATTTCACTCCCCTCCAGTCCCCTCTGCACGCTCGCTCTTCTCCGGCGAACTCCTTCCGTCTCCGGCATGGCATGCTTGCAGTGGATCCATCTGCAAGATGTCCGGATCCATCGACTGGGACCTTGTCCCTTGCGGTCCCAAGGAGGAGACGGCGGTCCACGTGGCTCTCCACCACCCCCTGTAGGAGTTTGCCCAGGTGGGCCACTTGCTCGGTCGCCTCGTGCGGCAGGTCCCATGGGTTGGTCCGCTATTGCTCCAGTGACGAGCTGACCTGCAACGCGCCGCCGTTGAGTAACAGAGAGAGAGAGAGAGAGAGAGAGAGAGAGAGAGAGATATGGCTGGAAGGGCTAACATCGATGTCCGCAGAAAAGTGCCATGCAGCCGAGTTACATGATCGAACAAGAACTAGCCGTCTTTAAATCAAATCTACTAGCTATAGTACCTAGATAGTAGCACGACATGACGCATGGAAATTTATATAGAACAACTTGTACCGTGTAGGGTGTGTTGTGAGCAATACCGGGTCACCACCCTTATGACCCTCCCGGTCATCTGGCCAGAGGCCGCCTGGTGGATCTAGCCCAGCTTGTTAAGTGATGCTCGCAACGAGAGTAGCAAGCAATATAACAAGGTTGCGTGCTTTTTGCAGAGCTTGGTTGGCCTGGGATTTTTCCGGTTCTTCAGCCTTGGCATTTCCCAGTGCCTCGTTGGATTTTTTTGATGCTTCATTGGTCTTGGCTCTATCCAATGCTTTGTTGGCCTCGGCTTTAACTGTTGCTTCATTATCCCTGGTAATTTGACAGTACTGAGTTAAACATAGTTAAATTGCAGGATACAAAGGGGGATAACTAGTGTTCTACATACCTGCTGCTTTCTGGCTCGACGAATAATTTCTTTATTTTTTGCAGCCACTCTCGATTATTTTCAGTAATGGCTTTGGTTATAATGACTTGAAGGGAGATATACGCAAGAACCGCGCCAATAAGGCAAACAACATAGGTAGTTGTTTCAAGCTCCCTGCAGCTCCCAGCAGCATAGGCACCAACAAGGCCAAATAGCGCGATGACAATGAATCCATACAATGCTACAAACCGTGCAGACGATTTGTTTAGGTTCAGTGCAGGTAAGGAGAGTATCAGCTTCTTGTCAAGGAGCAGAATGATAATCAGAAGGGATGAAACAAATGCAGTGGTGTTGCAGACAAAGAAAGCCTGATAGCGGCTGGAGTTGTGTTCCTGCATAATTGGGTTGCTGACAAGGTGGCCATCCTTGGAGTTGCTCCAGAAACCACCTGGTGGGTTCAGCCCAGCCACATATGTGATAGTAACAACAAAGGTCGCGAGTAGCATCAAGACCTCATGCTGATCTTCACGCTTGTGTTTTTTAGGATCCTCGGCTTGGTTCTCAGGATTCTCCGAGAAGAAATGGAAGAAGAAAGCAATCATGATGTATAGGAGGATGGCTGACATAATCACTGAAGAGTATATGGTTGTGAATGCATCACGGCAGCTTCCAGCAGCATAGGCTCCCATGAGGCCAAGTAAATCAAGAACCATGAGCACCCGCAATGCAGCTGCCCAGGCTTTGGACTCGCTATTCAGAATGAGGAGGAGGAGGCATACCACAACTGACGCGGCGAATGCAGTCGCATTGCAGTAGTAGAACGCGAGGTAGTAGGATCGTGGAGGATCAGGTCGCCCGCGAGGTTTTATAGCTGCGCAGGTGCAGATAGCGTCACCACACCTTAGCCACCATGTTTCCCTGGCAGCTGCATGTTTGCTAATTATCACAGGCTTGTACAGCAACTGAACAAACATTTGACAGCTGAGGACTTGAAGTAGTCTGCGTTCACACTACGGGCTTCAGTTGACCATGCTGCAATTTATTTACAATCTAGGTAACTTCTTTTTCCTGCATATAAAGTAGCAACACTTGTTTTATTCCGAGAGAGTTTATTTGATAATTGTAAAAATGCCTTAAATATTGTTTTGTGACATTATTTTCCTAAGCCCATAACTGATGGGAAATAGTCAAATACTCATTAGTCTTGTCATCCTAGACAGGGTGTGTGGTTGTGTGGACAGGACAATACTTAGTTTATGTGACCAGACAAGACTTGCCTATTATATATCCTTTTCTAGTACTAGGTAGCATCGTTGAGTTCTGGGAGATGCTTATGCCATGAAGCTTCCTTGCATTAGCTGTATGCCAAAATATAAACATCACCTACACTCAAGTTGAGTTAGGAATGTAGGCATGTTTATCGTCTTCGCTCTGACTAACGAGGTTCAATCATTCATATCAACTGCCCGATGTTATTCCGTAATCACATAAGGAGACTAAGCTAATTCTTTGTATAGTGATTTAGTGGCATTGCCAGAGGACAGTGTAACATGTCATGATGCTGACGAATTAAATATATTGTATAGGAGGCTGATGGCATAAGGCTTCTCATTAGCTGGCATCTGAGTTGTAATGCATCTCGGGAATGACTAGGTTCATGTTCAACGAACTTCCCTGGATGGACAGCACAGTTGGTTTCCGGCGAAATGCCTATTGGATGGAGTCATGTGCAAGATCAATCATTCTGGGACTGCAGATCGTAATCCCGTGGCTTTCTGGTCATTCCCATGGTGGATCGTTTACAACTGTGTTCTGATAGAATACCTGAGGTACATGCTACCAACGTTTTGGCTATCTAATCCCAAGAAAATAACGAGGGTGGGCGAGGAATGCAGATACCGCGCTTACCTTGAAATTCCAAGGAAAAACCGCTCGATTTTTTAATCGTAATTTGAATTCAAATTTTTGTGAGCTAGGAATATATTAGTACTGAGCTCAAGTAGTTCACAAACAAGCTGTTGGCGAAGTGGCATGTTCTCGACGTCCCATCCTCAACGTATGTGAGGTCGTGAGTTCGATTTTTTTTGCTCCGTACACAACTTTCTCATGGGGTAGTGAGAAACGGGAAAAATGGACATTTGCCACTTCCAATATGTGGCTTCACAAAATTTACACTTTCAAGATTGGCTTCACAAAATTGCCACTCAAGTCGTTGGCACCTTGATTACCATGCCATTTTCCTCTTTTATTGATTTCACTTTTTCTTTTCTCATTTTTAGGCACTATAGACGTACTGATTATCCATATCTGTTTAGGCATCTGGTACAATGGTACGGCAGAGAAGATTCTGTCATCCGTAAGAGCGCCTGCCGTCGTTGCCTGCCCGATCGCCGTGGTCGCCCGCACCACCTGGCCGCTCGCTGCTATGTCCACCCGAGCGCCCATCGCCGCTCGCCCCTCCTGCCCACGCGGCATAGCCGCTCAGCCTGCCCGCCTACTTGCGTGGAATTACAAGAAGGAAGGGCGCGTACCAAGAGGACGGGAGGAGGCGGAGGGAAATCCACACATAGCCGCCGATGAGCTGTTGTCTGCCGGCAGGAGCTCCTCTGGCCGTTGGCGCACTTCAGAATCAAGGCATGCCTTCTGCATCCAATTTTACTGTTTTAGCCAGCAGGGAAGCAAGTTAGGGATTACGGTTGTGACAAACCTGGAAATCTGGAAAAAGAAGAATTATACTGGGTGCAGAGAAGTAGGGCCAACTGGCTGAAATTTGGTGACAGAAACACCAATTTTTTTAACAATTTTGCAACTGCTTGCAAGAAGAGAACCGCATCAGGCGCCTAATGAATAATGGTGGCGACTGGGTAGAGGATAACAATGCAATGATGATTTTAATTGCCGAGTATTTCCAACAATTATTCTCTTCAGAAGATGCTGTACCAAATGAAGATGTTTTAAATAAAATTAAACCATGTGTGTCTAGTTATATGAATGACTCTCTTTAGGCCACTTATACTGCAGAAGAGGTGAAGACAGCACTATTTTTAATAGGAGATCTGAAAACTCCTGGGCCGACAGATTGCACGCAATTTTCTATAAAAAGTTCTGGCCTATTGTGGGTGAAGATTTGGCGGAAGAAGTTCTGCAAGCTGTTAATAATGGTGTGATTCCAGAAGGGTGCAACACAACTACTATCGTACTTATTCCAAAGGTCGATAACTTGGAGACGATCACATAGTTCAGACCAATAAACTTGTGTAATGTTGTGTATAAAGTTATCTCAAAGATGTTAGCCTCAAGATTAAAAGCTTTTCTTCCAGAGATCATCAGTGAAACCCAAAGCGCCTTGCACTATAAAAAAAATACACTTCCGTCATGATACATGTTTGCCATAGTAGATCACGTTTTCTGTCATGCATGTACATCCATGACGATTTTATGACAGAATCAAGATAGTCATACTTGTGCTGTCGTAGGAGTGTTCCATGACAATACCAAAATTATCATCACGGAGGTGTTCACTTCCATGACGATAAATGACGCGTCATGGAAGTGCTTTCATCAAGGGTAACTGACATGTAGCATCCACCGTAACGGGTCGCCGTTAAGCTATCAGGTCCGGTTTTGGATCCGATAACCCGTTAACAGCCCGGACCAATGGAGATTTTCCACGTGTAAAATTCTCATTCGCCGGATGATCCACGTGTCAGCTCGTCATTGGGTCAGATAGACTCCTATCATATGTCTACACGTGCGACGGCCCAGCACTGGCCCATTTAGTTTACAAAGGCCGGCCCGTTTGACCTGGTCAAAAGCGAGTGGGTCGGCCCATGAAAAGCCTGTTAACGGTAATGTTCGCATATAGCCCATTTTAAGGCCCATAAACTCACGGCCTGTCAGGGCCTTCCCGAAATCGGCCTAACGGCGTCATGTGGGTCGTCGACTATAACACCAACCCATTTCACTTTCAGCCCATGTATGGCCCACGATGTCTTTCGGTCCATATGAGGCCTTTCGTATCTTTGGCCCTTTAGTGGACCACGATGACTCAGGCCCATAATGAATAGTAAATTTCTTTGTACCCATTAGCGGCCCATGATTCACATAGGCCGTTTCTAGTCTATGTTAGCTTTCGTCCTACTGACGGCCCATACGTTCTTTCGCTCCTTTCTAGCCCTCGATTACTTTCGGCCCGTTACTGGCCTGTTCCCCTAATGGGTCAAATTCGGCTTGTGGTTAGAATCGGCCCGTTTGTGGCATGTTAACCTATTGCGCCGTTTTCAGCCCGTCCTATATTCTGGCCCAATACGTGTCGATGCTCTGGTTCGTGCCGGTGATCAGGTTGAGGCATACGACTTTCCACGCTTCGTCGAGGCACTCTTCCTCTAAGGACGCCCACTTAATGCGCGGCTCGCCGGTCCTGGCCGCCCCCTTCTTCTTCTTCTTTCCTTTCCTTGCCGGAGCAGACGCCGGCTCCTCCTCCTTCTCTGGCTCCTCCTCGCCGTAGTCGAGCTCCCCGTCCATGTCGCCGTTGAGGTCTATTGTATCATCTTGGCCAGTGAACCCGGGGAGGCGGCGGCGGCTGAGCCGGCCGCCATGATGTCTTCCATGTCAGCTTCCGTCGCGTCGGTGTCGCCGAGATGATACGAGGAGGCTTGTGAGAAGGACAGCGCGCCACGGCGGAGAGGCAGCGTCGAGGAGGATGCGTAGGCCGGCGGTGAGTAGGTGCACGGAGAGTACTGCACGCTGGGCCGGGTGACCATGGGGGAAGGTGATGTTGGGGTTGAACCCACCGTGCGCATCACCGTTAGCCCGGCAACTGCGTGCATCCCCAGGGTTGTGGCGACGACGTGAAGCCGGCCGGAGACCCGACGCCCTACTGGCTCCAGGGCGCGTACGGGCCGTGGCCGCCGGGTAGATTCATCATCCCCGCGCGAGTTGTCTCGACTTGTTCGGCCGAGCGCTCCGCCTGCTCCACCGCAGCCGCTGCCGCGAGCGCCGCGCTGTCCCGGGCCTTCTTGGCGTTTGCCATGTTCCGCCGGTCGGTGGTGACAGACTCCCTGGCGCTAAACTTCCCCCCTCCAGTCGGCATTAGACATGCCCATGGGCTTGGACGGCGGCGCCCTCTGCTCCCGCTGGGCGACGGCGGCGATGGCGTCTGTCGCTGCGCCGGGGACGACGTACTTCTTCGGCGGCATGGCGGCAGCTGGGAGGGGAGTAGGAGGAGAGTGGCGGGAGGAATGGAGAATGAGAGGGAAGTCGGGGGGAGCGGGAGGAAACGGCGGGAAAAGGGCCTCCTCTCGCTGACAGAGCAGCCCCACGCACCTTTTCGCTTCTGCCAGCGCCCCTAGGCGGCCCCTGGGTGCTTGGGTTCGGCTTGGGTGTGCCGGATGTTATTTCGGCCCAAACCGACGCTAAATGAGATCCTGGGGGCGCGACTGGGTCGATTTTCACCCGCCGGCGCTAAAAAATTGCCCCGGGGGGGGGGGGGGGGCTCTTGGGGGCGCAGCTGGAGATTCTCTAAAGGATAGCGTAGTTGTGGGGTTTGTAACTCCTTCCTATTTGTCCCCTATGGGTTCGACACTTCACTTATTATGAAAGTGCTACAACAGCTCTGTGCACTTACAGGTCATCAAGCAAGTATGTGAAGCTAAACGTGGATGAGCTTTTGACCCACACTTACTTATGGGCTTGTATGGAGCGGTCATCAGAAACTCGAATGGCAGATTCATCGTGGCAGAAAAGGGCAAATTGATTGGTGCCGAGATATGTTTATGATCGAGGTAGTTTTTAATGATATAGTCGGATTTACGATTTGTTCTTAGTTTGACAACTATAGTCGGATGTAACCACATAAATGTGAATTTCGACAACATCGAGGTGATAGAGACAAGGAAGAATAGATTTTTCTTTCGGTCTATCGGCGGCATTTTTTAATGATATATATCACATTGCATTTGATTTCTCTCATATTATTTTTGAGCATGCTCCTAGAGACTAATTGTGCTGTCCATGATTTAGCTAAATTAGCTAGAAGTAAGATGCGTGCGGGATGGATGGAAGATCCGCCCGTAAAGAATGTTGATACTTTTGTAAAAGATAATATGGTGATCCCTTGCAATAAAGATACTTTGATGTACGGAAATGTTAACGCCCACACGCGTGGGCGTTTGCATCTCGCCCACACGCATGGATCCGCGTTCGTTCGTGAGCGCACGAATCTTGTCATGTTTCTGTTGGAAATATGCCCTAGAGGCAATAATAAAAGGATTATTATTATATTTCCTTGTTCATGATAATTGTCTTTATTCATGCTATAATTGTATTATCCGGAAATCGTAATACACGTGTGAATACATAGACCATAATATGTCCCTAGTAAGCCTCTAGTTGACTAGCTCGTTGATCAACAGATAGTCATGGTTTCCTGACTATGGACATTAGATGTCATTGATAACGGGGTCAAATCATTAGGAGAATGATGTGATGGACAAGACCCAATCCTAAGCATAGCACAAGATCGTGTAGTTCGTTTTGCTAGAGCTTTTCCAATGTCAAGTATCTTTTCCTTAGACCATGAGATCGTGTAACTCCCGGATACCGTAGGAGTGCTTTGGGTGTACCAAACGTCACAACGTAACTGGGTGACTATAAAGGTGCACTACAGGTATCTCCGAAAGGGTCTGTTGGGTTGACACGGATCGAGACTGGGATTTGTCGCTCCGTATGACGGAGAGGTATCACTGGGCCCACTCGTAAATGCATCATCATAATGAGCTCAAAGTGACCAAGTGTCTGGTCACGGGATCATGCATTATGGTACGAGTAAAGTGACTTGTCGGTAACGAGACTGAACGAGGTATTGGGATACCGACGATCGAGTCTCGAGCAAGTAACGTACCGTTTGACAAAGGGAATTGTATACGGGGTTGATTGAATTCTCGACATCGTGCTTCATCTGATGAGATCATCGAGCAGCATGTGGGAGCCAACATGGGTATCCAGATCCCGCTGTTGGTTATTGACCGGAGAGCCGTCTCGGTCATGTCTGCATGTCTCCCAAACCCGTAGGGTCTACACACTTAAGGTTCGGTGATGCTAGGGTTGTATGAATATGAGTATGCAATAAGCCGAAAGTTGTTCGGAGTCCCGGATGAGATCCGGACGTCACGAGGAGTTCCGGAATGGTCCGGAGGTAAAGAATTATATATAGGAAGTGCTGTTTCGGCCATCGGGAAAGTTTCGGAGTCACCCGGTATTGTACCGGGACCACCGGAAGGGTCTCGGGGGTCCACCGGGTGGGGCCACCTATCCCGGAGGGCCCCGTGGGCTGAAGTTGGAGGGGAACCAGCCCCTAGTGGGCTGGTGCGCCCCCCTTGCGCCCCTCCTGCGCCTAGGGTTGGAAACCCTAGGGTGGGGGGCGCACCACTTGCCTTGGGGGGCACTCCACCCCCCCTGGCCGCCGCCCCCTTGGGAGATTCCCATCTCCAGGGCCGGCGCCCCCCTGGAGGCCTATATAAAGGAGGGGGGAGGGAGGGAAGCCTCACCCTGAGTCTTGGCGCCTCCCTCCCCCTGCTACACCTCTTCCTCCTCCCGCAGTAGCTTGGCGAAGCCCTGCCGAAGTCCTGCTGCATCCACCACCACGCCGTCGTGCTGCTGGATCTTCATCAACCTCTCCTTCCCCCTTGCTGGATCAAGATGGATGAGACATCACGCTAACCGTACGTGTGTTGAACGCAGAGGTGCCGTCCGTTCGGCGCTAGGATCTCCGGTGATAGGATCACGACGAGAACGACTACCTCAACCCCGTTCTCTTGAACACTTCCGCTCGCGATCTACAAAGGTATGTAGATGCACTCCTATCACTCGTTGCTTAGATGAACTCATAGATGGATCTTGGTGAAACCGTAGGAAATTTTTTATTTTCTACAACGTTCCCCAACAGTCGTATCAGAGCTAGGTCTATGCGTAGTTTTCTATTGCACGAGTAGAACACAATTCTGTTGTGGGCGTAGATCTTGTCAACTTGCTTGCCGCTACTAGTCTTATTTTTCTTCAGCGGTATTGTGGGATGAAGCGGCCCGGACCGACCTTACACGTACGCTTACGTGAGACAGGTTCCACCGACTGACATGCACTAGTTGCATAAGGTGGCTAGCGGGTGTCTGTCTCTCCCACTTTAGTTGGAGCGGATTCGATGAAAAGGGTCCTTATGAGGGGTAAATAGAAGTTGACAAAATCACGTTGTGGTTATTCGTAGGTAAGAAAACGTTATTGCTAGAACCCAATTGCAGCCACGTAAAAGATGCAACAACAATTAGAGGACGTCTAACTTGTTTTTGCAGCAATTGTCTTGTGATGTGATATGGCCAGAAGTTGTGATGAATGATGAATGATATATTATGATGTATGAGATCATGTTCTTGTAATAGGAATTACGACTTGCATGTCGATGAGTATGACAACCGGCAGGAGCCGTAGGAGTTGTCTTTATTTTTTTGTATGACCTGCGTGTCATTGAAGAATGCCATGTAAATTACTTTACTTTATTGCTAAACGCGTTAGCCATAGAAGTAGAAGTAGTCGTTGGCATGACAACTTAATGAAGACACAATAATGGAGATCATGATGATGGAGATCATGGTGTCATGCCGGTGACGAAGATGATCATGGAGCCCCGAAGATGGAGATCAAAGGAGCTATATGATATTGGCCATATCATGTCACTACTATATAATTGCATGTGATGTTTATTATGTTTATGCATCTTGTTTACTTAGAACGACGGTAGTAAATAAGATGATTCCTTATAACAATTTCAAGAAAGTGTTCTCCCCTAACTGTGCGCCGTTGCTAAAGTTCGTCGTTTCGAAGCACCATGTGATGATCGGGTGTGATAGATTCTTACGTTCACATACAATGGGTGTAAGACAGTTTTACACATGCAAAACACTTAGGGTTAACTTGACGAGCCTAGCATGTACAGACATGGCCTCGGAACACAGAGACCGAAAGGTCGAACATGAGTCGTATGGAAGATACGATCAACATGGAGATGTTCACCGATGATGACTAGTCCGTCTCACGTGATGATTGGACATGGCCTAGTCGACTCGGATCGTGTAACACTTAGATGACTAGAGGGATGTCTAATCTAAGTGAGAGTTCATTAAATAATTTGATTAGATGAACTTAATTATCATGAACTTAGTCTAAAACCTTTGCAAATATGTCTTGTAGATCAAATGGCCAACGCTCATGTCAACATGAACTTCAACGCGTTCCTAGAGAAAACCAAGCTGAAAGATGATGGCAGCAACTATACGGACTGGGTCCGGAACCTGAGGATCATCCTCATAGCTGCCAAGAAAGCATATGTCCTAGAAGGACCGCTAGGTGAAGCACCCATCCTAGAGAACCAAGACGTTATGAACGCTTGGCAGTCACGTGCTGATGATTACTCCCTCGTTCAGTGCGGCATGCTTTACAGCTTAGAACCGGGGCTCCAAAAGAGTTTTGAGCAACACGGAGCATATGAGATGTTCAAGGAGCTGAAAATGTTTTTTCAAGATCATGCCCGGGTCGAGAGATATGAAGTCTCTGACAAGTTCTATAGTTGTAAGATGGAGGAAAACAATTCTGTCAGTGAGCACATACTCAAAATGTCTGGGTTGCACAACCGCCTGTCCCAGCTGGAGATCAACCTCCCGGACGAGGCGGTCATTGACAGAATCCTTCAGTCGCTCCCACCGAGGTACAAGAGCTTTGTGATGAACTACAATATGCAGGGGATGGTGAAGACCATTCCTGAAGTATTTTCAATGCTGAAGTCAGCAGAGGTTGAAATCAAGAAAGAACATCAAGTGTTGATGGTCAATAAGACCACTAAGTTCAAGAAGGGCAAGGGTAAGAAGAACTTCAAGAAGGACGGCAAAGATGTCGCCGCGCCCGGTAAGCCAATTGCCGGGAAGAAGTCAAGGAATGGACCCAAGCCTGAGACTGAGTGCTTTTATTGTAAAGGGAAGGGTCACTGGAAGCGGAACTGCCCCAAATACTTAGCAGACAAGAAGGCCGGCAACACTAAAGGTATATGTGATATACATGTAATTGATGTGTACCTTACCAGTAATCGTAGTAACTCCTGGGTATTTGATACCGGTGCCGTTGCTCATATTTGTAACTCACAGCAGGAGCTGCGGAATAAGCGGAGACTGGCGAAGGACGAGGTGACGATGCGCGTCGGGAATGGTTCCAAGGTCGATGTGATCGCTGTCGGCACGCTACCTCTACATTTACCCACGGGATTAGTTATGAACCTCAATAATTATTATTTAGTGCCAAGTTTGAGCATGAACATTGTATCTGGATCTTGTTTAATGCGAGATGGCTACTCATTTAAATCCGAGAATAATGGTTGTTCTATTTATATGAGAGATATGTTTTATGGTCATGCCCCGATGGTCAATGGTTTATTCTTAATGAATCTCGAACATAATGTTACACATATTCATAGTGTGAATAGCAAAAGATGTAAAGTTGATAACGATAGTCCCACATACTTGTGGCACTGCCGCCTTGGTCACATTGGTGTCAAGCGCATGAAGAAGCTCCATGCTGATGGACTTTTAAAGTCTCTCGATTATGAATCATTTAACACATGCGAACCATGCCTCATGGGCAAAATGACCAAGACTCCGTTCTCCGGAACAATGGAGCAAGCAACCAACTTATTGGAAATCATACATACCGATGTGTGTGGTCCAATGAGCGTTGAGGCTCGCGGAGGATATCGTTATGTTCTCACTCTCACTGATGACTTGAGTACATATGAGTATGTCTACTTAATGAAACACAAGTCTGAGACCTTTGAAAAGTTCAAGGAATTTCAGAATGGGGTAGAAAATCAACGTGACCGAAAGATAAAGTTCCTACGATCAGATCATGGAGGAGAATATTTAAGTCACGAATTTGGTACGCACTTAAGGAAATGTGGAATCATTTCACAACTCACGCCACCTAGAGCACCTCAGCGTAATGGTGTGTCCGAATGTTGTAATCGCACTCTATTGGATATGGTGCGGTCTATGATGTCTCTTACCGATTTACCGCTATCATTTTGGGGATACGCTCTAGAGACAGCTACATTCACTTTAAATAGGGCTCCGTCTAAATCCGTTGAGACGACACCGTATGAATTATGGTTTGGGAAGAAACTTAAGCTGTCGTTTCTAAAAGTGTGGGGATGCGATGCTTATGTCAAGAAACTTCAACCTGAAAAGCTCGAACCCAAGTCAGAAAAATGCGTCTTCATAGGATACCCTAAGGAAACCATTGGGTATACCTTCTACTTAAGATCCGAGGGCAAGATCTTTGTTGCCAAGAACGGATCCTTTCTGGAAAAAGAGTTTCTCTCGAAAGAAGTAAGTGGGAGGAAAGTAGAACTCGATGAAGTACTACCTCTTGAACCGGAAAGTAGTGCAGCTCAGGAAAATGTTCATGTGGTGCCTACACCGACTGGAGAGGAAATTAATGATGATGATCAATGTACTTCGGATCAAGTTGCTACTGAACTTCGTAGGTCCACAAGGACACGTTCCACACCAGAGTGGTATGGCAACCCTGTCCTGAAAATCATGTTGTTAGACAACGGTGAACCTTCGAACATTGAAGAAGCAATGGCGGGCCCAGATTCCAACAAATGGCTTGAAGCCATGCAATCCGAGATAGAATCCATGTATGAAAACAAAGTATGGACTTTGACTGACTTGGCCGATGATCGGCGAGCGATATAAAACAAATGGATCTTTAAGAAGAAGACGGACGCAGATGGTAATATTACCATCTATAAAGCTCGACTTGTCGCTAAGGGTTATCGGCAAGTTCAAGGGGTTGACTACGATGAGACTTTCTCTCCCGTAGCTAAGCTGAAGTCCGTCTGAATCATGTTAGCAATTGCCGCATACTATGATTATGAGATATGGCAGATGGACGTCAAAACGGCATTCCTTAACGGACATCTTAAGGCAGAACTGTATATGATGCAGCCGGAGGGTTTTGTCGATCCTAAGAATGCTAACAAGGTATGCAAGCTCCAGCGATCCATTTATGGGTTGGTGCAAGCATCTCGGAGTTGGAACATTCGCTTTGATGAGATGATCAAAGCGTTTGGGTTTATGCAGACTTATGGAGAAGCCTGCGTTTACAAGAAAGTGAGTGGGAGCTCTGTAGCATTTCTCATATTATATGTAGATGACATACTCTTGATGGGAAATGATATAGAACTTTTGGGCAGCATTAAGGCCTACTTGAATAAGTGTTTTTCAATGAAGGACCTTGGAGAAGCTGCTTACATATTAGGCATCAAGATCTATAGGGATAGATCGAGACGCCTCATAGGTCTTTCACAAAGCACATACCTTGATAAGATTTTGAAGAAATTCAAAATGGATCAGTCCAAGAAAGGGTTCTTGCCTGTATTGCAAGGTGTGAGATTGAGCTCGGCTCAATGCCCGACCACGGCAAAAGATAAAGAAGAGATGTGTGTCATCCCCTATGCTTCAGCCACAGGATCTATTATGTATGCCATGCTGTGTACCAGACCTGATGTAAACCTTGCCGTAAGTTTGGTAGGAAGGTACCAAAGTAATCCCGGCAAGGAACACTGGACAACGGTCAAGAATATCCTGAAGTACCTGAAAAGGACAAAGGACATGTTTTTTGTTTATGGAGGTGACGAAGAGCTCGCCGTAAAGGGTTACGTCGACGCTAGCTTCGACACGGATCTGTATGACTCTAAGTCACAAACCGGATACGTGTATATGTTGAATGGTGGAGCAGTAAGCTGGTGCAGCTGCAAGCAGAGCGTCGTGGCGGGATCTACATGTGAAGCGAAGTACATGGCAGCCTCGGAGGCAGCACATGAAGCAATTTGGGTGAAGGAGTTCATCACCGACCTAGGAGTCATACCCAATGCGTCGGGGCCGATCAAACTCTTCTGTGACAACACTGGAGCTATTGCCCTTGCCAAGGAGCCCAGGTTTCACAAGAAGACCAGGCACATCAAGCGTCGTTTCAACTCCATCCGTGAAAATGTTCAAGATGGAGACATAGATATTTGCAAAGTACATACGGATCTGAATGTCGCAGATCCGTTGACTAAACCTCTTCCACGAGCAAAACATGATCAACACCAGAACTCTATGGGTGTTCGATTCATCATAATGTAACTAGATTATTGACTCTAGTGCAAGTGGGAGACTGTTGGAAATATGCCCTAGAGGCAATAATAAAAGGATTATTATTATATTTCCTTGTTCATGATAATTGTCTTTATTCATGCTATAATTTTATTATCCGGAAATTGTAATACACGTGTGAATATATAGACCATAATATGTCCCTAGTAAGCCTCTAGTTGACTAGCTCGTTGATCAACAGTTAGTCATGGTTTCCTGACTATGGACATTAGATGTCATTGATAACGGGATCACATCATTAGGAGAATGATGTGATGGACAAGACCCAATCCTAAGCATAGCACAAGATCGTGTAGTTCGTTTTGCTAGAGCTTTTCCAATGTCAAGTATCTTTTCCTTAGACCATGAGATCGTGTAACTCCCGGATACCGTAGGAGTGCTTTGGGTGTACCAAACGTCACAACGTAACTGGGTGACTATAAAGGTGCACTACAGGTATCTCCGAAAGTGTCTGTTGGGTTGACAACGGATCGAGACTGGGATTTGTCACTCCGTATGACGGAGAGGTATCACTGGGCCCACTCGGTAATGCATCATCATAATGAGCTCAAAGTGACCAAGTGTCTGGTCACAGGATCATGCATTATGGTATGAGTAAAGTGACTTGCCGGTAACGAGACTGAACGAGGTATTGGGATACCGACGATCGAGTCTCGGGCAAGTAACGTACCATTTGACAAAGGGAATTGTATACGGGGTTGATTGAATCCTCGACATCGTGGTTCATCCGATGAGATCATCGAGCAGCATGTGGGAGCCAACATGGGTATCCAGATCCTGCTGTTGGTTATTGACCGGAGAGCCGTCTCGGTCATGTCTGCATGTCTCCCGAACCCGTAGGGTCTACACACTTAAGGTTCGGTGACGCTAGGGTTGTATGAATATGAGTATGCAACAAACCGAAAGTTGTTCGGAGTCCCGGATGAGATCCCGGACGTCACGAGGAGTTCCGAAATGGTCCAGAGGTAAAGAATTATATATAGGAAGTGCTGTTTCGATCATCGAGAAAGTTTCGGAGTCACCCGATATTGTACCGGGACCACCGGAAGGGTCCCAGGGGTCCACCGGGTGGGGCCACCTATCCCGGAGGGCCCCGTGGGCTGAAGTGGGAGGGGAACCAGCCCCTAGTGGGCTGGTGCGCCCCCCCTTGGCCCCCCTGCGCCTAGGGTTGGAAACCCTAGGGTGGGGAGGCGCACCACTTGCCTTGGGGGGCACTCCACCCCCCCTGGCCGCCGCCCCCTTGGGAGATTCCCATCTCCAGGGCCGGCGCCCCCCCTGGGGGCCTATATAAAGGACGGGGAGGGAGGGAAGCCGCACCCTGAGTCTTGGCGCCTCCCTCCCCCTGCTACACCTCTTCCTCCTCCCGCAGTAGCTTGGCGAAGCCCTGCCGGAGTCCTGCTGCATCCACCACCACGTCGTCGTGCTGCTGGATCTTCATCAACCTCTCCTTCCCCCTTGCTGGATCAAGACGGAGGAGACGTCACGCTGACCGTACGTGTGTTGAACGCGGAGGTGTCGTCCGTTCGGCGCCAGGATCTCCGGTGATAGAATCACGACGAGAACGACTACCTCAACCCCGTTCTCTTGAACGCTTCCGCTCGCGATCTACAAAGGTATGTAGATGCACTCCTATCACTCTTTGCTTAAATGAACTCATAGATGGATCTTGGTGAAACCGTAGGAAAATTTTTATTTTCTGCAACGTTCCCCAACAGTTTCCAGTGCCACGTAGGACTGGCCTGGTGTGTCGGCGTTTACCCGGTCGCCCACACGGCCGTTTCACCACACGGGAGGGGCTGGTGTATGGGCGTTGAGCAGTTCGCCCACACGCCACTTTCCACGCACGCATAAGGGCTAGTGTGTGGGCATTTGCCATCTCGCCCACACGCCCGTCTCCTCTCCCACACCTAAGATGCTAGTTGCCATATATTTTGCAGCGCATATGGCAACTGCCCTTGTGTGCTTTATAAGCAGGTGACAACTCTCTTTTTACCCGAGTTGCCATGTGTTTTGCAGGGTACACAGCAACTGCCTAGTGTGCTCGTAAGCAGATGGCAACTCTCTCTTTACCGAGTTGCCATGTGATTTTGTATGGTACATGGCAACTGCCCTAACGTGCACGTAAGATGGCAACTCTTTCTTTCTACATGACAACTGTCCTAGCATGCTTGTGAGCACATGGCAACTCTCTCAACTGCCTAGTGTTAGTATGTAGCAACTCCTAAAATTTTGAAATCATGGCAACTAGAGTAGATCAGACCATACATGGCAACTGCAGTTGAGCAACCATGGCAACTGCAGTTGTCCGACATGGCAACCGTAGTTCAGCGACATGGCAACTGCAGTTGAACGAACATGGACGAGGGTCTGAACCATGGCAACTGCGGGCGCGCAGTGACTGTCACGCGTGGCGTGCGGGTCCACGAGGTACGAGGCCTGACATACGGGGCGTGTGGGCGTTATCTACTTCGCCCACACGCACGCATGTGAGAGGGACCGGGAGGGAAAAAAAGAGATGTGTGGGTATTAGTTGTTTTGCCCACATGTAGGTGTGTGGGCTGTTCCTCTTATACACCACACAAAATGTGTGGGCAGTCTTCCTAACGCCCATACGTGTGGCACTTATCAGCGTCCTTGATGTAAGAAAAAACAGATTATAGATAAATTTGACATGTCCGGATAAGGGTGAAAACCCAGCCGGACTCAGACTACAGCACCGTTCCAATTTCCCAAATAAAAGGGCCAGCCCGGCAGGACGGCAACCAAACCAGTGCCGGCTCGAGGGCTTCTAGGTTTGGATACGCGATGAATCCCCTTCCGGCCGCCTCCGATGGAACCGAGAGCGTGCCCAACGCCGATGGAGCCACAAGCGTGCAGGAGGTTGTGCCTCGAATCGCCCTCGGACCGCCGTCCCAAAGAACATGTTCTACTTGCGATTCTCAGGTATGCAAAGAGAAGATCCAGATCTGTTACGATTTTTTTTAGTTCTATCTTTCTGTTTTTTTAGTTCTATCCTTCTTTGCGAATAAATTTTAGCTACATGTAGATGGACGAATTCGTTAGTTTTAACTTTTTTCGCAGAAGTTGATCAACCTCCGGGGATTAGTTGGGCTGATTGACGTCGCCCGTTCCACAGGTGGTTCCGGCCCTCTGATCCGCATCGCCGGTACTAGTTCTCCTGGCTACGCCATCTGCAAGAAGGCACCACGGGAGCTCCCGGGGCTGATTGACGTCGCCCGTTCCCAAAGAGGTTCCGGTTCCATGATCCAGCGGCCGCAGCTGCCACCGCCGCGCTGGTCCCTCAGAGATTCCTTAAGCGACCCCCTCTTCGAGATTTTTGCGGTATATACATATTTCCCTCTCATTGGCGAAGTATTGGTCTTCAATGGCATGGCCACACAGATCATCAGCCAGAGCAAGAGTGTGGATGCGTTTAATTCAAGCAAAGCGCAATGGGAATTAAAACATCCCAGAACTAAACATGTTTTCAGGGTATGAGGTTCTTACTAACTTCCTAATTTCTGGGGGAATCCAGTTGGTATGCGATTCACATATATGCATGTTTGCAGATGGAGCTGCCTCCTACGGGGCCATCTAGGTACATCTCAGCCGAATCAGGCGTTCTCCTTCAAGTGAAGATTGACGCAACTGAGAACGAACCTGTGGAGGTATCCAACAAGCTGGTGGATTGGTTCGATTCGCCCATGTCTGACAAATGCAAGTCTGTCACCATCCAAACAAGCAAAGGCAAAGTAGATGTGTTATGCGCGGTGATAAATGATGCTGTGGAGGTCACCCTGAGTGTATGGCTGTGCATACCATGTGAGCTAGGCTCCACTAGTATACACGGTTCCATCACCGCGCACACAGACATATTTCATCGTGATATCACCATATTCACCAGAGCTGCCAATTCAGGTGTTAATCCTCTACAGCGTGTTGCCCATCCAGTACCGCCCTCTCTCTGCGATGAATCGCACCGCCATGTGTGCCTCCCATTGGTGCGGCCTTTCCTTGCCGTGCCTATTCAAGCGACTCGCTTAGAGTTTAAGGGGTCCCTAACGATAGGGAAATCCAAAACCCTGAGTATCAAGGAAACCGTTCTTCTCAATGCGGAGGATATTTCGAGCGAGTGGTTCAAGCATGAAGATGAAGATTGCTATACTAGGCTGTCCCTGTCTATTAGGTGGGCTCGCTAGTGTAAGTGGAGGAACGGAAGTAGATGGCGGTACGGCCGTTGAGCTGATGACCATGAAATCTTCAGTTCAGCCAAAAATGTACTGCTCGTCTACCATGGTCATGCATGATTCAAGCAATATTTACGGTGTGACTCTTGACTCATGAGAAGTAACAATAACAAACATGACCAACTGACCATATATAACGCAACAAGGGCATGAACGAAGTCGCGTTCCCGTTGTTTCTCATATAATTTCAAGCTTTGATGTCTGCGAGAGAAACTAATAGCCTTATCTTCACCTGAATAATAGATACTTAAGAGGGGATTTTTGTACTTATATATAGTTGATTGATACTCAGACGTGCAGCAGGTAACATATACTAGCAGATAATCAAATCGAAGGAAAGCAAATCTATAGAAGCTGTACTAGTAGACACTGTGAAATCAAAAAGAAGCAAATCCATAAAGGGCTAGGCCCCCGCCCGCCACAAGCTTCGCCACTGATAGTAGAGGGCAGTTAATCTTGAAAGGGCCAACAGATCAACCTCAGCCACCTGTGTGCACTGACCTTAGTCTTGACGTCTGATGCCTGCTTATTCCAGATGGCCTCTTCGAGTTCAGGTGGCGCCGGCTTGGTTTCCTCCGCCGCAGCAATCTCATCGTTGTAATCGCCGGTGTGCAGTCCGAGGTCAACGGAGACGTCGCAGAGGATGTACAGGCAGTCGTCCTTGAGGTGCTTCTCCTTGTCTAGATCTTCGTGTTTCATGAATTCTTCCCAGCCCAAAGCGTTGTTCGTGTAGTGATCTTCTTCTAACGAGGTACGAGTGCACGATGGCTTCCAGCAGTTGTTGAGTATGCTCATCTTGTACGATACCCTGACGACGCCGGTCTTAGCATGGTTGTCGTGCCGGAGGAGGTAGAGGGAGATACAACCCTTGGACTTCTTCTTGTAGCCGTTTGGGTAGCACTGGATAAGCCAATCATATCCGGCGACGCGGAACGGTCTTGATGTGACGGGGGAGCCATTGACCACCTTCTCTCTGACTCGCGTGAACCCTTCAATCCTGAAGACGTGGGAGCCTGTGGCCTGCCTCGCCGCGACGGTGGAGGCAGTGATCCGCTGCCGGCCGGTGCCGCTCAGGGCGCACAAGAGCCTTGGTGTTGACACCATGGGCGCGACCACAGCGACCTCATTGTCATGGGTGTGCTCGACGGTGACGTCGCATAGGACGGATAGACAGTCATCCTTGAGGTGCTCCTCCTTGTTCAGATCTTCGAGTTTCATGAATTTTACGCAGCCCCAACCTTGGTTCGTGAAGCAGTGACCTCCAGTCAACGCTTGGTCGCGACAAAAACACGTACAGCTCGTCTCCTTTTTTAAAAAAAAAAAGGGATCAATGCCTTCTCGCCGGGCGTCCCGGCGCAAAAACAATAAACGAATCTGAATATACATTGGTCATCATTGATCTTTTTGTGTAGAATCTGAATAGTCAACATGAATCCTCACTGTACCTGTATGGGTACAGGTGAGGATTCATATTGCAGCCACAAATCCTACACATATAGTTCAATGAAGAACAAGTGCTCGAGATAGTTTGAGAAGTAACATATTTAAGGTGGTAGACATCTTGTTCGCTTAGCAGTATGGGACTAAACTTAATTAGTCGCCAAGGGTGATACTCAGCAGCAGCGAGTTTTGGGGAAAACGCTGCTACTAAGTACTTTAGCAGCAGTGCATCCTGAAGAAGGGCGCTACTACTATATCTAGCTTGGAGGCAACGCCGTGGCAATTTTAGTAGTAGCGCTTGTTTCACCTAGAGCGCTACTACTACTGAGATGTTAGTAGCGCGGTTTGCTGAAGCCCGCTACTGCTAGCAATAGCGTCTGTTTTTAAACCACGCTGCTGTTAAAATTCTGTGTATAAGGTTTTCCCTAGTAGTGATACGCTCTCTTCCATCCATCCCTCTATTCTATTTCCATCCATCACCATCGGCGATGGCTCTACTGTACCCGTGTCATGTGTTGGTTCAGCTACTCTTCCCTCTTCTAGATCCCCGCTTCTCCTTCGTGAGGTTCTGGTAGCCCCTGCTCTCATAAAAAAAAATGATTTCTGTTCGTCGTTTTACAATCGATAACCATGTTTCTGTGGAGTTTGATACGTTTGGTCTATCTGTGAAGGACCTCCACAGCAAGGCGGTGATAGCTTGGTACAATAGCTTCGGCGATCTCTACACCATGAGCGACGTACCTTCTTCGACACCTCACTCCATGCACGCTTCCGTGTCCCTCTGGCATCGTCGCTTCAGTCATCCCAACACCAGTACCATGTCCAGGCTTCTTCAAGAATTCCAGCTCCCACATGATCGAGATTCTCATGACAGCACCTTGTGTTCAACTTGTCAAATGGGCAAACATGTTCGCCTGCCCTTTGGCACTTCTATCAGTAGTAGTACTTTTTCTTTTGAGTTGTTGCATTGTGACCTATGGACCTCTCCAATACCTAGTGTTTCTGGTTTTAAATGCTACCTTGTACTCACGGATGATTACTCTCACTATATATGGACCTTTCCCATTCACAACAAATCTGAAGTTCATGGCCTTTTCGTTAATTTTCAAAACTATGTCTATAATCACTTCTCCCTTCCCATTCGTTTCTTACAATGTGATAACGGCCGCGAATTCGACAACACTCGCAATCGCGAGTTCTATGGACCTTCTCGCTATTGTCGTCTACTGTGATAATATCTCTGCTGTTTACATGTCATGTAATCCTGTTCGGCATCGTCGCACAAAGCACATAGAGATAGATATTCACTTCGTTAGCGAAAAGGTAGCTTTAGGTGATGTCCGAGTTCTTCATGTTCCCACCAGTGCACAATTTGCTGACATATTCACCAAGGGACTACCAACAGCAGCCTTCGTCAACATTCGTGCCAGTCTCAATGTCGTCAAGCCCGCCGTCGACACTCCGAGGGGGGGGGGGGGGTGTTAGACAGGAGACTTGGTCCACCCTGTCTCCCCACGATCTGCGCACGACTGGGCGCACGTATTCCCTTCTGTTGGGCGAGGCCCTCCTATATGTAACCTGGCATGTACTCTGTATCAGTTAAGGAAAGATCTCAATCAGTTTTCATAAATCAAGCTCTGGTATCTCCTAAACAAACTAAAGGCCTTCACTTCATGAACCTTTCTTAAAATAATTATTAACATTTTTCAATTCAATGAGCAAATTTTGAATTCAAAAAAAAAATCACCCTGATTCAAAAAATGTTCGATTTCAAAAAAGAAATCACCGATCTGAAAAAATATTCCCGGATTTCAGACATTTCTCTAATTTGATGAACAAATATGGAATTTAAAGAATTTTTTTGAAATATGATGAACATTTCTGAAAAAATGATGAACATTTTATGAATCAAAGAGCAAATTTTGAATTCAAAAATATTCACCCAGATTCGAAAAATTGTTCACCCAGGTTCAAATTGTTTTTCACAGATTTGAAAAAATCTTCCTGGATTTCAGGAAAAAAGTCATGAAATCTGGAAGGAAAAAAATAATAACGGGAGAAAAAGAAAAAGAGAAGACGAAAATTAAAAGATAAAGGAAAAAAAGGAGAGAAAAACTAAAAGAAATAACAAGAGAAAAATAAAAAATATATTTGAGAAGGTTCTAGAACCTTCCCACAACCAAGCATAAGCTAGTTGGGCCGGCCCACATATACTCTGCGGGGGAGCGGGGGTACGCTTGCGGTCGCTTCCAGGTACGAAGCTTTCCTTCCCCTCAAAAAAAAAAAAGGTACGAAGCTTTCCTCCTGCCCTGATCTCAAACAAAAAAATATCCTCTTGCCGACTCCACACACACACACACACACACACACACAAACTAGTACTGTATCCTCTTACTGGCAGTGGCAGAGGGTGCTCTTGAAGAAGCTGAAGCTACATTTTGGTGTCCAACTGCTTTCAGATGATCTTTTCCAATTCGGATCAAGAGATCAATCTTTTCAGGCTGAGTGATGTCTAGCGGGAAGTTGATGTATGGTTCTTCTCGTGGTGTTGTTGATTCCGACGATTTGTTGCTACTACAAGGCGCCTTATGCAATGTAGGTTTACTACTTTGCTTCTTAATTTCAGGCTGTTGGGTTGAGCGTTACCGAAAAAGGGTTCCCCCCCCCCCCCCCCCCCCCTCCCCTCCCCTCCCCCCCGCTTTGTATACAAAGCAACCAACCAAGCCATATAAGGATAGGTGCTGGGGCGGAAGCAGCACAGACACGTCCAAAAAAAACGACAGAGAAGAGCAAAAGAAACAAATGCCGACAACGGCGGATCAACGAAAACGAAGAAGCCTCGCGAACGCTGTGCCCACCGGAATCTACCTCTAGGCTCCAAGACTCCGAAGCGCCGGCACCTATAAACACATCCAAGAAGGATCGCGACGATGGCGACGCTACTGGCAAGGGTTTCCCCCAGTACACGACGAGGCGAGAGGAAGGGTAGCCCCTGACGCCCTCCCGGAAGGTCAGGTGGCACCCCCTGACGCCACCGCGCCGGCGTCGGCCAAGCCGATAGGGGTTTCCCCCGATCCCAACCCGCACCTCGGGCGCTCCGGAGCCAGCCACCAAACCAACCACCATCCAACTCAACACAATCAAGAGGCCCCCACGCCGTCTCACCACGACACCGCGAGGTGAGGACAACACGGTGAAGAATCAGAGCCGGGACTGATGCATCAGCACCGTCGTCGGCACGCGGGAAGGCCCCACCTCCACCGTCAGTGACAGTAGCCGTCCGGATGCAATAGCAAGAGCACACCAGGCCCGTAGGCCCACAGGCCCGGCCGAGCCCTCGTGGGAACGTAAAGCTCCCGCCCTCGCGCTGCTGCCGGCACGCCGTCGACGCCGCAGCCCACATCTGGGCCGCTCCTCCTCCACACCGAGCCGCAGACAGCGAGGCCACGTCGGCGCCGGCCCGCTAGGACCCGATGGGGCCCTAAGGGCCCAGATCTTGGCCGGGGGCGCGCCGCCGGCCACCAGCGCCACCAGGCCACCCCGCCGCAAAGAGGCAGCACCACCACCGCGCCAGCCGCCGGCCCCCGCCACCAGGACGCCGGACCACCGCCAGCAGAGCTGCACCCACCGTCGAGCCCTGCCCTGGGAAGGGCGCTGCGCGCGGGGGAAGAGAAGGCTCGTCGCCGCCGAGCCACCCGGCCAGATCCGGGGGCACCGTCCGGCGGCGGCGGGGGAGGGAGAACGGAGGGGTGGGGTCGAGGAAAGGGTGCCGAGGAGCCGCCCGGGGAGGCGGCGCGAGGCGGAGTCGGGAGATTTTCCAGCTTCTATTGGATCCTGGGTTGAGCGTTCACAGGTGCCAGGTGCAGTTCCTCGGTGGGATTCTACGTGGCGGCTGGATGAGCGAAGGAAATACATCAACTTACCGTGAATATGTAAATTTTGTATGAGATGAAATTTCTAAGCAACACCGTACCGTTGGTTATTCCAATCCATGTTCACATTACCTCCTCATCTATGCACGTCATGGTAACATCAGGATTCAGGAACATTGCAGTGGCTATTCTTGCTGTCATTTTGATGCTGCTGAGTGAGCATTGCTAAGTTGCTTACAAAATCTTAGTTCAGAATCATGGTGTGTCATTTATTGCTGCCATTTTACATCGCAATTAAAACGATGCAAGTGTGCTTAAAAAACTAACTTGAATAATTTACTCTACCATTTCCAGAACAGGAGTGGGCGAGGTTCTCTGAACCCGTTCAGTTATCAACTTCGGTCGATGAATTTATTTAGTTACATCTCTGAATTCTGGAATTATGCGTATACATGCGCAAGAGCTTGTTGTTTTTCTTTGGGATGCAGACAAGGACAAGCATCCCATCCACCACAAGCGCTTCAGATGACCCAACCATTATATACACAACATGAAGGATGGATGAAATAGTTTATGATTCCATTTAATTTATGACTCTCGACAAAGATTAATTGAATCTATTATTGCTGTGAAATGTCCCTGCTGTCGCAAATCAACTGATTGTTGCAGGAGAGTGGATTTTCAGCTCCCGGGGTGCCTAGGCACTCCCCATGAACAGTAAAATAAAAAGGAAACAAAATTAAAAAAATCTTAAACTTTGCAACATCAAAGATAATCAAACTTTGTAGGTGCTTTTAGCACTGAAATCTGAAACTCGTTTGTACACCTTTCTCTACATGGTATTTTGGCATGAAAACTTGCAAGAACATACAAAGTTTGACCATCTTTCACGTTGCAAAGTTTCAGATTTTTTTTGTTTTTTTTGCTATTTTCACTGTTCATAGAAGGTGCTTAGGCACCCGGGAGCTGTTACACCTTTCTCTTGTTGCAGGAATCTTAGCTCAACAACCAAAA
Source organism: Triticum timopheevii (assembly GCA_963921465.1). Lineage (NCBI taxonomy): Eukaryota > Viridiplantae > Streptophyta > Magnoliopsida > Poales > Poaceae > Triticum > Triticum timopheevii. The sequence continues at coordinate 37,088,730 of OY997274.1, read as the reverse complement.
TAATAAATAATTGTTACTCCATAGCTAATAACAATGGAACATTTTTCTGCTTTCACTGTAAAACAAAAGAGAAAAACTACTACATCTTTCTTTTCTTCTGTTGTTGATGGTGGAAGACTGGAAGTGAACGTGTCACGGTAGGTTTATCCTCAGATTCCACACACCAAGTCCGCTCTACACCTCATCCAGCCAAGCATGGTCCTTGGACAAATTGGACTATTGTTTCTCTGGTTTGCAGATGTGTGGTTGACAGTCGAAATCTTGTGAAGTATACATTTCAACCGAGTGAGATAGCCTGATCCACATCTCCTTTCAGTTTCCTCTAAAATCTCAGCTTGTCTAGACACAGCAAAAGCTCAGCATAAGATGTTTTCCACCGCATGGCATCAGAACCAACTGGAGCAGAACGAATACTAAGTAGTGCAGACATATATAACGAGGCATATGTAGTGGTGACTAGTGAGCGATGGTCAAAACTTTAGTCAAGTAAAGCACACGGTAAGTGTGATGCCTCTGAAAAGTGTAACTCATGAGGGCTAACAATACAAGCATGACCAGTGTGTCGACCATTATGTTTGTTTAATGACCATAATGCAAGAAATGCATGAAGGAAGTCATATGATATACCACTTGATCACTGAGGATACCATAAATTCAGTTATACTCCCTAAGTCAACAGTAGTGTCTCAGCTAATACAGGAGCATATGAATTCTTTGTAAGTGTAAAAGAAAATAGATGATGAATATGATTAAGCGGAGGAACTAAAGTAGATGGAGGTATGATCGATGAGCTGAAGACAACGAAACCTTAAGTTCAGCCGAAAGTGCAATGCTTGTCTGTCATTGACATGCATCATCCAAACAATATGTACATGATGGGAACAAATTGTGGCATGCACATCTGGTTCGTGCAGTGAAGCTAATCCTCGCTAGTGAGAAAGAATTTAATCTGAATAAAATTCTTCATGATCGAAGTAAGGTTAGCCATGAGCTAGCAAAGTTTGCTAAACTTTTTTTTTCTCCCCAGATAGTGTGCATGATCAATCTATTGACTGTGCTACACAGCCTACTGTTATTCAAGGGAAGCACAAAAGAAATCTTAACTTAACTGACTTTTTGCTCATCATTTTCTTGTTCTTGAGTACAAAAGTTGAACGGGCGCGATTCAGATATAGTGTGTACAGTGATGTCTTCTTAGCTATTTATCTACAGTTAAAAGGCTAGCTTAAAGCCTTAAACCTTGTTTTTTTATGAATCTTCTACATGTTGATTTATACAAAAAGCTGTGAATTAACTAGTTCATTTGCTTGTGTTCTTACCTCTTAGCTGCGTCTCATACGAAATCTAATTACAAAAAGTGTGGTGTTTCACTTATCTAGTCAACAGGAGGAAATATAACCCTGAAAGCACATATGTTGTGAACTATCTTTGGTTTCACTTATCTAGTCAATAAAGGGCAGCCCCAGTGCATGTAGCTCCCGCTTGCGCAGGGTCTGGGAAAGGGTCCGACCACTTTGGGTCTATTGTACGCAGCCTTTCCCTACATTTCTGCAAGAGACTGTTTCCAGGACTTGAACCCGTAACCTCATGGTCACAAGGCAGCAGCTTTACCACTAGTCAATACGGAGGAAATATAACTGCCACATAATTCACAACTTTTCAATAGTAAAAGAAGAGCAGCAAACTGGTATGGTTTTATGGCTGCTCTTATTTGTAGCAGTGTGTTTTACGACCGAAAATTTAAGTGTGCACCAATTGGGTGAAGACCTCATTGGTCCACATCTCTTTGCAGTTTATTCTAAAATCTCAGCTCGTCGCCAAGACACAACAAAATTTTAGCAAAGAATGTGGCACCTCATGACTTCTCACGCGAACTGACACAACAACATTTCAAATGGTCCAGAGCTATATTTAACAATGCAGAGTGAACGATAGCCAGAAGTTCAGTTAATTAAGTATATCGCATGGTAAGTGTGATGCTGCAGAATTGTGTGACTCTTGACTCATGAGAAGTAACAATAACAAGCATTACCAACTGACCATAAATCGTCATATGTCATATGTCAAATTGCAGGCGCTACTTGTGTGAGAACTAAGGCAACACCAATCTGAATAATCGAGATTAGCAAGTCCAAAATTCCATTTAATTAATCTCCCTGGTATCAAAGTACAACAACATATGGCATACAAGTGAGAGGGTTGAATGTAAGAATGATCTCATGAAAATAGAAAGCTACCAACAACCACAAAAGTAACTAAAAGTATATTATTTTACAAGAACATCTCTAGACCTTGCTCGTGGATATATTTAATTCCTCTTTTGGGGCAATGTGTTTGTTCATGTTGCACACTCTCACAAGCTCTTCAAGTTTTCAACACAAAGGGACGGACGACGAGGGAGGAGGTGGTTCTGGCGCGGCGGTGGCGTGTTCGCTGCGTGGGAGGTGTGCGGGCCAGCGGAGTGCTCTGCGTGGGACTGTTATTCGTGCTGCTCTAGGCGAAAGCCTAGCCGATGCTTGCCGGCCGGCGGCGGCGGCGCTCGTGGGCGTCGCTTTCCTCCTTGGAGGCGCCGCCGAGGAGTTTTTGCACTTCCTTAGCTCTCGGGTCAAGATCTACGGGCGAAAGTCATGATCCTGTTCGATCGGGCGGCGGCGGCATCTTCAATGTCGTTTTCCCTCTTTGGGGCGCCGTCTTGGAGATCTTGGCCCCTTTTGTGCTTCCTGCAGGCTGGACGTGCGCGACATCACGGTTGGCCGGTGCGCAACTGGTGATGCGTGTGGTTGGCGTTGCGACTCGTGTGATGACGACGATGATGGCGTGCGAAGCTGGGTGGCGGCTTGCCCTTCTGATGTCGAAGGTCCGGTGCTCCAATGGGTGTGCCTATGTTGGCTTCTGGCTGTGACAGAGAAGTCGGAGCTGCGTGCGATGCCTCTGCGGCAACAATGACTCCATGAGGGCGGTTTTCAGCGGGCGGTGCTCTCCGGGTGATGCGCTGGACTAGGTCGGTGCGAGGCTTGCAACTTTCTCCTGTGAAGCATTTCAGCAAAATCGAAGCTGCCATGTCCTCGACACTTCGGTCGATCGTTTGGCTTGTCTGTGGCCAGGTCGGCTGTGTGTGCCCCGTGGGGGGTTGTATCTGGGTTTTTGCCCGGTTTTCCTCTAATTAACCGGGCAAATCTCTTCTTCTTAATCAATGAAAATGGCAAATCTTTTGCCACGTTTCAAAAAAGAAATCTAGATACATAAAGCCCAAAGCGGTTTATGCAAGCTGGTCTCATTTTACTGCTGGAAGCCATGAAATGTGCAACAGTTCGCAAGAAAATGAGAAATGCTAGCTCAAAATTTGCACAAATACATCACCCATAAAGCCACACTCCTAAACTTTCTCCATGGGTGCTCACTTTGCCACAAAATTCAAGCTGCCTCTTTTTCCCTAACCATAGAAGAGTGTTTGTTCATTCCGACACTCAGATGCCATACACCAAGGGTTACAGCTTGCTATGCCGCATTTAGATATATGACGCCCTTGCACTAGCTGGTGTACATCCGCTCTCATTAAGAGCAGTGTGTTTTATGGTCGAACTTTGAAGTGTATGCCAATGAAGCGGAGGGTAGACGGTGTATCAAAATCTCCTTGCAGTTTCTTCCAAAATCTCAGCTCACGGTGAGACACAACAAAAGTTCAGCAAACAATGTAGCACCTCCTGACCTAATAACTGACGGAAGGAAAGCGAATACCAGCATAGCAAACGGATTGTATATAACAAGGAAGAGAGAGCGATGGCTAAAACAATCACACGATAAGCATGATGCTTCGGAATTGTGTGACTCGTGTCTCATGTGGTGTTACAGTAACAAGCATGACCAATTGACCATAATGCAACAATGGCATGAAGGAAGTCGTCATATGTCAAATTGCAGGGCGCTAGTTGTGCGAGCACTAAGGCCACAACAATTGGAATAGTCAAGATTAGCAAGTCCAAGAATTCAATTAATTGTACTCCCTAACATCAAAGTTGTTTCTCGATCAAGTTCGGTTATCTCCGAGACAAACTAAAGGCCTTCACTTCATCCAAATAATGCACCTATATGAGCACCATAACAACTACTGTGAATATGTAAATTTGTATGAGATGGAATTTTAAGCAACACTATTGGCTCCAATTGAAATTCACATGACCTCATCTTCTATGCACGGGCGTGGTAACAGAAAAACCAATGCAGTGGCTATTTGTTCCGTCACTTTGCTGCTCTTGAGAGTGAGCATTGCTGGTAAGTTGTTTGAAAGCTTAGGTCAGTAATAAGTTGTACCATGCATTGCTGCCATTTTACACCATTCAGTGACAACAATGTAAAGTATTACTGACATAACAATTTACTCTACCATTTCACTAGAATTAGAGTGAGTTCTCTTAATTTGTTCAGTTATCAACGTCAGACGACGACTTCTTTCAGTTATCCCTCCATGGAACACAACATGGGATGCAAAAAAGAACCATTATGGAGGATGGAAGAAATAGTTTGTTGATTCTAGTTCATTTCCTACCCTGAAAAAATATTACAATGTTCATATAACAGTAGTAAGGCTCTCAGAATCTGTTCGGTTATCTCTCTGAATTCTGTGCAGAGGATTTGCTATTTCTCTCGTGGGAATGGGATACACAACACCACATGGGATTCAGACAAGAACAAATATCCAATCTAAAACACACATTTCATATGATACTTATGAGAGAACTAAGGCAACATCAAAAGACCACAAGGAAAGGCAGCCCAGTTTGCGGAAGAAGTCGCACATGTGTGTGCAAAACTGTGTCACCCAGATTGTTTCACCATGGCCAAATTGTACTTAGTTGAGCAATGATCACAAGAGTTAGTCATTCACAAGCAACCTCGATCAATCTTCTGGAGGAATGCATCCGATAGCTCGAAAGGAGGAGCCATGATGAGCCTGGACATGAAGGTTGGCGCCAGTGCCTCCAAGCAGAATTCCTCACCAGTTGGTTCCTTGAGCGAGCATGAGGTGCTTATATCGGCCAGCGGCCTGAGTAGCAAACTTTTCGATAGTAAAATGAGAACAGCAAACTGGTGCATGACTGCTCTCATTTGGAACAGTGTGTTTTATGACAGAAATTTTAAATGCGCACCAGACAGGCGAAGACCTGATTGGCCCACATCTTCTTGCAGTTTCTTCTAAAATCTCAGCTCGTCAACAAGACACAACAAAAGTCCTGCAAAGAATGTGGCACCTCATGACTTCTCACCCGAACGCCAAACAGAATGAGTGAGCTGACACAGCAACACTGCAAATTGTCTAGAGATATATACTCCCTCCTTCCCAATATACTGTATTAGCGTACTAGATTTTGCATGCAGTCCCATAATATAAGGCGTGCAGTTACAACCACGCCTAAGATCGCTACTTTTCGGGAGAGAAAAAATGGCGACGGGTCTCTCCTGCTGTTAGCGCTAACAAGCACCCACTCCGTGCATTCCTCCCTGGGTTTTTTCCCAGTCGTAGATGCCTCCCTCGACTCACCTAACGCTCGATGCGCTAATTTTCATGCTAACAACTAATACGCCTAATATAATGGGGAGGGAGTATATAACAAGGCAAAGTGAGTGATGGCCAAAACTTGGGTTGAATAATCACATGGTAAGCGTGGTGTTTCAGAATGGTGTGACAATAACTAGCATGACCAACTGACCATAGTCCAACAAAGGGCATGAAGTTGGCATATCTCCGATTGCAGTGCGCTACTTATCTGAGCACTAGTTTCTCAACAGAATAAAACTTATGTGAGCACTAAGGCAACAACAGTTGGAATAATAGCAGGTCCAAAAATTCAGTTCATTAAACTCCCTAACATCAAAGTTGTTCCTCGCCATATCCGCGTTCTGTTGTTTCTCATATAAATCAAGATCTGACTGCTCTGTTATCTCCGAGACAAACTAAATGCCTTCACTTCACCCAAATAATGCACACCTATATGAGCACCATAACCTCTGTATCCAGTATATCTACTTCTATTAGATACCAGGTCGAACTGCGTGACCCAGATTCTGTCACCAGGGCCAAATTGTAGTTAATTGAGAAATATTTAGAAGAGTTGATCGTGTACAAGAAAAATCTTAATTACTCGGTAGCTTGAACGGAAGCGCAGCTAGCGTTAGGCCTGAATCTCTAGCTTGGTGGCGACGGTGACTCCAAGCAGGATTCCTTACCAATTGCTACCCTGAGCGAGCATGAGGCGTCGGAATGGAATGACAACTTGTACCTATGCGGCCAGTAGCCTGAGTAGCTAGGAATGTGTGGTAACAGAAGGATCAATGCAGTGACGTTTCATTCTGTCATTTCTCTGCTCTTGAGGGAGCACTGCTGTGAAGCTGTTTGGAAGCTTAGTTCAGAAGCAAGTTATAACATGCATTGCTTGCTGCCATTGTACACCTCAGTTACAACAATGCAAATGTGACTGGCATAATAGTTTAGATAATTTACTCTACCATTTCACCAGAACTGGAGT